>WWET01000960.1:402760-430477 GCA_011038615.1 Limnodynastes dumerilii
TCTCACCAGCCTTTACAGCTAGAGGTAAAGTTATTAAACTGCGGGGGGAAAAAATGGAGATGTGGCCCATAGCAACCAATCATATCCTAGCTGACATTTTCTAGTATGTCATAAGACAGTGAGAGATAGAATCTCAATAGTTGCTATGGGCAACATCTCCTTTTTCTGCAGTTTAGTAAATCTAGCCCCTGATCTTTTAGAAACAGCTAGGTGGTTAATGTTCTTTAGTACATTCCCTACCTTCACTGAATTGGATGAGATTATAGCGCAGGATAAACATTTCTCTACATGGTGGTTGTGTAGAGCTTAGGCTGATATGCATTTTGCACGTCTTATTATTCTGCGGAAATTGCTTTGGAAATCTGTGATCCATGAATGTTAGAAAGAGCTTTATAAAGCCCCTCAGTTCCCTCTCTGCTAACTGCTTCTCCTTGGTGGCCAGCCACTGTCACAACTCTGTTGAACATTTAATCTCTCCAGTAGGTTTCCAGTATAGTCACCCAATAGAATAAACAATTCACACTCTCTGTTTTCAGATACACAAACCACATATGCAGATAGCCCCAATATTCAGGGAGTGTCAAGCAAAATGAATAATTACTGTCAATTGCTTGACGGACGCATCACAGACTGGTGAAACAATACAGAGACCATTGATTTTCTGTGAAACTAATTTTAATGAAGATTTTTATAGTTACACTTTAGTATTATACAAGACAAAGTACTATATATTTATATATACAAAAAAAAGTAAGGAAAGACTCTGTAAAATAAGTACATCTGCAAAGTTCTGGAGAATTTCCAGACACATGGAAGTCCATTGTGAGTTTACCCATCTGGTATCCAGCATAAGACACTAAGCATGTGCTGAGGCTTTGCCATCTACTATACTGTACATGTATCACGGTGTGTGAATTCCAGCATAAGAGATCATCTATTGCTGCAAGATCCTCTGCTTCATCATAAGTATACAGGTGACACTGCTATCCCTAGAGATGTAATAAAATGCTGCCCATACACATTCAGTGATCACTTCTTGCTCTTAGCTTTGGTCGGCTTTTTCTCTCCTCCTTTTTTCTCTCTTTTTTTCTCTACTTTGGAAGGTTTAGAAGCTTTTGTCTTTTTCACCTAGCAAGGAAGAATGGGGACATAAGCACATTAGTTTAGTTAGTAAACCCCTGATCAATCGTAGTATTATAAAATGTTGTTCCTGGAAAGACAGTCTACCATATGGATTTAAGGGGATATATATGGGTTTGGAATGTAAAATTGTGGAATAATACTGAGTAATATGATTTATGCTAAATACCCGGGAAAACAAAAGGTGCGCAATGAGGTGTCAGCGTGTTCACCTGCATGCACTTTAGGGCCGACAGGGTCAACTGATTAGCCCCTTTTTCTGCATGGACAGAGCAGAAGAGGAAGTGGGTGGATGCAGGAGCGGGGACGGTTGCAGTCCCCGGTTAGAATGTCCCATATCCGAAATCGGGACATCCAAAATTTCCTTTTTGGATGTCCCTATTTTGAATACTTAGCAATTTCAAAATTTTTTGGGAGAATGAGTGAGTGTGCCGATTAGCATACTTCACCCATTCACATTCGCAAATTCCACCATCGTCGATATTCCTCTGCCGCTGCTATCGCCGCAACGAGGGAAAGGTGAGTAACCTCTCTGTGCGGGAGATGGAGGGTTAGGGTCAGGCTGAAAGGAAGGGAGGGTTAGGGTTACAAACATAGAAAGTGACACCAGATAAGAGCCACATGGCCCATCCAGTCTGCCCAGTTGTTTATTTAAAACTATACTGACCCTAGTCCCTATTTACCCTTAATTTAGTTTGAGATTTAGGATATCCTTATATTTATCCTAAGCATGTTTACACTGTTCTACTGTGTTACCCTCTACCACCTCAGATGGGAGGCTATTCCACTTATCTATCACCCTTTCAATGAAGTAATTTTTTTGCACAATTCCTCTGAATCTACCACCCTCCAATTTATATTCATGCCCTCGTGTTCTATTCCATCTCTTCCTTCGAAAAATGTCACCCTCCACTAGCCGTTCACAACCCCTTCTCTGCTCCAAGCTATACATGTTTAGTTCCTCTAGCCTTTCTTGGTATATGTGACACAGGCCATGGACCATTTTAGTTGCTCTTCTTTGCACAATCTCTAATGTATTTATGTCCTTCTGGAGATATGACCTCACGAAGGAAGTATTCTAGGTGAGGGCGTATCAACGATCTATAAAGGGGCATCACTACTTCTCTCTTTCTGCTACTAATTCCTCTCCCTATAGAACCAAGCATCTGACTTGCCTTTCTTGTTGCTTTGTTACATCGCTTGGCTACTTTTAAGTCACATGAAATAATGACTCCTAGAGTCCTTTCCTCAGTAGTTTCTAATGTAATGCCATTAATGATATACTGAGATTTGGATTTTTGTGCCACAAGTGCATGATTTTGCACTTTTTGGCATTAAACTGCAGTTGCCACACTCTTGACCATTCCTCCAGTCTACCTAGATCATCCCTCATTTTCTGTACGCCACCTGGCATGTCTTCCCTGTTACATATCTTTAGGTCATCTGCAAAAAGGCATATTTTCCCCTCAATACCACAGGCAATATCACCTATAAAGATATTAAATAGCACTGTTCCAAGTACAGAATCCTGGGTACTCCACTGGTTACATTACCATCCCCAGAAGAGATTCCATTTACTACAACCCTTTGTTGTCTATCCTGTAACCAAGATTGTATCCATGCAACTAGCTTTAAGTCCAACCCTAAAGTTTCCAGCTTATTTAACAGTCTTCGATGTGGCACAGTGTCAAAAGCCTTGCTAAAATCTAGATAAGCTATGTCTACAGCTCCCCTTTATCTAATACTTTACCAACCCAGTCGAAAAATTGAATAAGATTTGTTTGACATGATCTTCCCCCAGTAAATCCATGCTGCGTGGGATCCTGTAAGTTACTGGCTTTAAGATACTGTACAATTTGTTCCTTTAACAGTGTTTCAACTGATAACTTTTTTAGCCTTCTTTTGTTTTGCAAAGTACTTCTCTATGTCATCATTATTTTGAGTTTGCTTATAATTCCCAAATGCCATCTTTTATGCTTTCACTGTAGTTGCTACCTCTTTTGTAAACCACATTGGCTTTCTTTTTCTGGGTTTTTTTCTAACCAATTTTTCCTGGAATTAGGGAAAGGTGTGGGGGACTATTTTAACTTACTTTTCGGAGCACTGAAAATTCAGTACTCCATGGATCGATTGCTATGCCTCATCGAGGCATATGCAATCGAAATCCCAGCCAGTTCGAAACTGGCTGGGAGGAAACAGCCCTATCGAAATAAGGCTGTTCTAAGCGGGGACCCACACCAGAGTGTGGACAAGGTAAGGATTTTGGCAAGGATATAGCTGACATAATTCTTTACTGTACGGTGCTTTTTATACAAGCTGCCACAGCCAGATTCTGAAAGACTGGGCAGCTATGTGCAAAACCCAGCCATCTGCCTGCGCAGAGTGATTGGCAGCCCCCTCCCCAATACTGAGATCTGCTAGCCTCTTGCTATGGGCCTGTCTGTGTGCAGGTCTGCCACTTTGTACAGTACCATACAGTGCTCTAATCTCTAGTGCCTCACTGAACAGTTCTGCATTAATGCAAATAAACGTAACTCTCTATAGGTTTGGGCACGTGTGTGGATTCGATGCATTGTGGGGAGATTAAGTTTAGTAGTAATAGTAAGGAAAAACACTGGCATAAATTCACATTTGTGAAAAGACACTGTCCACCCTATCAGAGTATATTTCTATATCATCTTATAAATTACCAGTGATCTTTGTACTTAAAAGGGAAACATATCTCTCTATTATCCAACATTATCTATCCCACACTGTTTACACAATCCTACAGAAAGCCAAGGTCACAGATACACCCAGTCCATGGGACACACTCAACCAGTCATACGGCACCCAGTCCATGAGACACACTCGTCCAGTCATACAGCACCCAGTCCACGAGACACACTCGTCCAGTCATACAGCACCCAGTCCATGGGACACACTCGTATAGTCATACAGCACCCAGTCCATGGGACACGCTCGTCCAATCATACAGCACCCAGTCCATGGGACACGCTCGTCCAATCATACAGCACCCAGTCCATGGGACACGCTCGTCCAATCATACAGCACCCAGTCCATGGGACACGCTCGTCCAATCATACAGCACCCAGTCCATGGGACACGCTCGTCCAATCATACAGCACCCAGTCCATGGGACACGCTCGTCCAATCATACAGCACCCAGTCCATGGGACACGCTCGTCCAATCATACAGCACCCAGTCCATGGGACACGCTCGTCCAATCATACAGCACCCAGTCCATGGGACACGCTCGTCCAATCATACAGCACCCAGTCCATGGGACACGCTCGTCCAATCATACAGCACCCAGTCCATGGGACACGCTCGTCCAATCATACAGCACCCAGTCCATGGGACACGCTCGTCCAATCATACAGCACCCAGTCCATGGGACACACTCAACCAGTCATACAGCACCCAGTCCATGAGACACACTCGTCCAATCATACAGCACCCAGTCCATGGGACACACTCGTATAGTCATACAGCACCTAGTTCATGGGACACACTCGTCCAATCATACAGCACCCAGTCCATGGGACACACTCAACCAATCATACAGCACCCAGTCCATGGGACACGCTCGTACAGTCCTACAGCACCCAGTCCATGGGACACACTCGTATAGTCATACAGCACCCAGTCCATGGGACACACTCGTATAGTCATACAGCACCCAGTCCATGGGACACACTCGTATAGTCATACAGCACCCAGTCCATGGGACACACTCGTATAGTCATACAGCACCCAGTCCATGGGACACACTCGTATAGTCATACAGCACCCAGTCCATGGGACACACTCGTATAGTCATACAGCACCCAGTCCATGGGACACACTCGTATAGTCATACAGCACCCAGTCCATGGGACACACTCGTATAGTCATACAGCACCCAGTCCATGGGACACACTCGTATAGTCATACAGCACCCAGTCCATGGGACACACTCGTATAGTCATACAGCACCCAGTCCATGGGACACACTCGTATAGTCATACAGCACCCAGTCCATGGGACACACTCGTATAGTCATACAGCACCCAGTCCATGGGACACACTCGTATAGTCATACAGCACCCAGTCCATGGGACACACTCGTATAGTCATACAGCACCCAGTCCATGGGACACACTCGTATAGTCATACAGCACCCAGTCCATGGGACACACTCGTATAGTCATACAGCACCCAGTCCATGGGACACACTCGTATAGTCATACAGCACCCAGTCCATGGGACACACTCGTATAGTCATACAGCACCCAGTCCATGGGACACACTCGTATAGTCATACAGCACCCAGTCCATGGGACACACTCGTATAGTCATACAGCACCCAGTCCATGGGACACACTCGTATAGTCATACAGCACCCAGTCCATGGGACACACTCGTATAGTCATACAGCACCCAGTCCATGGGACACACTCGTATAGTCATACAGCACCCAGTCCATGGGACACACTCGTATAGTCATACAGCACCCAGTCCATGGGACACACTCGTATAGTCATACAGCACCCAGTCCATGGGACACACTCGTATAGTCATACAGCACCCAGTCCATGGGACACACTCGTATAGTCATACAGCACCCAGTCCATGGGACACACTCGTATAGTCATACAGCACCCAGTCCATGGGACACACTCGTATAGTCATACAGCACCCAGTCCATGGGACACACTCGTATAGTCATACAGCACCCAGTCCATGGGACACACTCGTATAGTCATACAGCACCCAGTCCATGGGACACACTCGTATAGTCATACAGCACCCAGTCCATGGGACACACTCGTATAGTCATACAGCACCCAGTCCATGGGACACACTCGTATAGTCATACAGCACCCAGTCCATGGGACACACTCGTATAGTCATACAGCACCCAGTCCATGGGACACACTCGTATAGTCATACAGCACCCAGTCCATGGGACACACTCGTATAGTCATACAGCACCCAGTCCATGGGACACACTCGTATAGTCATACAGCACCCAGTCCATGGGACACACTCGTATAGTCATACAGCACCCAGTCCATGGGACACACTCGTATAGTCATACAGCACCCAGTCCATGGGACACACTCGTATAGTCATACAGCACCCAGTCCATGGGACACACTCGTATAGTCATACAGCACCCAGTCCATGGGACACACTCGTATAGTCATACAGCACCCAGTCCATGGGACACACTCGTATAGTCATACAGCACCCAGTCCATGGGACACACTCGTATAGTCATACAGCACCCAGTCCATGGGACACACTCGTATAGTCATACAGCACCCAGTCCATGGGACACACTCGTATAGTCATACAGCACCCAGTCCATGGGACACACTCGTATAGTCATACAGCACCCAGTCCATGGGACACACTCGTATAGTCATACAGCACCCAGTCCATGGGACACACTCGTATAGTCATACAGCACCCAGTCCATGGGACACACTCGTATAGTCATACAGCACCCAGTCCATGGGACACACTCGTATAGTCATACAGCACCCAGTCCATGGGACACACTCGTATAGTCATACAGCACCCAGTCCATGGGACACACTCGTATAGTCATACAGCACCCAGTCCATGGGACACACTCGTATAGTCATACAGCACCCAGTCCATGGGACACACTCGTATAGTCATACAGCACCCAGTCCATGGGACACACTCGTATAGTCATACAGCACCCAGTCCATGGGACACACTCGTATAGTCATACAGCACCCAGTCCATGGGACACACTCGTATAGTCATACAGCACCCAGTCCATGGGACACACTCGTATAGTCATACAGCACCCAGTCCATGGGACACACTCGTATAGTCATACAGCACCCAGTCCATGGGACACACTCGTATAGTCATACAGCACCCAGTCCATGGGACACACTCGTATAGTCATACAGCACCCAGTCCATGGGACACACTCGTATAGTCATACAGCACCCAGTCCATGGGACACACTCGTATAGTCATACAGCACCCAGTCCATGGGACACACTCGTATAGTCATACAGCACCCAGTCCATGGGACACACTCGTATAGTCATACAGCACCCAGTCCATGGGACACACTCGTATAGTCATACAGCACCCAGTCCATGGGACACACTCGTATAGTCATACAGCACCCAGTCCATGGGACACACTCGTATAGTCATACAGCACCCAGTCCATGGGACACACTCGTATAGTCATACAGCACCCAGTCCATGGGACACACTCGTATAGTCATACAGCACCCAGTCCATGGGACACACTCGTATAGTCATACAGCACCCAGTCCATGGGACACACTCGTATAGTCATACAGCACCCAGTCCATGGGACACACTCGTATAGTCATACAGCACCCAGTCCATGGGACACACTCGTATAGTCATACAGCACCCAGTCCATGGGACACACTCGTATAGTCATACAGCACCCAGTCCATGGGACACACTCGTATAGTCATACAGCACCCAGTCCATGGGACACACTCGTATAGTCATACAGCACCCAGTCCATGGGACACACTCGTATAGTCATACAGCACCCAGTCCATGGGACACACTCGTATAGTCATACAGCACCCAGTCCATGGGACACACTCGTATAGTCATACAGCACCCAGTCCATGGGACACACTCGTATAGTCATACAGCACCCAGTCCATGGGACACACTCGTATAGTCATACAGCACCCAGTCCATGGGACACACTCGTATAGTCATACAGCACCCAGTCCATGGGACACACTCGTATAGTCATACAGCACCCAGTCCATGGGACACACTCGTATAGTCATACAGCACCCAGTCCATGGGACACACTCGTATAGTCATACAGCACCCAGTCCATGGGACACACTCGTATAGTCATACAGCACCCAGTCCATGGGACACACTCGTATAGTCATACAGCACCCAGTCCATGGGACACACTCGTATAGTCATACAGCACCCAGTCCATGGGACACACTCGTATAGTCATACAGCACCCAGTCCATGGGACACACTCGTATAGTCATACAGCACCCAGTCCATGGGACACACTCGTATAGTCATACAGCACCCAGTCCATGGGACACACTCGTATAGTCATACAGCACCCAGTCCATGGGACACACTCGTATAGTCATACAGCACCCAGTCCATGGGACACACTCGTATAGTCATACAGCACCCAGTCCATGGGACACACTCGTATAGTCATACAGCACCCAGTCCATGGGACACACTCGTATAGTCATACAGCACCCAGTCCATGGGACACACTCGTATAGTCATACAGCACCCAGTCCATGGGACACACTCGTATAGTCATACAGCACCCAGTCCATGGGACACACTCGTATAGTCATACAGCACCCAGTCCATGGGACACACTCGTATAGTCATACAGCACCCAGTCCATGGGACACACTCGTATAGTCATACAGCACCCAGTCCATGGGACACACTCGTATAGTCATACAGCACCCAGTCCATGGGACACACTCGTATAGTCATACAGCACCCAGTCCATGGGACACACTCGTATAGTCATACAGCACCCAGTCCATGGGACACACTCGTATAGTCATACAGCACCCAGTCCATGGGACTATATATATATATATATATATATATATACACCCTCCTGTAAAAATAAAAACCCTTCTCTTACCTCTTGTCACAGATGTCACAGATCCTCAGCGGGGCGCACGGGCTGTACTCTGCGCACTCCATGCATAGGCGTTATAAGGGAAAGGAGGCCCTGCGTATCCAGAATGTTAATTACACTGGCCAGCAGATTCTTGTAGAATTTGCCGGCCAGTGTAATTAACATTCTGGACACACAGGGCCTCCTTTCACTTCTAACGTTTATGCATGGAGTGCACAGAGAGACACCTGCATTGTGCCTGACTGAGCTGCTGCCCTGATCCCTGCTTTCACACTGAGCCCTGCGCTCTTGTCTAAGAAACGCAGGGCTCAGGCATACAGTGCGGGAGGCGGGGGTGCGGCACTGGCGTGACGTCATGACGTCACCCAGTGCATTACTGGGAACGGAGCCCAAAGCCAGTAATAGTTATATTACTGGCTTGGGCCTATTAACGGAGGAAATCCGGCCCTGCCTCCGCGTACCACCTGCCAGAGGTACGCGTACCACTGGTGGTACGCGTACCATGGGTTGAGAACCCCTGCGCTAGAGGATTATTGGAGCACAAATCAGGATTATTAAGCATTATGAGGAAATACAGTCATAGTATGGTTCTTGTATTTCTTTTGTAAAATTATTTGAGGGCTTAAGAATTTCGTGATAAGGGTGCAGCCGATTGGCAGCTATAAACGCTCTATAAATATAGTTATTTAACCAAAATATAAATATCAGGATTTCTTCATAATTGAAAATAAGGTTTGTCTAAAGCATGATAAAAATGGGGAGCTCCATTTTCAATATAGTTAAGGCTCCATTATTGTATTAGTATGTTATTTAAACTGTTTGAATACATTTTTGATGGTTATTTATTAAAATAAGTAGTGCTTCCTCTTTTCTAGCTTTTCTGTTTGTATTACATATTTATAATCACTTTTTTGAGTGTTGTAACTTGTAACACTTGTGTAGGATGTTAATGGTATTATGTTCTTGTGTCTCTTTATTTCATTACATGCATGGTTTGTTAATGTGCAACAGAGGTCCCCACAGGTTAGTTGCCCAGGGGCCCCCACAAACCTTAATCGAGTCCTGTCTATATGCGGGGCTCTCCGCAAAAACATACATCATCCAAAGTATAGGTCTAATCGGTAAACTAGAGAAGTGCATTTTTTGTGGGCTTTGTGGTCCTCAAAATACCTTTATGTAGGATCTTACTGAATGCACAGATTGCCTCTCCTTACTAACTGGAGGTCTACTCTGCGTGAGCCCTTAATTTAGTTGTCCCATTGGGGTATACAGTTGTGACACTATTCTGGTTACCAACCATGATAGCCAGAAAACATAGGGGCATTTCCTCCTTAAGCACCATCACAGTAACACTTGAAGTACAATATAATAAACAAATAAAATAAAGCAAGAAAAAAAAGTAACTTTGTTTCCACTGTTAAGATAGCTCCTTTGTCTGTATCAAGAAATAGTTCAAGCAGCACTAGCAACAGACACCAAATTAACATTTTCTATAATAATCTGTAGTGTTTTAATACTTAAGGGTTCAGCATTTCCCCCAGTACAAGGCACATTAGATCCACACAGACCTTACCTGAGGGATGTGTGCATGGCAAGCTCCTGGGTGATGCGATCATGTTTCCCTGTGGAAGAATATTTTCCCAGCCAGCTTGGAAAGTTTGGAAACTGAGACATGTAGCCCCTCATGAGCTCCCCAGGAAGAACACTGGCATAGATTGCCTAAAACACAGCATACCTTTTATCACTCTATGCTTGTCAATACATCAGAAGGATTTATACCATGTGACAAAAGATAATGTATAGATTCAAATATCAGACATTGCGATTTGCCTATTTAGTCTTGGAATTAAAGACAACCTCAAAACAGATATTCAAAAGTCTTAAGAGCCTTGGTTCATATGGTAAGATATGCACAGATTGCTGTCAATTCTGCTTTAGCTCATGGCTGCTACGAATATACTAATCTTATTTATTTATAAACAGGTCGTTATACGTTATGTAGCAATCATCATTAATCAAGGCAGTTACGGTTGCCACGGCAGCAATCAAATAAAAAATGATGCAGGTGACACCATCATGTCGGCTGTAGTGTCTATTGTAGTTGGCAATAGTGACTTTAAATAATAATAAAAAAAACATACATATATATATATATATATATATATATACACACACACACACACACACACACACACATACATATATATAATATGTCACCAAGGGTACAATGACAATAGCTATATATAGGCACAGTACACTTTCCATATTTAAATGACAAAAAACTAAATCTAAATCAACTTAAAAATAATAAATTCCTGAACTAACTTATTCCCCTCCAGCTTCTCTCCCCACTGTCTGTCCCTCTTCTCTATCCACTCCGTCTTCTCTCCCATCCCTCCGTCTGGTCTTCCTCTATTCTGCTCTCTTCATCCGTCCACTCCCTCTGTCTGGTCAGCTCCTCTGCTCTCTTCCTTCCCTTCTTCTCTTCTTTTTTCCTTTTACTCCCGTCTGCATTACAATAGTCTATCTGACAGGTGTTATATCACTGAGCCTGTCAGATATAGGAAAGACTGTAGTAACCCTGTTGGCACTTTTAGCATTGGCTTCAGACCGTCGGGAAGGCATACTACACTCATCAAGACTGGATAGTAACAAACCAACTGTGTGGGTACGAGGGCCTTACATTCTATAGGACATTGGGGTCTGACACATAAAGGGCCTGATTCAGACCTGAAGGCAAACCCCAAACACATCCTTGCAAAACCTTAGAGGCATCAGCGAGGTCCAAAGGTGCCCAACAACTGCAGCTCTGGATCCCTATGCAAGTCCGGCACACACAAGCCACACTAGCCGTCTGTCTTATTGCTGTTCTTTTCATTTTCTTTGTTTAATGCACAGTAGAGCAATCTATAGCACATCGCTTGAGGCAGAGGTGACATTTGGTCCCTATATTTATGGAGAGCTGTTGCTGCTTGTTATAAGCAGTCATTGCATGCGTCATCAGATAAACCTTCTCTATTTACTCCATGTGTTTATACCTATTGTCTGTACAATAACTGTCTAATATGACAAGCTGTATTCTACTGGCATGCTTTGTACCACGCATACTGAAAGCCTAATAAAAATGTGATCAAACAAAGCAGAAGCGGTAAGGAATGTGTATATAATCTCTGATAGAAGCTGGGGTGTTGTAGATCTGGAGGGTCTCTTCCCTGTTGAAATAATGTAGATGCCTCATCATCAATGCAATTTAGCCCCAACCAGTCAATCCACAGGTCAAGTTATATCTGTTTTAGTCATTTGACACCAGGCACAAAACTACGTAAGACCATAGAACACTGGTCATTGGCTTTATCCTGGTTTTGGGAGGATGGTATTGATTTGTTTTAATGAACTATACCTGTGTAGGCAAGAGACTCCATGTCTGCTTACTGCGAATAGCCCGGTCTACCAGGTCCCCGTCTGCTATACTGTCAGCCGCCTTGCTCAGAAGTAATAAGTGCTTCTTCATGTTTCCGCTGGAATAAAACAACAGTTGGTTAGATGGAAGCCGGACACAAAGCAATGAACGAAACATATCCAGCGTCTCACCCTGCAGCAGCTGGCTTCACATGGACGTAGTTTTCCTGAACAAAGAGAGGCGCCAAGGAATAGTCGTGGAAGAAGAGGTCTGACTTGTCTATTAGAGTCATGTGAGCAGTTTCTTCTCCGCTGCTGAACACTTTGCGAACCACATCGAAAGGACTCTGGGAACACAAAAGAGCATTCACACAGAGCTTATAGACAGCTGAGCCTACAGGGGGTGCCAATGCTGCTTTAGCTGCCCGTAAACAGAGGACACCCAAAAATGGCCTCAGTCATATTGCTCACCAATTTAATGTCCTTTTTAGCCTTACTGGCACTACTCTTTGCTTCATCATAGGTCAAGGCCTTACTGCTTGCACACCACATACTGAGGTTATGTAGGACCTTAGGACATGGAAAGAAAAGCCTAGTGTGAGACAATATTATTCTTAGTATAAAGGGGTCTAATGCTGTTCATCACAGACTCTCACCTGCCGAATGTCTTGGTTTGCCCCAAGAATAATTTCATTCATCGCTGGTGGTGGAACCTTTAATCCCTCCTTAAACGCCACAGACATCATGGCGCCCTGAGAAACACAAGACAGAGATGCTACATTAGGAGCAGAAAATATATGCAGGAGAGGATCTAAACACCTAATGTAAAATTCCCCCATACAAGGGCAAAGTGATAGGCTCTCACCTTAATCTGCTCCACTCTCGGCCTCTGGAAGCGAAGATCAAAGCAGTAGTTTGCCAGAGATCGGATTTTCTGGTGGTTTCTATCATTACACATGCAGATGATGGGAATCTTTGAATGTTTGATTAAAGTGATCAATTCCTGAAACAAGACAAGAATGAACTATAAGATCGTGGGAGACGGCTACTAAAACAGCATTTTTGAATTGAGTGATGATATTTCCTAACCTAAATCTAAATAAAAGTTTAAAAGTAAAGTTGGTTATCATCTGTATGCAATAAGCAGAGAATTATCCTGCGTATAAAGAATTAATGTAACTCTGAAATCCAACACAGAGAAAGAGGAAGCTATGAATCCTTTGTGTGTGACCGGCCCTCAGGAGCTCATCTATTACCAGACGGCTTCCACAGCTTCTCTCCATAAGGACAGCAGCCCAGGTCATGTCCCCACTTACCAGCTTTCTATATACTATGTAAGCGCACACTCATTCTGTGGGGTTTTTTGTTTAACTGAACGGTTTTTATATTTATAATTTTCTCTGTTTTCTTGTATTTGTATTGGAGTATCATTTGGAGGAAAACCATTTTCTAACTGGAGTTCGTATGGAAGGAATCCCAGGAAAGGTAAATAAATAAGATTTACCATCAAATCTTACCCCTTTTGACATTTGCTCAGGGCTATTTATTTATACATTGGTCTCATATACAGGTACCAGATCCGCACACCTCGATTAGTTTCAATCAATAGAAGTGCTTTTGTTTGACACCACCCTTTATCTTGTTTCTAAGATACTCTGAGTCTCTAAAGACACAAACCCGATAAAACGTTACAAGAGAACTTTATAATAAGCCCCACACGTCATTGGGAATAAAATCACCCCCCCCCTATGTGATAGCGGAGGAAGCATTAGAAAGAAGTGAGGTTATTACAAACCATTTAGTGTGTGTTGGATATGTTTGTATATAGTTACTTTAAAACACTGACAAATATTTGATGAATGATGAGCTTGTTCAACACACACTGTGATCACCCCAGCACAATGACAAAGCCTGGGCAATTCAAAGCAAACATTATCCATAGTTAACCATTCACCTATGGGAGAGGTCACCCATGGCTGGCTTTTACAACTCTAAATCCCTTTAAAACATAGAGCCGAGGTTCATTAACCAACACTGGGGCATTTTACAACACTGCAGATAACTTCGAAAGCACCGAGAGAGACGAATCCTATACAATACAAGTCTGACCTGTACTCCCCCTCTGTCTTCATTTCCTGCCATACCATCCACTTCATCCATGATCAGGACATGTTTGTTGCTTACACTCTTGCTGGTTCCTACAGACAACAGACGGGAGACATAACAATGTAACAGGCTAAAAAAACAAATAAATACATGTTATACTTCCTGTAAAAGCCCATCCCATGAAATCATTTGAGGGACACATAGGGTGCAAAAGTAGGCACTTAACTAAAAACTACTTTGTACTCCTGTATATGGCTCCTATACACATACATGGACAGCAGCTGTCAGCTTACACAGCCCTCGATACTAGAGTTCAGTAAATGACGTCCCTGCAGCTGACAGCTTAGGGATGTTCTCTACTGGCCACGGAGGTGAAAGCAGTTTACAATACGTAAATATTAACCAGCCAAAACTGACTGACATTGGAGCCACATACCTGCATAAAATCCTTTAATGCTAGTATTATTCAGCGACTCGGCTACCACTTCTTTCATGCTGTTCTTGCTGCGAGTGTCACTGGCGTTTAACTCCACGTAGCTGTAGCCCAGCTCCTAATGCACACAGGACATCTTATAACATACAGTAGAGACACAACAGGGAAATAGCGCTCAATGGATAGTTTTCACGCATGGAATACTGATGACGCTATTTACATCTGTCAATAAGATACTAGATCATTTACAGTTCCTCAATGGCTGCATTTAGAGGATGTACTATATACAGCAATAGTGTGGATCGGAGAGATTAAGCCAAATATCACTTTACCTGGCACACCAGCACGGCCGTTGTGGTTTTACCAACCCCTGGTGGGCCAGAAAGCAGGGCCGCCTTAAAGGATGAACCATCGTCTTTTCCACTGAACTTGTTAAATTTTCCTGGAATAAAAGCATTTTGGAGGTTACAGTAAAAGTAAAAGAGCAACAAACATAGAAAATACCACCGATAGCTCATAGCAAACAAACATGGGTGGAATCTGGCATATGAACCCCCCTCCCCACCCTGCATTTGCAACTTGCGCAGTATTTCATGTCTGCTGCTTTTTTACACAGAGCTGTCTGATCGCACAAAGCAGCCACTACCCCCGCACGCGTACGTGCAGGCTGCTGTTCAGAGTATGCACAGAATTGCCACCCAGACTGGTCTAATGTCTGCTCTCCAGATATAACTAACTAACCAACCAACCCCTAGATGCAAATGGCAGGACCATACAGAACCAGAAACGTTTCCATTACAGGAGTGTGACCATTTTTATAGTCCAATTATTGCTCTGGAATTAGGTCTGCCCAAATCTTGTCAGTATCCTTGTTTTGCAAACACACCCCATCTACAGTGTAAAATAAACAGATACCTGCAGGCTTCTTGTCATCAGAAGAATGGTTCCGGTGCCAAGACTTCAGCCATCTGACAAGTTTATTAGCACAGCTCTGGTCTCCCTGTTGTCCAATAATTGCCTTTAGAGAGGTTGGCTTGTATTTATCTACCCAGAGTAAACTCTCCATTTTGCCAGTGGTTGCAGGCATGTCCAGTGCTCTTGAAGAACTTGGGGATTCCTCCTGTTTGATGCTAATCTTCTTTTCTCCGTCGCCTAACACTTTCACAGTGCTAATCGCCATCTTGGCTGAGGGGGACTCTCTCTTTTCTGGGCTCCATTTCCTCTTAGTCGGGCTAGGTTTTTTTACAATTTTCTCTGGAGTCTTTTCAGTTTTAACTTTTGTTTTCTGAATAAGAACCAAATGGACAAAATCTTGTGATAAATGTGGAAAACACAGCTACTAACAATACCCAATGGAAAAATGCACACATTAAACCCTTTCACAAAAAGAGAGAAAGGAGAGGTAAAGGCTTGAAGACTGTCTGAGCCATTGGAGGAAGAAAGTGGGTGCCAGCTACCGTTGCGAGTCCCCGCTGCAATGTTTCACACTGTGAAATAGGGACAGCAAAAAGTGTCTTTTTGGCTGTCCCTATTTCGAATGTGTAATGACGCAGAATTTTTTTTATGAATGGTGAGGTGAGTAACCCTCTCCAGGGACTTAGGGTTATGCTGGGAAGGTGTGTGTGTGGGGAGAGGGGGGGTGTCTTTAACTTTGGGTTAAGCTGAGAGGATGTAGATTTAGGGTTATGCTTTACGGGGGTGCTTTTTACTACGGGGACCTACACCCGCCAGTTACCTAGTGGGGCAAGTAAAATTTGCTGCAAGGCCTCAGTACTGTAGAAGAACCCCACTAGAGATAACCAGGGCCCAGAAGGAAGCATTACCCCATCCATGTATTCTTCAGACTAAAAATAGAGACAGGGAGTATATATCCAGTATCTTTTCTGAAACACTTAATTCAAATTTGTGGCAATTGCACCACTGATTAAAAACAACAGTAAGTGGAATGAAGCACTTACCTCTGCTTCAGCTGCTATAACATATTTTGATTTCTTGCCAGGTAACGTTCTAATCAAATCAAACAGCCCATCCTCATCAATAATCTTTGTCCCAATACTCTCTGCCTGAATAGAAACATGATTGTTAGTAAATGTGCATATGTTATAAACAAGATAATAAAGGAATCTATCAGGAGCAACAACAAAGATGAAGAAAAACAGCAGCTGGAAAAACAATGTTGAATTGTGATGGGTGTAAAAGAATGAGCATTTTTTTTACATGCAGGGAAAATATTTTGCTTTTGATACACAAGTACCAAATAGTTTACTTTTTACACGGACATTGAGGGCTAGATTATTATTATTATTGTTTATTTATAATGCACCACAAGGGGTCCGCAGTGCCATACAAAATACAACAAAATACAGTACAGACATACAGGGTAGGAATGGACAGCATAGTATATATTAAACACAATAGGACTATAAAAATATCACAAAAATACAATAAGTGAAGCAAGCACAGAACGCAAGGCAAAATGTGAAGTGTCAAGCTTGGAAGATTAAGGAGCAGGGGATAGAGCGCAGTGAGAAGTTAAGAGAGAGCCACCAGGTGGGGATGGGGTAAAAGGGTAGCAGAGGGGGGCAAAGTGAGGGGGGAGTGGTAGAGGAAGGAATAACAGTAGGATGGAGGGCCCTGCTCACGTGAGCTAATACACTAAATGGGAGGGAAGACCTTACAGACGACTTAAGGAGGGGGAAGGAAGTGGACTGCTGGTGTGAGCTGAGGAGAGGGGGAAGGAAGAAAAGGGATAGATGAAGGATGCAATGAGAATGTTAAGTGGAGGAGGGAAAGGCTAGCCTGAACAGGTGTGTTTTGAGTGAACGATTGAAGACCTGCAATGTGGTGGAGAGTCTGACTGAAGAAGGGAGCTCATTCCAGTGCAGAGGCGCAGCACGGAAGAAGTCTTGGATATGGGCGTGAGATGTGGTGATCAGTAAAGAAATCAGACAGTGCTGGTTAGCAGAACAGAGAGGACGGGAAGGGGTGTGCATGTTGATGAGGGAAGAGAGGTAGGGAGCAGTGGATGAGGAGATGGCCTTAAAGGTGAGGGTAATGAGTTTAAAGAGAGGTCTGAAGCGGACAGGAAGCCAGTGGAGGGTTTGACATCAAGGCACCACTGATTAAAAACAACAGTAAGTGGAATGAAGCACTTACCTCTGCTTCAGCTGCTATAACATATTTTGATTTCTTGCCAGGTAACGTTCTAATCAAATCAAACAGCCCATCCTCATCAATAATCTTTGTCCCAATACTCTCTGCCTGAATAGAAACATGATTGTTAGTAAATGTGCATATGTTATAAACAAGATAATAAAGGAATCTATCAGGAGCAACAACAAAGATGAAGAAAAACAGCAGCTGGAAAAACAATGTTGAATTGTGATGGGTGTAAAAGAATGAGCATTTTTTTTACATGCAGGGAAAATATTTTGCTTTTGATACACAAGTACCAAATAGTTTACTTTTTACACTGACATTGAGGGCTAGATTATTATTATCGTTTATTTATAAGGCGCCACAAAGGGTCCGCAGAGCCGTACAAAATACAGTACAGACATACAGGGTAGGGATGGACAGCATAGTATACATTAAATACAATATGACTATAAAATCACAAAAATACAATAAGTGAAGCAAGCACAGAACGCAAGGCAAAATGATAGAGCGCAGTGAGAGGTTAAGAGAGCCACCAGGTGGGGATGGGGTAAAAGGGTAGCAGAAAGTGAGGGGGGAGTGGTAGAGGAAGGAATAACAGTAGGATGGAGGGCCCTGCTCACGTGAGCTAACACACTATATGGGAGGAAAGAACTTACAGAAGACATAAGGAGGGGGAAGGAAGTGGACTGCTGGTGTGAGCGGAGGAGAGGGGGAAGAGAGAGAAGGGATAGATGTAGGATGCAGTGAGGATGTTAAGTGGAGGAGGGATAGGCTAGCCTGAACAGGTGTGTTTTAAGTGAACGATTGAAGACCTGCAATGTGGGGGAGAGTCTGACTGAAGAAGGGAGGTCATTCCAGTGCAGAGGTGCAGCACGGGAGAAGTCCTAGATTTACTGAACTGCAGAAAAGGAAAAGTGGAGATGTCGCTCTCACTTTCATATTACATATTAGAGAACATTGGGGAACGTCTCCACATTTCCTTTTCCACAGTTTAGTAAATTTAGTCCTTGAGTTGATTTTGGAACCGCCATTCTCTTAACTCTAACCATGTCTGCACATGAAAAATGATCTTTTCCCTTATGTTTATCTTCTAACTGAACATACCATCTAAGTAACAGCTGGGTAACCTTCCTCTACAAAACCTTATAATGCTTATGCACACTCCTTATGGAGGTGGAATAATATAGAAGTACAGCTGCGGGTGTGCCGCTACTGACAAAGTCATGCATGACATAATTAGGAATTGCATGTGACCATGTCAACAAAAGAGACAACATGAAGCAAAGGCTGACCTAACTCTGCTGTTACCTAACTCTTTAACGTAGACCCTTTACTTAATGGCCATCTTACAGTTGTGTCTGTATCACACCTCAGGCAGGAGGAAACAAGCTAGAGGCTGAGGCAGGGACAGTACTGGAAAGAAAAAGGAATAGAATGCTGCTCAGTGTCAGTCTGGGGTTATGCTGTCATTTGTGTTATCATTTATATGTCAATTACCTAACTGGAAAACACTATATTCTATATAGGCCTACAGAGGACAAAACTGGTGTCAGTCCAGAAGTGAACCCAGGAATAACATCATGCCAAGTGCCATGCCAACTCCTGTCTACCAGTGCCTACAGAAAGAAAGTGGTGCTGCCAACACACCCAAGCGGATCATGCCACAATGCCATCATGCCACAATCATTTCCACGTACCTTCTCACGTTTGGACTCGCCCCCATCACGGCCCATGATGAGGTAGCTGGTCTTCTTACTGACGTTGCCAGTTACTTTGCCCCCATAGCGTTCCACTAATGACTTGGCCTCATCTCGTTCTATGGACTCCATAACGCCAGTGATGACAAAAGTTAAGCCCTCCATGCAGTTATCCGCCCCCTAGCGTGAAATCACACACATCACCTCTTAGGAATGTGTTGATGAGCGACAGTCATGATAAACACAGAATAATCCATACTAAACAATAAGTAAACTATTAATATTGATACCTGTCTTGAAGGCATGTCATATAGTGGCCATCTCTCCATTAAATACCAATGTAGGGGATTTCTCTCTCTAGAGAATCAATATTGTCTGTGCTTTACACACACTTTATTTAAAGAATATTAAAGACTATAAAAAGAGAATGTGTCATTGACATACAATACCAACAACTTTGAGGAAAGCATGACATTCATAAAGCTGTTATTACATTTATGATATTGGTTGCTGTTAAATTGGCTACAATCTTATTAATTACAATACTGCATCCAACAATATACAGGTCACCAGTGCTTTTTGGCGACTTTCCCAACAACATTGGAGCATGACCACTATCGGTGAGATTTCCTCTCACGTCACCTGGATGTTAATACATCACACTGTGAGAAAGTGCCTGCATTGTATATGTGAATGATAAAGAAGGTACACGTTACAGCAGATGGGTTTTCTTACCTGAGGTATCTCCTTTGAACCCAGTGCTTTAGGACCCTCTCTATTGAGAAAATTCCTGTATGCTTTATAATTAGCCTTTTTCTTCTCAGAGTCCTCAGGACTGGACTATAAAACAAAGAACTCATTATTTCCAAAAGAACAGCAAGCGGCTTCTCAAGACATTGACCCGGATCCAGACCTGCGCTCGTGTGCGGGTATACCGTGGTTGTATGCATAAAAACGGCCATTTGTACTTACTGCGCATGAGTGGGGCAGATGATACGCTCATGTTACGGTCTGAAAATCTTTGCGTATGGGCCTTAATCGTAACCGCTACGTATTACCGCTCATGGGGGTGTGCCTGCCATACGAAAGCCGTAACCACGGACCGAGGGCAGGGTGAGGCATTTAAATTGCACAGTACGGGTGTGCTAAGCGTAGTTTATACGCAATGAACGTACGCATGGTCGCAGGTACGAACACAAAAGTTAGGGTAGGGTTTGCCGAGCGTATGGAAGCTAAACTAGGTACGAGCAAGGGGAGTGCCTATTGCCGTGCATCGGAGGTACGTTCTGCGTTAATACGCTACGCACAACAGTGTAGGTCTGGATCAGGCCCATTGTGTTTATGTGGAGTTCTATGGTTACAGTCATTTACTAAAAGGGTCAAAAAACAGAAAAAATGTGAAATCCTGTAACAGCGGAAATGTTTCTATCTGGAATATAGTGTTTAGAATTCTGTAGTGAGCGCCTCAGTTTCTCTATAGATTTGTATTTATTTACATGAGGGTCATGGCCATATTAATTTCTCCCCTAGAGTAAAATATATCACCAACCTAATGGGTCAACATAACAATGTGCTGGATTAAGACTTCAGAAAAGGGGGCATTTTACAATCAATACGATTGCAATGGAGCATGAGCAGCAATTTCAGTAAGGATCTGGACCCTGAAGATGCAGACTTCCCTACTCTTATTCTGTCTGATGTGTTTCCAGCTACAGGCAGGGTGAGAGTATTAACATTTGACAGTATAGGCGTGTCTTACATATGCTGCCCTGTCCAGACTTGGGTGGTCATGTCCCTACCTTTAGATTTAGAATCCGTGGAGCACACACTAAATAATAGATACAGTGGGGTCCGGATATTATATACCCGCCAGCACTGTATTTGGAGTGGGGTAGAGCGGGATCAGTATTCTGGCTCCAGTACATTAGCAGGAAATGGTAGAGCACTTGCTGTACTTTACCAAGCAATAGTACTCATTAAGAGAAACGTTATTAAAGAATCCAGTTTACTAGATGATTACTGTGCACGGTTCCATGTGGGTTGAAGGAGAGAAAGTAATCTGACCTCTGACTTCTGAGATGTTTTTACTGGTGTGGTCAGCTCCTTCTTTGGGGAGATAACGTTGGCTTTGGCAGCTGCGCTGGATAATTCCTTCTCCCTCTGTTGAGCCTCATCCTTTTGTTTCATGAGTGCCAGCTTGGAGCTGGTCTTAACTGGGGAGATCTTGACTTTGTGTGAAGACGATGACGATGACTCGGAATGTGGACGTGAAGGCTTCTTTTCCTCCATTTTGACATCTTTTTCCTTCTTAATTGTTGATTCAGCAGACAGACTTGCTGTTCTACCTAAAGACAGTATTTAGAATACCTTACAGGAGCCATCTAGTTACCAACTGCTCTCCCTAAACCAGGATTACTGTCACCAAGAACCCCGTCACCCTCAGTGCAGGTTTGTTAACATCGTACAGGTGTATATCATTTTGTAAGATGCTGATGTTTGTGTCAGCAAAGTCACAAAGCTCAACATGTACGGTCACAGAAAGACTGTAGATCCTGATCTAGATCTGCTGTGGAAGTAGGATTAGTCATACCATACAACATGGAGTCAAATACTCAGACCATGCATGCAGGCATTGCTCATCCAGGTTTAAGGACCATTAGAGAAACTAGACATAGAGCATAATGTTATAACAACAACTCAGACAAGCCACATGGTCAGCTTCACATACACTATTAAAAGGCACAGAATGCAGTGACAGGAAAAGGCAATGGTCAGTGATACTCCATATTAACCACTAGGAAATGGTGTTACAGCCATAACTAAAGAGAACATAAATAAACCAGGATGGGGAAGAATTACCCCCACACGGTGACATACCGATAATGCAAATCGAGAGTCTTAATTTGGTCTACTTGAACGTGATCGAGTAACACAACATTTATTTTAGGTGGTAAAAACAAAGCAGAAAAAGCAGAGTATATACAACACATGCCTCTATTATTAACATTACATGTCTGTTACGGTGTTACCTGAAGACAGAGGTTTTTCAGTCTTTGCTGGGCTTATTTTAGTGACTGGAGACGTCTGCTTCTTTTCAGTGTCTTTCTGGGCCTAAACAAATAAGATAAACCCCCTGTGTAAGTAATCAGACAGGAGACATATGGCTGCGACATCGTGCGGCAGTTGAATGGTGACTGCTGGCAACTGCTGATAGACTCTGTTTTCAGCAGCAGTGGTGCTACAACTCCGGGAATCAAAGATTTTTCTGCTGATCGTTAAGACCTTGCATTCTAGCCCTACCCATATATATATATATATATCTCCTATAATCATCTGTTTCCCTAACCTTCCCCTCAGCTCAGACCCTCCATTCTGGAAGCCTGACCCAACCTAAGCCCATGACAGCCTGTCACTATTTGGGAATGGGTCAAAATAGGCACCCCCTCCCATATCAATTTTCTATGTGCCGAACATTTTGGCAATGATACAAGACGCCATTTAGCTGGCGGATGTATCATTGTCAAAACAGAACCAGTCGGGCTAGCAACCACATTCATGGTACAGGTTATCTAATCACACAATTTATGTCCTTCAGCAAAATCCAATCTGTATACAATATAATAAGTATTGTACAGCCTAAAATATAGATAATTTAACAATGTAAATGCTTTTAGGGAATTCATTAAATGTTTTTTTTACTAGTTTACTATGGAGCAGACATATAAGGAAATATCCTGCATTGTGTCACGTTCACGATAAGACCTTAGAAAACAGAGCTCTAACCTTATGTTTTGGCACCTCATCTATCATTGCCAATGTTCGGGCAAATTCTTCATCCTCGTGGAGTTGTCTTTCAAACTATCAAGGAAAACAAAACAAGTTTGACTCTGTCTAGATCGATCGTCTGTACCTGAGCTAAACCATGTTAAATTGCAGGAGAGGCTAATTATAATTGGGAAAGCAGAATTAGAGTTGAGAGTTGTCATTTCCTACTGCGACTTTAAATTACAGTTTAAAATAGCTTTTGCTTATGGCACACAAATACCTAACAGTTAAGTATTTTCCTTGCATGCAAACAATAAATGAATTTGCCTCACTGCAAAATTCAACATGGTATTACTCAGGTTTACATGTCCACTTGTTTAGCTTGCTTTCTTGCAAACTGTGGATCAGCTCCAGGTATAAGGATTGTCAACACACACACACACACACACACACACACACACACACAGGTCTTTCTAAAAAGCATGCAGGTTCAAAAGACATAGCCGAGTCTATAAATAAGGGGAGCAGGTGGACAAGAACAAGTCAATACATGTGTACAGAGGTGCGTGAAATGAAACCTGTAGTCATAGGGATAGAAGGTTTAGAGAGTTATAATTAAATAAGGGAAAGTTGCTTATTGTAATATTGGTTTAAACATGCTAAGGTAATTGGTGACATTTTCTGCTATTAAACAGCTAACATGGTCACCCAGCAATACCAAAGCCATAAACATCTACAGTGACAATTGGCTCAGCAAAATAACAATGTTTTTGCCAAGGGCACTTTGTATTCGCAGTAATGGGGTTGGAAGTAGATAGCAAAGTCCCAGCAAGATGTAAACGTGTTAGACTTGACCGATTTGCCCTAAGTTTGAGCAGGAGACAGGATGTAAGTTTGGAAGCAGTTCCAAGCTATTTAATGTGATTAGACTTTATTCCGGATTACACAGCACACCTTATCAGGGGGAATAAGCAGCAGGTGCGTTCTGTCCTTGTGTCATGACGGACTTAAGCCAAAAACACAGGAAATGACGTAAAAGGGCAAATTCAAGATTCATATGACCACAAATAGATAGTAGGACGGCAGGAAAAAGACTTAATCTAAGACTCCAATTCCCAAACCATCACTTACTAAAGTACAGATTATTAAAAAGGAGACTGCCTATGAGATGCTACAGATATATTTAACTATGAGCCACTTCTACGTTAATAAACAGGCATATTGTAGTACTGCTATGCATATTTGTCACAGTCAGAGACGTTCCTAGGGAGTATGAGCAAAGGCACCTGTCCTGGGCCTCATTATGATTTCCTACATGCAAAACGGTACACTGCATGAACATGGCTGTGACTTACTAACGCACGTTACTCACCTCCTCATCCTCTGTAAGCTGCAGCTGCTTGGCAATGGCCTCATCATCGATTGTGGAGTCATCTGTGCTTCTATGCGGCTATTATGTGAGCCAGAAAGAAACAGATTTGAACAACTTACAGAATATAATATTTAGGCTAAAAAACAGACAAAGTCAACCAAGAAGAGTAGGAACAAAGGGCCGTATCCAGAACAACGGCCGGCCAGGGAATTATGACCGGCTTGGCCTTAATTCCCGTTTTAAAGGTTGTGTGTCGGTGGCTGTAACTATAGTTAACTGTAACGAAAAGGGGCCTTTCCCCCCTTTACGCATGCCGTATCAATGCCGTAAAGGCAAAGATAGGCATGAAAATTAGGGGACGGGGCGGGGGAAGCCCCGCTACGATCAGCTATGCGACTGTAAAGCACCTGTAGGTCTGGATACGGCACAAAGTCCCTAAACATACTTATAAGAAGAGATACTGTTTGCAATTCAAATGAATGTGATAATTGGAAGGATGTGAACAAAGTGCTATTACACAGGTCCCACAAATCTATGGGAGAAAATATATCTTAAAACGTATGTGTATAGTATAACCACTGATCCACAGCGTGGATATTATTCCCACCGAGTCTTACAACAGAGTTATTAAATAACTAGGGACCAGATCCAGAAATAAATGGACGACAGGTGACTTACATAGGCTTTCATGCGTAAATCACCTGTCGTTCATTAATGTACATGCTCAGAAGAGCCCTGGACTAGACATCGGAAAGCAGGACATACAGATATTGCACCGGATTCACAACTGCTAATTATTTTCCCGATTACAGCTACTAAACATGCGAAGGATCGGTTTTACGCTACCTACATAGCGTTTCGGAACGTAGATTGCGTACATGAGTTCTTTAAAGACCGCATGTATGCAATCTACGGAATGAAAGGTAGATAGCATAAAATAGTTACTGCGCATGCGTAGAAGCTATAATCGGGAAAATAGGCACAAGTAAAACATTTCGGGGGCGTGGTACCGGTCCATTGTTTTCAAATACCCTGCAGTTGCATACGCGGGGCGGCCCAGACCTGTGTGTAACTTACATGAACGGCGAGCTGGCCATCTTATGTAAAGTGCACAGTAAGAGCTAGGTTTAGCACATTTCACCTCATGTGTAGACAAGATAAAGGATGCAGTTAATGGTACAAAAATCACAATTTGTAAACCAGTACTGCCGACAACTGAATCGTGGCTGTATCAGCGCCAAAGTGCTTCACATTACGAATTTTACTATTGGAAACAGGTCCTTACTTCCCAAAAGCAAACTCTGCTTCCCCTAACACAGGCTGAGGGGACAGGCTGTGGTGGGCTATAGGTGCAGGCTCATACTAGGGGAAGGTTAGGGCTAAGCTGTAGGACAAGGAAGGTTAGGGTTAGGCTGTGGATCACGAAGGATTAAGGTTAAGCTTAGTCTGCAGGAGATGGAGGGTTAAGGGTAGGCTAATAGTTAGGGTGAAGATTAGGGTAAAATCTTACCCGTCTTCGTCGTTGGTGCAATCGGATCTTCAGTTGTTGTGGGATTCACACTGTTTTATTTGCAGCAGTCGAAAACGCAAGCCAATTATACGCATTGTGGACGGAGGGAGGCATTCACATTGTACAATATGGGCTACGTTAGCCACTTACGTACGACAAGGCGACACGCACAACCAGAGATGTGCAAAGAAAAGTTAAGGTAGGGTTCTGAACACGTAAGTTACGTGGGTGCGAGGAGAGAGCATTAAACTTAGTAGCGTGTAAATCCGGTGCGCTCACATATGTAAAACCACCTTAAATCTGGATAAGTTAATAAATAAGTAAAAATAAAGAGAGTTAATGACAGGGTTCGTGATTATGACTCTTTATTAGTTACATATAACAGACAAAACAAATCTGTTACAGGACTAAAGGTCTATATATTAATGCATAGATTAGAGCCGCTAGGTAGGCGACTTACCTCCACCTTTTTGCTTTCCACAAGCTTCTTGTTGGAGCGTTTCACACTCTCGCTGCCAAAGAAATCCACCACTGATGTACACACTCGCTTCTCAGGGGTCTTGGTTTTAGCTGCTATATGGATTTTGTCGGCTGCAACAGGAGATTTTGCAGGGGGGGAAAAGGCTTTGGTTCCATTTTCTTTGGGTTTCTTGGCCTTCTTTAAGAAAGCAAAGTCTTCTTCATCTTAACATAGAAGATTACAAACATTTCAGCACAAAATACAATGATTAGGATTGTAGAAATGTAACACAATAACTGATATAGAAGCATTTAAAGACTATTACATGTGGGGGCGGCTACATGAGCCCAGCCTTGGCAATAGCCAAGAGGACCTTGCTCCATTAAACAGCCTGAGACGTCGGAAGGGCATATCTTGTTTTATCAGGTACACCCGCACTCAATCACATTTTATTATCACCATTAATGGCCCTAGATAAACTCATTTATTACAGAGCCATCATCATCTCACTATGTGGCTGTGAGCTCAGGCAAGTAGTAGCTGTAGAAATAAACACCTTGTTTTTTGCCAGCACATCTTGTTCTTCAGAGCGGAATGTGTTTTGTGTTTTTAGCGATCAATAACGAGCATTGAAATCAAGTTTCGTAGGAACACAACAGATAAAATAAAATTACACTAATGTTCTAAACACTATTACAGAGAACATATCAAAAGCAAACAAAAGCCAAATATTAGCCCTATCAATCTAGTTGGTAATATTGTACATGACACATTCACTTATGACTCCAGTCTGACGGATGGGTGACTACTGTCCACAGGCTTAAATACTGAGCACCAATATTAGAGGTAGTAGCCTGCAGACGTAAAGAGCAGTTGCTGCCTTTCAATACATATCAATGGTTTCCTGTGATCTTAGATTAAGTAAGATTATAGATTTCAATTATTATAAAGGTAAAGGGTTGTGATTATTAGCTAAACTTATGCGGAGTAAGATAGAA
>WWET01000960.1:433647-449563 GCA_011038615.1 Limnodynastes dumerilii
GGGGCCTGTGCTGGGCCCCCCTAGCTCAGGGGCCCGGTCGCAATTGCGACCGCTGCGACCCCTATAGCTACGCCACTGAGTGGTAAGAATGCTAATGAACACATGAAAAATGATTAAAGGATAAAGGAGACCTGAACCATTAAAGTGAAACAAACAGGAGACGTTCTATTCATGGGCAATTTCACTCGTTCATATTTCTATCACTAGTGGTTGTCATAGATGGCTTTATTGGATGGTAACATGTCTTTATCATCTATGATACCCAATGTAGCATGAATTCATTTATTCAGTGAGCACATTATTAAACCATGGACTCTAATATAGGAGGTAAAATCACTATAAAAAAGTTGAATACCAAGAAGTAATAATATAATATTATAAATAGTAATATAATTATATAGGACCTGATTCACACTTAAGAAGCTGCGGCATCTTAAGCGCGTATCTGTCTGAAATGACCTACGCGTATGCGTAGTAGGTCATTTACGCTATCTACGTAGCCTATCGGCACGTAGATAGTGTAGGTGTGGTCTTTACAGACCACACGCAGGGATTTACGCCCCTTGAGGCAGCGTAATGCCGCCTCAGGGCGTTTTTAGGCAGAAGTGGGAGGGAGGGAGGGAGGCGGAGAGGTGCAATGTTCATATGGACATTGCACAGAGACTTAAGGTAGCCCTATGGCACTCGTAAGTACCATCAGATTATAAATGAAGGTCAATGTAAGGAGTCATTACACGGTAATTGCTACTCCCTCGGCTGAACATCTGTCAGCCACCAAGTTTGCCCTCACCATCTGGAATCAATGCAAACCCTATCTAAAAATGATTCCAAATCCAATCTATGTTCTCTGCATCCAGGACAATCCGGATTTCCCCGTGGGCCTAACCATAGATGGCTTTCTGTAGGTTTCCATTCACTTAATCAGTGATCTCCTTCCAAAACGTACACCCTTATCTATTGGGGACTGCAGAGACAATTTGAACTCCCTTGAGCATCTCTAGCTTAAGCATTTCTCATATTGAGGACACCTCTCAAATAGCAATATCCCACTTTGAATCAAACCGCGTAACCTCTCTGCAGCGGCACCATATTATTCCTCCATTGCCTTCTCCTAGATGGCACTCGGGAGGAGACTAATACATGAGAGGGACCAGGGCTTGCACCCCAAGGAGGATTATTGGGAGACCATCAGAGAATCTACTTGCTCTAAAATCACCCTAACTAAGAAAAATGGTTACAAAACATTTCCATTGGTGCCTTACACAAACTCGCTAAAATATACCCCTCGGCTACTCCAGTATGGAGGCATGAATGTGTTCACGCAGCACATTTCTACACTTCTGGTGGATGTGCCCAAAGATCTTCTTCTGAAGCAACGATATGGCCCTGCACCCCTCCTTTTTTCTCAATGCAGATCCAAACGGATCCCTGGGCATTTTTGATTTTTCACACTCTGGAAAAAGAAGACAAACCATTTGGGAAGTTGGCAGGCTATGCCTAATAGCACCTGACCAAAGGGTCTTAGTAAACTGAAATGTTGAACCAACTAAAATGCTGTCTTAAATTTTTGACTGACTCTGAGTGCCACTTATCCAGAGAGAGGCCAAAAAAAAGCCTGGCACAATTGTTTTTTCAATCGCAGTAAATCACAGCTATAAAAAATAAAAAGCATTTCAGACAACTCCATGTCTCATCAGAACTCCCCCAATAGCAATAGAGAAAATATGATAAATCTGGATTGGAAGGACATTGGGACTTCTATGTTTCAGCACCAGGAAGAGGGTAAAACAATATTAAACCTGTGAGATCTATCACCTATCTGGACAACCCCAGGCTTGAAGAGAGAAAACCTCAGTGACATGCCACACCACCTTAAACAGGGCCTCAACCACTGAGCAGAAGTGACCATGGAAGGGGTTAGGTCCTCTGGAACTTCTCCTTTCTTCTGATAGTACAATGGCTTACCCATGTTGGGAACATAGAAGTGCTGAAAGTGGCAACTACAGGATTCCAGAAGAGGATGCTCAATCCCGGACAAATCCATAAAGCAAAGAGGAGGCCGATCTTCCAACAGAATTAGCAATGTCTCTGGACTTAGACACAATAACAATACTGGCACCAGTCTGCACTATGGCTAGTGCCCAGATTGACTGCCACATGTCCCTTGTGGAAACCTCCTGGGTCTGACCAATCCCTTTCCTTAAATATAATAGAGTGAGAGTGAATACAAAACATATGAAAGAGCATACACAAGTGTTACACTAGAGCTGTAATGAAATGTCACGGCAGAAACATTTACCCCAATAGTGTGTGCCTGTGGGTCACCAATAATCCTACTCCGCTCTATGAGAAAGGGCAGGGCTGTGGAGTCAGAAGACATTCTGGATAGACTGCAACCATTTAGTACAAGGCACTGGATTATTAAGTTGATGAAGTCACTCTCAGGATACCGGGCAACAGGAAGAGGGCACTGGTGGGGAGAAGGTTTCCAGCACAAGACCTCAATAACGAGTGCTACTGCCATTGGATGTCATCAAGATCAGACAAAATGAGACCGTAAATGAAATGGAGGGAATCATAAGAACAATTGTTTAAAACCTTCTACACTACAAACATTAATGATAGTCTCAATGTAACAGCCTCCACTTAAGAGTTTAATTCCAGAAACAGTCACTAAGCAACCAATACAGCAGCTATAAAGCACTCTAATGCCTAAGGTAACATACAACAAAAATCACCATATCTATTTATAGCAACACTTAAGCAATCCTTGTGTTTGGTCTGTCACAGAGCACATTTTAGCAGCCAGTCTGAGCATAAACAGAATGCAGACTTAAGGGCATTTTACGCAGACATGTGTACCTAAGTTACGCACTACTAAATATATTGCACTCCCCCTGACACTGCCCTCTCACTTGTGTTACGAACCCTACCTTAACTTTTCCTTGCGTATCTCCGTACGTAATCCCTTGTCGTACATAAGTGCCTAACCCGGCCCATACTGTACAATTTAAAAGCCTCCCACATTGCATATTTTCAGCTTGCGTAGGGATGGCAAGCCAGATCCTACGGCGTTACATACCATCAGTTACGATGAGTAACATCTGCTGCGCACACGCGTAGTGAATTTCCGAAGTAAGACATGGAATGTGCGTAAATTGCCTGTCATTATTTAGTCTGGATCAAGCCCATTGTCAAGAAACAAAGCATCTAAAGTGACGATAGAAACCCATTGCTGCGTTCTTTCAGAAAGGTGACAAAAATGTATTTTTACTATACAATTCAAAAGCAGTATATGTATTACCATTAACCTCCCCCTCTACTCAGCACTGCACACTACTATAAAGTGTTTCAAGTTTACTAGAATATAAAAGTTTAAAATAATAATATATTTTTGCTTTTTTTACTTATACCACCTTCATAATACTTCTAGAAAAACACAGCAAGCAGAGAATGATTTATAGAATGAAAAATAGGACATCTAGATAACAATCATAAATAAGTCACAGTCACTGTTGTCAAAGTTACTAGGGGTAGATATGCACACAAAGAGACATTGGTTTCCTGGTATTAAAGGCATTGTGGTAACAAAGTCAACCATTGAACAAGGAAGAAACGCTTGACTCCGTTAACCACAATCTACAAATATTAAATCAGAACAGAAGACAGGATGAGCGGATATTTCACAGATTGATATTAGCATTGAGCTATTATTCATAGAGAAACAATGACCCCGGTCAAACAATTTCTGGGATTATTGTCAATACAAAGCACTCAGCACCATCACCATAAATCCTAAATCAACAGACATTCACCTCAGGACCATTTTATGCTACAGACAGACAATGACCCACAGATCATATCTAAAATTTTACACTGAGTACAATAATACCTTTCTCCCAAGCCACCTGGGGACAACTTCTAGACACTAGGAATAGGCAGGACCGTCTAGAAGCACTTAAACAGCTATGAGGTTTTCTAAAAAGGGAGGAAACGCAGTGTCCACCAAATGGAATTACAGAGAGTACAAAAACCCACTTTTCTCTTTCATCCTATCTGGGGGCACTGCTAGACACTCGGAAGCTCCAAAGTTGGTCCAGTTAGGGAAGGGAAGCCCCATTCATCTAGACTGCACGCAACACAGCAATTGCCAGCAAAATACTACCTTCCAAAACAAGAACCTTCAACTGCAGTGGCTGAAACAGATGCCTCACAAGAACAGACAGTACCATATTAAGATACCAAGGTGCGACTCAAGGAACCACAGAAGGTTGAAGAGCAAAACCCCTTGTAAGAGAGTATAGACTTTAGTTATTAATGTAAACTTGAAGACCATCATCTAGGCCACCTGAAAAATATTAATCCTGGGGAAATAAATCTTAAAGTGGGGGACATTCTTCCATTTATACCATGCAATGCAAGTCCACCACACTCTATAATAAATTTGGGAAGAAACTGTTTTTTTACGCTAATCGAGGTATGAATAACAGCCTCTGGGAACCACTTCTCCTTTTGGATCCTGGAAACAACAGTCAAGCTGTCAAACAAAGTTGATGTAAATTGGGCTGATGAAAAGGACCCTGTGTTACAAGTTTGTGGGGTAGTAGTAGACCTTCCGCCATTCTTAAATCTACTGCGGTTTCTGGCTATTAAAGAAAGAATAAATCATAATCATTCTTTTTTTATTTCTCTGGTCAAATGTTCCATTGCCCAGCTGACAAGGACATGTTGCCAATACCGCTTCTATTACAGTCTTGTTCTTGCTATGTAGTTTTGGACCTTGTGAATATCCAGAGAAGTCATCAAAAAAAACATGTATAGCAAGCTTTTTAAGTGAGACTACCATTTGCCTGCATTTAGCTTGAGGTTAGAAAAGCGGCCTCCAAGTTCTCTTCCCCCAGGAATAAACACTGCTTCTGTCCACTTCATGACCTGAGAATCCAATCATGCACCTCCAGATTATGTGCCACCATCCTCAAATGGTAAGCAAGAAGCTCTGCTGACTTTTTTTTTCTTTAAGTTATACAGCTTAGGGAATCACTGATTCATTGTGATCTCAATAACATTGTCATATGTACTGTCATCATCAGAAAGACCATCAGGGGAATTGCTATACTTAAAGTTAGATCCATGAATTGAAATTGCTGACCACCCACTGCAACAGCTCCTGGTGTTAATAAAAAAATAAATAAATAAGCATCCTTAACATCCAAACAGGGTAGAAACTCTGCCACTGACTGGAAGATAGATGTCAATGACACCATTCTGAAAGCCTCGATCAAGTGTTTGTTGAGATTCTTCAGGCTCAGAATATATCTGAAAGAAAGATCTAGTTTCTAGTCCATAAACCTGTTCTAATAGAACTCCCAGCCCCTCATGAGCTTTGGCACCAAGTCAATTAACTTACCACCTTCTGTAAAGAACCATCTCTGGACTGGAGAATGGAAAAGATCCTCCATAGGGAAGTAATTGCAAGGTTTAAAGTGTACCCCATCTCTGCTTTATCCCTGGTCCACCTGCCTGAACTGGATTCCATCCAGGTTTCCCGTAACTGTAATAGGAGGAGGCTAGACCCATCAAGCTATGGCTTTTTTGGTCGCCCTTATACCACCTCTGAAGCCCCGTACTACAGCCTCCTCTCTGGGGGTTACCTCCTTGGGACAGAGGGGAGAAAAGAATAAAAATGAGCAGGCCAAGACCATGGAGAGTAAACTGGAAAGAGAAGACTCTATTCTCCCACAGCCTTCTCAACTATTTGGTCCAATAACAGTCTGAATAAAACCTCACTCCCAAATGGGAACCCTTGAAAAATAGAAAACAGACATTATAGCACACAATGACTGCCATATACCTGTATCGGAGACATATTTAACAGGATCTGGTTTTTTCAATTTCAGTGGTTTTGTAATTGGTGGTGACGTTTCTTTAGGTTTTTTGGATTTTTTTACCGGTGGCGTTTCTTCTTCAGAATCTGAAAAGAATGCAAACGATCAATTAGTAACAGAAAAACAAGAAGAAAAAAAGTTCAAAAGGGTCTGATTCAATTACAAATTTGCAGTGCAATAGATGGGAAAAAGTTTGTGGTGCGCATTTTCCCGTCTCTTACGGTAGCTGATTTTTATGCGCATCTCTATGAGACGCGAATAAAATTCCACCCCAAAAATTTGCACAATGAGTTTTGCACTGCGAAATACACAGGTGCGAGGCTAACTGCATAAGGCCCAAAATATCAGTCACATATACCAAAAACACAACAAAAATAACCCATTCTTTCATGTCCTGTTGTATCAAATTTTGGGGGAATGGTATCTGGAAAACTCTTCAAGCACTTCCCTGAAGTCATCCACAAACCAACGTGCAAGATTATTACTCCTATCCTTAAAGCTGTTAAAGCAGTAGTAGCATCACACTGAAAAATCAAGGAATATCCTTCAGGATTAGCCTTAAGTGCCAAAATACAATTTTATGGCTTCACATGTAACATTGTTATGCAATTGTCACATTCTCGTACAATCACCTCACTGTTTTGCTTGTCCACAATCTTCCCTATATAGTACAGCCTCTTCTCAAATCACATAAGTGCCAGAAATCTATCATTTGAACATAGAGATCAGAGAACTTAACCATTTAATATAATTTAAACTGTAAAGTGCATTCGTCGGATGACTGCAACATTCCTTAAATTACCACGTGCAATCATTTTTTTTATTACATAAGTCTCTCATGAACCTTGCACAATGGACATGTGCTTTTAGTTCTGTTTGACATAAAGCTCTAGGCTCAGAGTACAGCAGCAGAGAGCTGATTCTAGATCCACACTGTATCCAGATTCCCACAAGGAGTTACGACATCAGGATTCTACAATGGGATAGTGCAAAGATCTGCAGAGGGCAAAAGACTGTTCTATGCAATATACCCCATTGCGTCGATGGAAAGACTTTTAGCACGGACATCCATGGTGGAAGCCTGTTGGCACACATGCGCGGCTGCAAAATGCAGGAGTTTCTATTTGCAAAGAGAGGAAAAGGCCCACACAATTTTTTAAATCTGGATCCGGTCCATAATAAGGATGTTACCTGAATCATAAATCGCTCTCTTCTTCTTGTTCGCCTGCTGCTTTTTCTTCCCATCACTTTCTGGACTTTTTAACTGAAATAAGGAAAGATAAAAGGGTAATATTTGCTGATTACTCTATACATTTGAGTTTGATTTTGATACATGACTGCTATATTAGTTATTGTTAAGCAAGGCAAGAAACAAGTCAGTATATGGAGTCATTAAAGAAACTTACTCATCACAAAAAGCTGGTAGTGAAAATTAAGGAAAAACAGGATTGACTAATTATCCTGATGAATACGGATACTAGTAACAAATCTTCTCCTCACAGATTTTAAGTATCCACAAGCCGGACCTGCCCTCTTTCCTCATTTACTTTCTTTCTATGCCTTTTTTTTTTTTTTTTTTTTTTTTTTTACATTATTTCTCCTCTTATTATTTTTTTTACAATATTATCCCTCTTACTAATCCATGTTAATACATAGCTCCAAACCTGTCATTGCTGCCAACTAAATGTGCTCGGCTGCATATAAACATGTTGTCTACTGTACTGTATGTATCATTGTTTCCTATTATAATGTGCTTATACTGTGCTGAGGACCCTTTGTGTTGCATTTTAAATAACTGATATTAACAATACACTAATTGTTAGTCCTCATGCTGTAACACTGTTCAGTCATGGTCTACCTTCCATTACACAGCAGACCTGGTCAACTTTTTAGGTGTTGTGAATCCCCAACACATCCTGCCAGCTACCACCAGCCCTGCTTCATGGATTTTTTAGGAGGTACAATTTCTTGCCTACTATCAGAGAGGTATCCATAAGTTCAGTGCTAAACTTTCCCCATTTTTTTTTTCTTCAAATTGAATGAAGTTTTGCTTTTTGCAATGTTAACTACAATCATCATTAAAAACCCAGAGCAATAGTGAAGAAATAGTCATGAAGCTGAAGCTGAAAGAGGAGCTTTCAGCAGCGTGATTCCAACAAGCTGCTAGATTGCCTCCCTGGTCTAAAGACTTAGGAATCAGAAGTAATAACTGAAAACCGAAGATTGGAGGTCAGACATTCAAAAGTAGGCAAAAGACCAGAATGGAGACGAGGTTAGCAATTATCACACAATGACTTGACTAATTCACAGAGAAGAAGTAACCTGTTGGATGGGCATAGGCTGGCCTTTGTTAAGCTGGGGTCGATTGATAAACAGGACGATTTCCCGCCAGGGAAATGTCCCGTTATCGGCACCATACACCTCCCCTGCTGGGACCAATAACGCTAGCAGAAAAGAGAGGCACTTAAAGAATAGGGAACAATTCAGTAAGCTGATTGGCTCCCTTAAATTATCGTGCAGAGCGTTTCTGGTGCATTTATCTGGCATTTTAAATATTGATCTTGTCCACTAACTAGAGCGATTATTTGCTCGATCACCCAATAATTGAACAATCGGGCAGATAATCGCTCCAGTGCATAGCCAGCTTTACACATGCTTAGCTGGGAACAAAATATTTTTGTTACAACTGCAATTAAACAATAAAATTTGTGTAGGTCTTAAGACGGTATCAAAATCATAACCCACCCAAATAGTAGTTTGGAAAACTATAAACAAATTATGAACAAACTATAAACAAATTATTACAAAGTAAACTATGAAGACATCATTTACCTTGTCTTTTGAATTTCTATGTCCAGTGTCAGAACTTTTGTTTTTATCTTTTTTAACATCTTTTTCATTCACAGTTTTCTTTCCCACTGGGGTGACACCGAAAAACTTTCGAATATCCTAAAACACCAGAGAATAAACATATTAAATACAATAAAGGTGGAAAACAAACTGCTGGGTCCCTCTGTTTATGAAATTAATTTAAAAGGGGACAAAGGCAAATGTGTGCATTATTTTTTTTTATTTTTTTTAACAAAATCTTCACATTACTGACAAAAAAAATACTCCAGTTATTTGACAATCTGCTTGGTTCATGCACTGTTTTTTTGTTTTAGTTTTGATTTTTACAATTGGCTATGTATTATTCATAATTACATTCCTTTCTTCTTCTGTCTTCCATAATACTTATACTAAAGCTGGATACACATATGCAATGGATTGGGTAGATCAACCAATAGTCGAGTGATCAGCTCAATAATAGCGTGGCTGTAGGACCAATTTGATGGAAAGAAAATGGTCCAGCAACAATGGAGACTAATAAAAGTATCAGCTCGTTTGTACAGCAGATTCGACCAGCACTGTGCCAAGTCTATAGGATGGCACAATGGTGGTCAAATGATCTGCCCAAGGTTGAGTACAGTGTGTAAACTCTGCACAATGTACCTGGCTTTCAGAAAAACAGTGAGCATACGAGTCAACAAATAAATGCAAAACTATGACAAAATGCCACCCATCACACACTGTCAATTTCTCATGCAGGAGGGGAGAAAAAAATAAGCCAGAAGAAAATGGTAGATTGTAGCAACATATTGGATAACACACACAGCAGAAACAATGCAATGTAAAGGTACTATACAATACATAGCATGACCAAATGGTCCAATTGTCGCACCCAACAGTAGTATTGGGTACACTACTTACATAATATTTACTGGACCATGCGTATGCAGATTTATACGTTACAATGCACCACATACAGTGTATATAAAATAAAAACAAAAGAAAAACCTCAATGTACCATTACATTACATGTACTATTTCTGGGCCGACATGAAACCCCCGCTGTCAGGATGCTGTATTATTAAAGTTTTGTTAGAGGCCGCTTGTACACGCAGATAGTTCTTGTTTACATCTGACGGTCACATGACCGGTGTAGAGCAGCCAATGACAGCTGTCCAGAAGACTCGTGGGATAACTCGCACTAATGTCACCAGCGGTTTTCCCATCATCCCTATGGGCGGCATGGCCACTCAGCCCTCCGCTAATAATAGCTATCAATGCAACTTATAAAGGGACACACGTCGCGTCCACAAGGGTGCCACATGTCCCAGGTATGTGCAAGCAGCTCCATGCATGTACAGGGCGGGCTGTGTGCGGCGCCAAGCTCAGTGCAGGGATGATGCCCCAATCACCACGCAGATAGCCCAATGTGACAGCTCTGCTCCAGACCCCTGGTGTATCACGCTGCGGGGGTATAAGTTGGGGCCCGATCATCACCTAGGGCCACACTTATGCTTACCATGGCCGGCGGGAAGTCTCATCAGACGTCCTGCTTCAGCGCCCCTCACTTGGCGCCAACGTTGTGAATTGAGGCAGACAGCCCAGGCCCTCCCACCTCCTCCGCCTCACTCCTGACTGACATGCGCAAGGGAACTGGGTCAACTCTTATCACCATGACCCCTCATTTCACCCTGTAACGGGGGTGCTGCCCTCCCGTGTGTCACCTTCAGGCACAGCAGCAATATCATGGTTGTTTTGTTTCCTTATTATGAAACAGGTTTTTGTATCTTGAGACAGAAAATAGACAGCTAATGCATATCATTTAGTATAGTGGCTACTATGATCTGCCACTTGATCACCTGTTTATTCTGTAATATCAGTAGGCTGGTTTTATTTTAAAGCATTTTATTTATCACAGTAGCAGTGCTAGAAGCTCATGGCATCCACTTAGAGGTAGCACCACATAGGTCAAAGGACAAATCTCATGCACTTGTCCCTTGGACCCTCTCCTTTAGATTTTCCTGATCTAAAATGTTTACTTGATCATTGTCACATCTTAAACTTTAATTTCTTAAACATGCTTACTTTTTTTGCAACATTATTTTTATTGAAGCAATAATAGTTCATACAGAGAATACAATATAAAGTCAAACTACTAGTCTTGAAATTTCCCTCTCCCAGACCCATGAACACTTAGCGCTTGTGGGGGGGGCATGGGGGTGATCTTTGAGGAGTAAGCATGCAAACTTGAAAATACATGGGCTTATTTAGAATGCAATGTACACCAATTCATATGGCTCAGTTTGCAATTTTTCCACAAATAAACATGGCTAGAAAACAAATGCATTCAAAATTAGCGGTCTTTGTGGTCATAAGCAGTGTAAGTTCTAACTCTTGTTCTAACACATTTTCATATACTTGCTCCCTGATCCAGGGGACTTTTATGAATAATGGACCTGATTAAGATTAAGAATCTGATTTTTTTAGGTGCATATATTTAGGAAGTGAAGTACTGCACACGGGTAGTAACGTATACGCAGTCTACTTTGGACTTAGGAACGGGACTGCTGTGAATCACCATTATGAACCTAGTGACACAAGGTTCGTAGTGACTTAAGAAGGAAGAGGTGCGCCAGGAAAACTTAAGTATGAAGATTAGAAGATTGGGTGGAGGGAGGCATTTAAATGTGGGCGCTGTTGCACAGAAACGATCTGAATCAGCCTCTCTGCGCTTAAGAAGCTGAAAACCGGAGGTGTGCTGGGGTAGTCGCCTTGCTACTACTTGCCTATATTTTTCATGTTAGGAGCATACTTTTACGTTTAAAGACCGCGTGTACGCATTCTATGTAACAAAATGATAAGTAGATAGCGTTGTAGCTCAAAACGTAAAAGTACCCTCGTAATATCAAAAATTCGGGACTGACAATCCGGTCCATAATGCTTTCTTAAGCGTGAATCAGGTCCAATGTGTACAACTCCATCAGTATGCTATCTGCAGACTTTTGCTCGCAAAGGACCAGATCCAGACTCCCGCTTGCTTTCCATACGTGCGGGAGTCTGTCCATCTGACAGAGAAAGGGGATTGAATACCCCCTGTCACTCCCCTCTCTCGTTTGGACTTGATGGCAGTGTAAGCCATGTCCTAAGTAAAGCGTGCAGATCAGCGGTCCGTACGACCTCCGATCCACCTTGCGTACATACTGTAAACAACCAGCCGCACTTTCTGAAACACTTCCAGTACTGAAGTATGGATCTGGAGGATCCATAAATAATGGAAGCGCGTTGTGTGCGCACACACAAAATGCGGTTGATTTATGGAGGTCTGGATCCAGGCCAGCTCTTACTGTACAATGTAAATGCACAACCCTCCTCCATGTGCTCACGCCTGCCCCACCGTCACAGACAGTCCACAATAAAGTATGAAAGTCTGGAATTTGCAGACCAAGATCCATACTGAAATCACAAAAAGGTCTCCATTTTCCAATCCAAGGGCCGTATTCAGAGATCCGTACGGCGATCGGTCTGCAAATATACGTACAGACGGAACAAGTAACACCCACCAAACCACAGTCACACCACCTTGCTAATCCGTGCACATGGAGACTTTCACCTCCATAAACCAGCTGTAACTTTCCGTGGCCTTTTCCTAGTGTATGTGTCCTCCGTCCATGCGTATCTTTATAACTGCGCCCACTTCCCTTCATTTCAATGCCCCCCCTCCCATTTCTATGTAAGTTCCTCCGTGCGTATTTTTCCGTGGGAGATCCGCGCATATTTACCCACATCCGATTCACAAGTCCGTCTGTGAGGCACTTCCACGTGTATAGTCTAAATGAACAGCTTATAAAAGATATTTGTATGATAATTAGATGAAAATTTGCGCGAAGTCTAATTGAATTAGGCCCCCAGGCTGGGTTCTAGAAATCTGGATGCTATTCCTGTGTTACATCTATGACAATTTCTGCACAGGACTGTAGACAGGGTATTTATCAGTATGTGTTTTTATTAGCATAACTTCAAGATGAATGGGTTTTTTTATGTGATACTATGTCATGTCTTCTCATATATATTTTCACAATGATCAGAATAAAACTGTAAAAAGGAAATGTAAAAAAATTGCCGGTTATTGATGTAATCACAATCCTCTAGAAACACCTGGGCATGTCACCACTTCCTCTGCCTGCACATATACTCAGCAATATGGAAATTATTCAGCACTAACATTAATGTTGTTAGGAGTCACTGTGATCTCCTACACACACACACACAAACACTGTAGTGGTTACCTTGCAGTGTTCTCCCCAGAAAATGTTGCCAGCCAGGTGGTATTAAATAGCAGCTGGGTGGGAGCAGTGTAATATTTTGCAATAATAATACTTGACGGGATCCAGACATATGTTCACACTGCGAAACACCTCGCTGGTGCTGCACTACTGGGAACTAAGCAGTGTCAGAAAGCCTTGGTCTGGTCTGGCCTGGTGGAGCACCCGGCTAAAATGCCCTGCCCTGGGGAGAACACTGCCTTGATGAGTGCTGGCTCTCAGTAGCAGCCAGGGCGTTTTCTTGTTTTGTTCTTATGTGTTGTGTGTGGCTGCAGGCTTGGCGTAAGCCTCTCTCAGGGGTCCCGGCAGTCTCCTAGATCTAGCATGGTCCCTTCTTGCCTGTGTATTCTCCAGTACCTTTTCCTCACCTCATGTGAGGAAAACACCTTATGTGTTTTCTGGCATCTGTACCATCAGTATTCTTTGTCTTTTTACCCTGTAGCTGTCTACCTTTCCTGTATCAGAGCCTGTTCTTTGCTTCTACCTTGGACCACTACACTACCTGGTTTCCACTCCCTGGTTCCAGGTGTCCCATTCTCTGCACCCTATATTATATTCCAGCTCCTTGCACCAGTCTTGTCCTTGGGGTCCCATGGTTTTGTGGGTCATGTTGATGTGTTCCCCAGACTTGCCGTTAGACATGTTTTCTTGGGTTTTGACTACTGTACTCTGATTCTGGGGCTACCTCAGGGTTGTCGACTCTCCCGGAATATGAGAGAGTCTCCAGACATTTGGGCACTTCTCCCCGTATCCCGAGAGAACCGGCAAATGTCCCACAGGGGAATTAAGCCTGTGATTTTATGCAAACCATAGCCTCAAGTCCCGCCCCCCAGTCTAGCAACACTACCATTCATAGTGTTACTAGAGACTGGGTGGGACCGACCTGATTATGCAAATAGCATCATCAAGCCCCGCCTCATCCCTAGTAATACTATGAAAATGGCCATCTGACGTAAAGTGTTAAATGTCAGTACATAATGTTCCAATAAAGTGCTGATAGCATCCACATACACTCTTCTATTTTTAGCCCTTCAGCTAAGTCTTGTTGTTATAGACCAGGGGTAGATAACCTTTTCTCTGCCAACTGCCATTTGGATATTTATAACATTATTCAAGGGTCATACACAATTATCGCCTGATATATTTGGTCAAAAATGTAATTAACTCACCCCTAATGTGTGCTTTTGAAGAAAATAGCTGGCCGGGAGATCCAGCTGCAACCACATGCAGGCTACTCCCCAATGAGAGTTTCCTGATCAGGAATCCAGGAATATGGAAAGTTTCAGGGTCCCAGCTGCCACCAGGGAGCCAGGAGAAGATCAGGATCTGGAAACTGCAGGACCCCGCTGCAGAGCACTAAAAGTGGCCAATGTTATTTTTTTTTAGGCCTAGTGCATGTCAGTAAGCCCAGCCACACCCTCACTCATGTCTGCAGAGGGCCAGACAAAATTGTTTTGTGGGCATTATGCGGCCCTCAGACCAGAGGTTCCCCACCCCTGTTATAGACCAAATGCTGTAGGCATATATAGTTTATACATACAGAGAAATCCAACTGTTGTTTAAATCCTTCAGTCTGATGGTGATACATGCATATTTATCCTGGGTGTGGGTATCCGCTGTGAACGGCCCTATTTTGAAATTATTGGTTTCCACAGATTAGTCCCTGCTCTCATTAGCAGCCAGGAAGTTGGCTTGTTTTATTCTTCTGATGGTGAGAAGCAGATGTGATGCTATGATGCTATGGGGTGTTTGGCTATGTGCTCAGTAGTCATGACTGGGGCATTGATACTGAAGGTCTGCAGCCAATCATTCCCACCATCAGATACCAGACCCTCCAACATTTCCCATTCCATTAGGTACAATTTAATCCGCTCCTGGGCTTCCAACTATCACTCACCTGGTTTAAGTGAATTAACTGATATTTAAAAAACTATTTGCCTCTTCAACAAATGTGGTTACCATAGTAACTGACAGTTGGAAACTGAGAAGCAGAGTATTTTGTACCTAATGGAATGGGTCATTTTTGAAGGTCTGAGATACTTGGTGAATTTGTATATACTTGGTGAACATTTCCCACTAGGGAAATGTACTGTTATCGGCACCATACACCTCTTCTGCTGGGACCAATAATTATAGCAGAAGGGGGGTGCCAGGCTAGTTATGCTGCTCTGACAGCTTTAATACCATCAAAGATGTCAGAGCAGCATAGTACATATATATACAGCAGCGGCTATTGCAGGTAGTAATACAGATAAGAATCAGCATAAGCCGCGCTTCACACAGCGCGGCTGATCCCTGTCTGTACTACTCCTTGCAATAGCCCTGTATTACCTGTACCGCACCACGTGACCGCCGGCAGACTGAGAGAGGCAGCGGAAAAGAGGACGCGCCGCGGAGGAAGGGAGAAGACGTCAATGGTAACATGACATTTAAAAGGGCAGACAATGGACAGACAATGGAGGCTGGACATAAGGGGCAGACAATGGAGGCTGGACAATTAAAGGAGCAGACAATGGAGGCTGGACATTTAAAGGGGCAAACAATGGAGGTTGGACATTTAAAGGGACAAATAATGGAGGCTGGACATTTAGAGGGGCAGACAATGGAGGCTGGACATTTAAAGTGGCAGACAATGGAGGCTGGTCATTTAAGGGGGCAAACAATGGAGTCTGGACATTTAAAGGGGCAAACAATGGAGGCTGGACATTTAGAGGGGCAGACAATGGAGGCTGGACATTTAAAGGGGCAGACAATGGAGGCTGGACATAAGGAGCAGAAAATGGAGGCTGGACATTTCAAGGGAAAGACAATGGAGGCTGGACATTTAAAAGGGCAGACAATGGAGGCTGGACATTTAAAAGGGCAGACAATGGAGGCTGG
>WWET01000961.1:0-20343 GCA_011038615.1 Limnodynastes dumerilii
CAAAACACCCGGCGGGCCATATAAATGTGCTCAGCGGGCCCGCGGGCCGTAGTTTGAGGACCCCTGTAATAGAGGCATAGATCATTTGTGGTATTGGCATTTGAGGTCCAGTAATGTAAGGCTATAGTCATCTGGATCATATAGTGTTTTTTGTTTTGGATAACACTGTGTTTCCTATTTCAAAATACTAAGGAAAATATATAAATGTTTGCCATTGACAACCTGCTAAGTATTCGGCTATCAGATTAATAGTCATAGTTTATTACTTACCTTTTACTAGTGTTTTTAAAAGCAATAATGCATTGTTTATGGCTAAAATAAGCGACATCAACCCAAACCATACATGTCAGCTATATATTTTTCAGAGTAAAATGCAGATTGCTTTTTCATTTTTGCTGTTATAATATGCTAATGTAACATTTTACTGGCTTTTTCTGCACTGGGGAATTCTTTTTACGGTGTGTGGTGTGATGCATATATCATTTTTGCTCTAACAGCAAGTTCATCTAACTGCTTTCCACACTACATGAAACTGACCCCTTAGTGTAGTAGGTTGCTGTACGTTGTGCTCCACAATACTCTTCCCTATGATCTAACTGTCAGAAACTCCCCAAACCTCAAGTCAAGTCTCATAATACACTCAAAAGCAAATGAAAATCCTTTGTAGTAATACACTTTTAAAGATACCCAGCTAAGCTTACTAAAGTGCTTACAGTATTTTTCTTTTAAATAATTAAAACATTTCCTCTAAATGAAAATGATTGTCTTGAACACACTAAAATGACAGTAATTGAAATTAATTAAATAGGAAATATCCCTGTTATTAGTAGTAAAAGTGGGCTGGATCCAGACTTAAGAAATGTTGTTGTTTTTGTATTTTTGTGAGTAGAAAAGAAAGCATTTGGCGACTGTGCATGTGCTCTCAGTCCTCAAGATTCAGATATGCTTAAAGGGCCAGATCCAGGTTTAATAATGACAGCGTCTGTTTATTATAAGTGAAGGATTACACACGCAAGATCCATACTTAATAACGTAATCAATCAAACCACTTCCGCGATCGTAGTCGCACGTATGTACGCAAGATCCTTAGATATTCAAAATGTTAATATTAATTGTGGCAATGGATCTAATTAATCTGCTATTAACCTAACAACAAAAGGATTGGCAATTAAATAGGCATCACAAAATAGCATGATTACCCTTTCTACACCTTAATGTTGTTTAACACAGTGATGTATGTTTGCCATGATTGTGTTAGGAAATCTATACTCAGTATCCCTGCAATTAACTAATGACTGTTATAAACATCCTATGCATATGTTTTTTGTCACAAAAGTAAAACAAAGGTATATGTTAATATTTAAGCAAAATTCTTTGTAGGAATTGTGTAAATTGTACCACTTTTTTTCTTCCAATGTGTGTGTATGCTACTCTCTAAATTGTGTTGTTATATGCTATTAATTATTTGAAAAAAATCATTTAAAAAGTTTTACATTTTACATCTACTTTACACAAAATTAACATATGACAAGTATGTACATATACTAACATATGTAAAATGTGTCATGAATTAAATGTTTCTTTAAAATCTCAAATTAAGTAATAAGTAATTATAATATTTAGGGTTAAAAAAAGGACACAACAATGTTTAAACATAAAACAACATTTATTTAAACACAAATTTAGTAACGAGGAGGGGTCTGCCGAAGAATGGCAAGAATAATACCAGCCAACACATGGACGCTGTTGGTAATGTCCAGTAAAATGTATTCTTCACAAGGCTAATTGTTTACAGTTGTGTTTCATCTATAAATACACAGTGTTATATCAGAGATTTTTTTTAAGTGCAAAGGATTTTAATATTAATGTGAAATAGGCCAAGTATAATATGTCCGTGTGTAATTACATTGATTAATAAATGAAAATATAACTTTACATGTTGTTCCTATCAAAAACCACTAAATAGGTGACTATATAGAGAAATGTATCTCTAAATGACTAAAACATTACATAAATGTTGTTTTCAGTGATGAGCTATACATGTGTCTTCTGTGTGAGTTTTGTACTGTGTGTTATGTATAAGTTATTTGTTTGATCCTGCTACACCCTCTTCTCCCTGTAATGTCATCCCTTGGAGCTGGTTGGGGAGTAGGTGTGGGACTTGGGGAGGGTAATGTATGGTGGATGGGAGTGGAGGCCTAAATAGGAGTTTGGCAGTTATGATGGGGAGGGATGTGGGATTCTGGGTCTATCAACTTCCTCCTTGGCTCCTCATCCTCCTGCTCCTCCTCACTCCCCAGCTCCTGCTGATGGCGCATTGTTGCATGCCTACAAATATTTTGATGAGCACTAAATTACTTTTGATTAGGCCTTTAATAAATATTACATTATATTTTTCATAATCTATCATATCAATCAAGTCCAACCACTCCTCTCATATCATATCTTAGCCTGTCATAATCATTATTACAGAACCATAATAATCTAGCAACTCTTATAAACAGTAGTACATAACTGTGTGTGTTAAACATACTGCGTTTCATTTGTATTACTTTAAAACTATGTCCTTCTATTTTTAAATGTAATGTTAAGTAAAAAACAAAAATCTTTGCCATTAAAATGACTTACTTTGTTCATGTGTCCAAATGGCCAGTCTCACTTGCTGCAGAAGCTCAGGTTGTCTTCATCTGAGGTCTGATGACCTCTGTAATTGAATGACCCTTCGGTCCACATTAAGATGTCGCAGGATGCGTTCCCACGCTGCATGATAAGCATGTCAGTTTTTAACATTACTGCGCGGCTCCTTAGGATCCAGAGAATCCATTGCTGCCTCTAAATACTTTAGATCTTTGTTAGAGAAATTGTTTGCCCATGCTGCCATGATTAATAAAATGTAATAGGTCAAAATGGTGTCTGCAAGCAATCAACATTGAATGCACCTGATTAGATGAGGGCTTCCTCCCCTTCAAGGAACGCAAACAAATTATTCAATTCAACATGTAAAATTAACTATTGGGCCTTCTGAACATCAATTAAATGACATCATATTAATTGGCGTGAAAAGGCAGAACAACGCAACACATCCCAAATATTCAACTGTTCACACACATAAATAGAGGCATCCCTGAAGGAGCATTTGTATCTACCGCCATAATGGAGCCTAAAGGATGCAAACGTAACCCAAACTTTAGTGTACAGAAAGTTTGATGACTCAAGTGATGGAGCACCTTTACCCTGTAGAGGAAGATTTAGCAGGGTATGCGTGCCACATACGATGGTTTTACTAACTTTGCACTGTCCCAGGACGCAAATGTAAATCTATGAAGTATGTGTCTTTTGAAAAAACTATTGTAACAAATTTTAACATTACTTAAACTTGGTCATAAATTAATCTTTTCTGTTTATGTAGATAATTTAATATGCAATTTTTTTTTGTCTAGAATTATTTTTTTTAACAAGATAATGATTTAATGTTTTCTGTATATAGGTAACACTATAAATGTGTATCAAACTAACTTTGTTAAAATACAATTTTCTTATTTTAGATGTGAATGCATTTTATTTATGTATAATAAATCCTACATTTAAATAATTTATGTATAATGTTTAACAATATTCTAATTGTATTTTTTATGTTGAAAGTAGAGGCTACTAATGCAAACAAAATAAGGGAAAAAATACTATATTGTAACCATTTTTATATTGTATATGTAAACCAAGTAAAGAATAGTTTAAATAATGTAATAATCATCCCAAGCTTGTTATTAAGCTAAGAAAGTGTAACATCATATCTGTTTTATGTGTTTTACAGTTTACAGGATTTCAGAACAATGTTAAAAAGAAAACTTGCAGACAGAGAGGCATATTCAGAAAGAACTGCTGTATGCCCTATGCCACAAGCATTCAGCCTCAGGGGAGGGCCCCCTGCTAGACTCCTACATCCAGTCTCTCAGGAGGAAGCTGAGGATTGAAATAGTTAGTTTTAACCAATTTACATTTTTTTTTAAACCTTTTTCACTTAACCCAAAGACAACAAATTTTTATTATTTATTTATGCCACGTTTTCATTAATTTAAGGTTAAATCAAAATACAAAAGAAGTCAACATAAACCATGCATATGAAGTGTAACTGTCATTTTATTTACATAAATCTTATGATTCACAATCATTTCTTTATAACAGATAGAACTGTCAGGATTGAAGACACCTGCCTACCTGTGGACGGTCTGCCTGAGCCTTTAAAGTATTTTGAAGTTGAAAATGAGGAAGCTGAGGCAGGTACCCCTCAAAATACTGCAACAACAACACCAGGCAGAAATATAATATAAAGCAGGGGTGTCAAACTCAAATTCATCGGGGGCCGCATCAGCAGCTTGGTCCCCATCAAAGGGCCGGTTGTATCTGTAGGTCTATGTGTCCACTCTATGTGCCCAGCCATGTGCCCCCTTTTATAGTGGCCAGCCATGTGCCCCCTTTTATAGTGCCCAGCCATGTGCCCCCTTTTATAGTGCCCAGCCATGTGCCCCCTTTTATAGTGCCCAGCCATGTGCCCCCTTTTATAGTGCCCAGCCATGTGCCCCCTTTTATAGTGCCCAGCCATGTGCCCCCTTTTATAGTGCCCAGCCATGTGCCCCCTTTTATAGTGCCCAGCCATGTGCCCCCTTTTATAGTGCCCAGCCATGTGCCCCCTTTTATAGTGCCCAGCCATGTGCCCCCTTTTATAGTGCCCAGCCATGTGCCCCCTTTTATAGTGCCCAGCCATGTGCCCCCTTTTATAGTGCCCAGCCATGTGCCCCCTTTTATAGTGCCCAGCCATGTGCCCCCTTTTATAGTGCCCAGCCATGTGCCCCCTTTTATAGTGCCCAGCCATGTGCCCCCTTTTATAGTGCCCAGCCATGTGCCCCCTTTTATAGTGCCCAGCCATGTGCCCCCTTTTATAGTGCCCAGCCATGTGCCCCCTTTTATAGTGCCCAGCCATGTGCCCCCTTTTATAGTGCCCAGCCATGTGCCCCCTTTTATAGTGCCCAGCCATGTGCCCCCTTTTATAGTGCCCAGCCATGTGCCCCCTTTTATAGTGCCCAGCCATGTGCCCCCTTTTATAGTGCCCAGCCATGTGCCCCCTTTTATAGTGCCCAGCCATGTGCCCCCTTTTATAGTGCCCAGCCATGTGCCCCCTTTTATAGTGCCCAGCCATGTGCCCCCTTTTATAGTGCCCAGCCATGTGCCCCCTTTTATAGTGCCCAGCCATGTGCCCCCTCCATTTACAGTGCCCAGCCATGTGCCCCCTCCATTTACAGTGCCCAGCCATGTGCCCCCTCCATTTACAGTGCCCAGCCATGTCCCCCCTCCATTTACAGTGCCCAGCCATGTCCCCCCTCCATTTACAGTGCCCAGCCATGTCCCCCCTCCATTTACAGTGCCCAGCCATGTCCCCCCTCCATTTACAGTGCCCAGCCATGTCCCCCCTCCATTTACAGTGCCCAGCCATGTCCCCCCTCCATTTACAGTGCCCAGCCATGTCCCCCCTCCATTTACAGTGCCCAGCCATGTCCCCCCTCCATTTACAGTGCCCAGCCATGTCCCCCCTCCATTTACAGTGCCCAGCCATGTCCCCCCTCCATTTACAGTGCCCAGCCATGTCCCCCCTCCATTTACAGTGCCCAGCCATGTCCCCCCTCCATTTACAGTGCCCAGCCATGTCCCCCCTCCATTTACAGTGCCCAGCCATGTCCCCCCTCCATTTACAGTGCCCAGCCATGTCCCCCCTCCATTTACAGTGCCCAGCCATGTCCCCCCTCCATTTACAGTGCCCAGCCATGTCCCCCCTCCATTTACAGTGCCCAGCCATGTCCCCCCTCCATTTACAGTGCCCAGCCATGTCCCCCCTCCATTTACAGTGCCCAGCCATGTCCCCCCTCCATTTACAGTGCCCAGCCATGTCCCCCCTCCATTTACAGTGCCCAGCCATGTCCCCCCTCCATTTACAGTGCCCAGCCATGTCCCCCCTCCATTTACAGTGCCCAGCCATGTCCCCCCTCCATTTACAGTGCCCAGCCATGTCCCCCCTCCATTTACAGTGCCCAGCCATGTCCCCCCTCCATTTACAGTGCCCAGCCATGTCCCCCCTCCATTTACAGTGCCCAGCCATGTCCCCCCTCCATTTACAGTGCCCAGCCATGTCCCCCCTCCATTTACAGTGCCCAGCCATGTCCCCCCTCCATTTACAGTGCCCAGCCATGTCCCCCCTCCATTTACAGTGCCCAGCCATGTCCCCCCTCCATTTACAGTGCCCAGCCATGTCCCCCCTCCATTTACAGTGCCCAGCCATGTCCCCCCTCCATTTACAGTGCCCAGCCATGTCCCCCCTCCATTTACAGTGCCCAGCCATGTCCCCCCTCCATTTACAGTGCCCAGCCATGTCCCCCCTCCATTTACAGTGCCCAGCCATGTCCCCCCTCCATTTACAGTGCCCAGCCATGTCCCCCCTCCATTTACAGTGCCCAGCCATGTCCCCCCTCCATTTACAGTGCCCAGCCATGTCCCCCCTCCATTTACAGTGCCCAGCCATGTCCCCCCTCCATTTACAGTGCCCAGCCATGTCCCCCCTCCATTTACAGTGCCCAGCCATGTCCCCCCTCCATTTACAGTGCCCAGCCATGTCCCCCCTCCATTTACAGTGCCCAGCCATGTCCCCCCTCCATTTACAGTGCCCAGCCATGTCCCCCCTCCATTTACAGTGCCCAGCCATGTCCCCCCTCCATTTACAGTGCCCAGCCATGTCCCCCCTCCATTTACAGTGCCCAGCCATGTCCCCCCTCCATTTACAGTGCCCAGCCATGTCCCCCCTCCATTTACAGTGCCCAGCCATGTCCCCCCTCCATTTACAGTGCCCAGCCATGTCCCCCCTCCATTTACAGTGCCCAGCCATGTCCCCCCTCCATTTACAGTGCCCAGCCATGTCCCCCCTCCATTTACAGTGCCCAGCCATGTCCCCCCTCCATTTACAGTGCCCAGCCATGTCCCCCCTCCATTTACAGTGCCCAGCCATGTCCCCCCTCCATTTACAGTGCCCAGCCATGTCCCCCCTCCATTTACAGTGCCCAGCCATGTCCCCCCTCCATTTACAGTGCCCAGCCATGTCCCCCCTCCATTTACAGTGCCCAGCCATGTCCCCCCTCCATTTACAGTGCCCAGCCATGTCCCCCCTCCATTTACAGTGCCCAGCCATGTCCCCCCTCCATTTACAGTGCCCAGCCATGTCCCCCCTCCATTTACAGTGCCCAGCCATGTCCCCCCTCCATTTACAGTGCCCAGCCATGTCCCCCCTCCATTTACAGTGCCCAGCCATGTCCCCCCTCCATTTACAGTGCCCAGCCATGTCCCCCCTCCATTTACAGTGCCCAGCCATGTCCCCCCTCCATTTACAGTGCCCAGCCATGTCCCCCCTCCATTTACAGTGCCCAGCCATGTCCCCCCTCCATTTACAGTGCCCAGCCATGTCCCCCCTCCATTTACAGTGCCCAGCCATGTCCCCCCTCCATTTACAGTGCCCAGCCATGTCCCCCCTCCATTTACAGTGCCCAGCCATGTCCCCCCTCCATTTACAGTGCCCAGCCATGTCCCCCCTCCATTTACAGTGCCCAGCCATGTCCCCCCTCCATTTACAGTGCCCAGCCATGTCCCCCCTCCATTTACAGTGCCCAGCCATGTCCCCCCTCCATTTACAGTGCCCAGCCATGTCCCCCCTCCATTTACAGTGCCCAGCCATGTCCCCCCTCCATTTACAGTGCCCAGCCATGTCCCCCCTCCATTTACAGTGCCCAGCCATGTCCCCCCTCCATTTACAGTGCCCAGCCATGTCCCCCCTCCATTTACAGTGCCCAGCCATGTCCCCCCTCCATTTACAGTGCCCAGCCATGTCCCCCCTCCATTTACAGTGCCCAGCCATGTCCCCCCTCCATTTACAGTGCCCAGCCATGTCCCCCCTCCATTTACAGTGCCCAGCCATGTCCCCCCTCCATTTACAGTGCCCAGCCATGTCCCCCCTCCATTTACAGTGCCCAGCCATGTCCCCCCTCCATTTACAGTGCCCAGCCATGTCCCCCCTCCATTTACAGTGCCCAGCCATGTCCCCCCTCCATTTACAGTGCCCAGCCATGTCCCCCCTCCATTTACAGTGCCCAGCCATGTCCCCCCTCCATTTACAGTGCCCAGCCATGTCCCCCCTCCATTTACAGTGCCCAGCCATGTCCCCCCTCCATTTACAGTGCCCAGCCATGTCCCCCCTCCATTTACAGTGCCCAGCCATGTCCCCCCTCCATTTACAGTGCCCAGCCATGTCCCCCCTCCATTTACAGTGCCCAGCCATGTCCCCCCTCCATTTACAGTGCCCAGCCATGTCCCCCCTCCATTTACAGTGCCCAGCCATGTCCCCCCTCCATTTACAGTGCCCAGCCATGTCCCCCCTCCATTTACAGTGCCCAGCCATGTCCCCCCTCCATTTACAGTGCCCAGCCATGTCCCCCCTCCATTTACAGTGCCCAGCCATGTCCCCCCTCCATTTACAGTGCCCAGCCATGTCCCCCCTCCATTTACAGTGCCCAGCCATGTCCCCCCTCCATTTACAGTGCCCAGCCATGTCCCCCCTCCATAAAGGGTTCTTCACAGTAAGGGCAGTCAGGATGTGGAATTCACTGCCAGAAAAGGTTGTGATGGCAGATTCACTGGATATGTTTAAGAAAGGATTAGATACATTTTTAGCAGAAAAGGACATTCAGGGTTACCAGGACCGCTAATTTAAATAAAGGACAGTAGTGGAGCAAGGAAGAAATGTATGTATTTATTTATCTTAGGATTGCAACAGTTTTGAGGTTGCTTTATATGGATTAACTTCAAATATAAAGATAGGGATCGTAGGAGATCCAAAATAGGTTGAACTTGATGGACTGTTGTCTTTTTTCAACCTCATCAACTATGTAACTATGTAACACAATAATTACAATAGATATTTACATAAAATAATGTTTTTAAATACATACAATCCAGTAAGCTATTGCAGATTTATTAGTGCCAAATGATGGTGAAAAAATAAGCTTCTCTTTTGAAAAAAATGTATAAAAATTGTAACAGTATAACTAATAAAGTAATAAATATGCAACTAATTTTAACCATGATTTATTTTAAAAAAAGCAAAACAATGGAGCAGATCCAGACCTACGTCCGCCGTAGTTTTTACGTCGGCCGTGTGCGTAAGAACGGCATTTCTGCCGTACTGCGCATGTGCCGGGCAGATGTTGCCCATCGTAATCGATTTATCAGGGTGCCCTGGATCGGGTACTATGCTGTAGTTAAAGACGAAGAGGCGTGCAGCACCGTAAGTACGCTGTAGTTACGGAAGGTAGGCGGGGGGAGGGAAATTAGGAAGGGTGGGCTGGGTTAGGGGTTACGATTAGTTTCCTGGTGTAATTACCCACTGTTACGCCAGCTGAAGTTAAGGTAGCCTTCAGTCGGTGTAACAGTGGGTAAGTACGCCGGGACAGGGGGAGTGTCGGGGGAGTGCTTATGAGTTATGCTGGTCGTACTTACAGAGTACTGCCCATCGTAGCTCTGGATCAGGCCCAATGTGGATAAATCTATATAAAAAAAAAAAAGTATTTAAAAAAAAAAAAATATTTCCTAATTACTATTTACCACATAAACATTAACATATTCAATTATCTATATTTGACTTTACTAAAATTATTTTTTAAACCCATACTAATATATACATATGCTAACTTACCTTGCAAGAAAAGCTTTCAAGTGGTTTGCAGTTGACTACCCCAGAAAACATGCCTTGCAGTCTTTAAATTGCATTCACTTATTTATTTCATTACAACTTTCAGCTTATTACTTCTGCTAATTGAAACACACTATATACATCGGCCCCACGCATAGCAAAAGCACAACAAATAGAAAAATGTTTGAAAGGTGACATACATGTTCAAAACCCTACCTTAACTTTACTCTTTGTAAAAGTGCACAGCATACCCGTGGATCTAACTTAAGTAAGAGTGTACGCCTACACTGTATAATTCACATTCCGTGTAACGCCTATTTTCTACATGGCAACAGTTCATATTCTTATGCAATCATAGGGCCTGATTCAGAGATACGATTTCCACGGCACTTAGGAGCGTATATTTAAGATCTTAGAAAATTCGCATTACTGCGCATGCGTAGTAATAGTGCAACGCTGTCTACGTAGCGGTTAGGAGCGTAAATTCGCTAACAGCGTAAATTTGAATCGCACGCAAGCACTTAAGATCTTAAGTGCTGCTAATCTTTAAGATCTTAAGGATTTGCATGGAAATGGGCGGGGGGAGGCAGGGAAATGAGGGAAAGTGGGCGAGGGCTGACACTTACGATCTTTTCGCAATCGCATCTCTGAATCAGCCCCATAATGTCTAAATACTTATGATGTGTAAATACTTTTCCCACTTAAGAACATTCTGCCTACTTACGAATACTTACGCATTCAGTGTTAGTATGACTGCTGTCGTTTTTAAGTGTGGATCAGGACCAAAGTCTTTATGATGGCCGGACAGGTTGCATATAGTGTATATGCTAGGCGGGAGGAAGGAAGTATTTATATAACACAGCTCTTAAACCCTATCCTCATTTCCAAGCCATTCCTATTTTATGCGAGGACTGTAGAAGCTGTGGTCTGGATCTTGTCTACTGAGTAATAAATAACCTTTGTTGTAAATATTAGTGAACAGTAAATCAGTGCTTGTAAAAGGTGTTTAAGATGATAACAGGTTTAGGTAAAGCATCAAGCTGGTTCTAACTCAGCTTCATCAAAAATATAACATGTAGCACTCCCACTAAGTTCTAAATTTACAATTTGTGTTTGGCAGTTTCAAACCGTCGCACACTGACACCTTTTTATGATGGATAATGGGCACAAACTGCCGCATTTACTATTGAGCAGTTTTATGTGTCAGTTTCAAAACGCTGGCAATTTATGCCGGATTGTAAACCTTTTAACCGACAGCTTTCAATAGTTTGGATAATAAATGCCATGATTTTTTAAAAAATATTAATCATTTTCCTAAAGTTACTAAAACATAATAAATATTTTAAACTATTCCCTTTTATTGTAGCACAACAGGTAACAGCATGCCCATGCTACCATTAAATACTTGGGCACTCAAAGCGCCAGCATGGCCTGACTTCCTGGCCTGTTGCGGTCTGTAGTGCCCACATAAAACATAATTACTTGCCCGCTATAAACAAAAAAGAAAGAAATAATGAAATATGAAATTGACATTTTTTAAACAACACTGTCATACTTACCAGCTGGATCTTCATCTGTAAGGCCAATTCTTTTATTCGAAGCGCCACGTAGGTCATACAGCACGCCGCAAATGACTGATCTAACAGCCGCTACCTCTATTTATAAGCTATAATTTTCCCATGCTGTGACAGTCCCTTTTGGGCCATTTTTATTGTAGTTTAACCCTTAGTAAATATGGCAGTTTAAAAACTTCCAAAGAAAAACTCCCAAAAGTGGCGGATTTATCAAACCGCCTTTAATAAATCTAGCCCTGTATTATTTTTCTGGGAATAGTTTAATACAAATTGCTGTTATTGTCAACTATTTAAATAAGAACAGTTTATTTTTATGCTTTTAGTTCCTTTTGTTTCATCTAACTGTGAGTAACACTATTTTCATAATTTATTCATTTTCTTTTAAGGTATTTGCTATTCAATTTATTGTTATTCAATTTACAAAAGTTTTTTTTTATTTCACATCTGTTCAACAGATTAATACTTTTGTAGTTTTTTTTTCACCTTTTATTTATTTTGAAATACCCATTAGCAGTGCATTTTTTTTGTCATAGAACGCACCGGAACAGAGTTCTGGCACCTTTTTTCGAAGGATTTTCCAAGTTTTAAAAGTTTAGGTGGCAAAATCATTAAAACAGTGCATGCGGGCTGCTTGTGTGCCGAGTCCGATGCATCCGTGCTGGTTGTGATGGCACTGCTCGGCTTGTGACTGGTTGTGTGGTCGCACGTGAGTTGATGTGAGTTTAGCCACCTTTTTTCTTACAAAAAAAGCACTGCCAATAAGTGTCTAGTGCATTCTTTTATTCACGGGGCCAGATTTACTAAGCTGCGGATTTGGAAAAGTGGAGATGTTTCCTATTGCAACCAATCAGATTCTAGCTCTCACTTTCTTTTTATATACTAGAGAATGTCAGTTAATATCTGATTGGTTGCTATGGTCAACATCTCCACTTTTCCAAACCCGCAACTTAGTAAATCTGGCCCATAAAATCAGTCTTATATGTTTTATCCTTGTAGGTCTGCTGTCCAAGGTCCTGAAATCTTTAATTCTATGACCTGTAAAATTATATTAAACAATGTATATGAATATTAGTAAAGCGTATTAAGTTTTATGTATTCATTCATTCATTCATTCATTCAAGCATTCATTCATTCATTCAGTCAAGCATTCATTCATTCATTCAGTCAATCCTTTTCACTATATTATGTATTGATCAGTATTGTACTAAGAAAGGATCTCTAAGACTAACTTTTTACAGACATTGTACCACAAGGGATTCTTCACACTAACATACTTGGAAGGAAAGAAGTTTTACATTTTATAAATCAAAATGTTATATTTAATATTGCCTATTAATGGTAATTTTTCTTTTTTACTGTTTATATCTTGCTGTATAATGATGGCAAATGTTATAAGTAACCTCCAAATTATAGCATTTACAATTGTATAGCAAATTTATTATAAATAATATTTTAATTCAGTTTCCCATTCATTTCAAGTCTTTTTCCCAGCGTCTGTTGTGTATTGTAAGCAGATGTGTAAATAGTTTCAGGCAGAAAATGTAGATATTATTCCCTCAGCTTTCCCCTTGGGTCTAATACATAAAAATTCTACCTAGTGCATCCTTGCACTACCTTATGAGCTCTCTGTGATATTGTACAGTTGTTTTCAAAAACTAGAAAACATAGCATAGAAAGTAGCACGTACTCTTGCCACAATGGCTACTATGCCAAAAATGGCATTCCAGACTAAATTCCAACAATTTATCTACAATATATTTTTCAAAAGAAATTGTGCCTCATTTATAATTTTGCAATTCTGGGTTAAGTGTCCAAGGTTGTTCCCTTGCTTGCTGACAAACATTCTGGATTCATGGTGAATAGTTTGGCTGTTTTATTGTTACCAGATAACCCCCTCTTTAATTTCTTAAAGATTTATTAGAGTGTTTTGTGTCATTCAGTTTCTTTTACAGTACAATGGATACGCAGCTGCTGGAAAAGATAATTGACATTATATTTACTAACTAATGCTGTTATTTTTTTTATCTCATTTCACAATATGCTGAAACCAAAATATATTCCCACTGGGAACAATTTTCATAACTTTATGTCTGCCGGCTTCATGTAGCATTTCAATTCTTCTGTCAAGTCTACTTTTATAATAAAACTCCAAGAGGAATGGAATTTTGACAAATTTGTTAAATTTGTCTGTTAAGCTTGCAATCTAAATATTATGTAGGAAAAAACCATACACAAATATTAAGGATAATTATTATAGCAAATTCTGCATGGAAGACATTTTCCAGGTAGTGATAAGGGAATAAAAAGTGACCGTTTAAGATAGAATAATGTAAGTGTTACTTTGTGACCAAAGAGCTCAGAGTAAAGCCTGGGTTTTATGTATGGAGCAATAAGTCAATGTAAGGCTTTACACTTAAGTAATTATATACTAAAGAATATCCTACTATCAAAAATCAGTTTCTAGGGTATTTTGAAATCTTATCAGAGTTCTCAGATATTCTGTGTTCCTTATCATCCTGTACAGGCAGCTACCGAACACTCACCTATTGTACCATCCAGCAGTCCACCTATAGCACCACAAACTTTTCAGATATTTATGCAACCCACACTGCTACTGAGGATTAACCTGCTATGTACACACCATCTGTTTGGTCATCTTGACTCTCTGGATTACCTGTGTGTTCTTCCATTCAGCACTGCTACAAAGGACTCATCCCTAATTCACTTACAGGGTATCATGATACCTGCCTGTTGTGCATCCCTTGACTGCTTTGTCCACTTATTCTCCCAATTCTGATGTCATGCTGTACTGCTTTGAGAAGTTGAGCACTGTTTACGTGCAAGGAGATATAAACGACTGGCTGGGCCCCAGTTTACAATAGACATGTATTAGGATGGTTCTAGAAATATGTTAATAGTGGGAGTAGTGTGATTGGTTGGTTCAGATGGGTGGGGTGAGAGTGCTTGTGTTTGGCTGTTTCTCACCCATTTAGAAAAATTGTTACCCTTCCTACCTCCCTTGTTATAGGATGCATTTCTAACATGTATATTTTATTTTCACAGACAGGGCATAGGATTGCGGTAGAGGTGTTGTTTCACTGTATTTGTTTACTGTTGACGCAGTTAAGAAAATATTGGGGAGAAAATATCTGGTTCAGAGGCGCACCTTTGAGCTAATATTAGGTCACCTGTCCCGTGATGGGGCCTTGTCTGCCTCCTCCGTTATTTTGATGCACGCAAAAGAAGAGGTGGAACCTGGGGGGGTTGGGGGAGAGGTGGGGGTGCATGTTTGTCGATGTCAATTACTTGTTGCTTTAAGTTGCTGTTGCGACACACACCTGCTATTTGCCACCTTGCTCAACTTATAATTTTATAGTCATTTACAAATTCCTCTAATTCATATATTATTAAACTTATGTCCCCTTTTAAAATCCAGTTGAAGTTATCAGTGTCATTATTTCGCAGTGGTTTTTTATTGTGTGAGTATGTCTGTTGTGGTGTGGGGTATCAGTCGTTGATTGTTTGTGTGTGTGAGTGACAGGTGATCTGGCAAAGATTGGAGACAAGTTTCTTTCAGCAGATGTAGGTGAGGTCTACTGTTAAATTGGTCAAGTCTGTGTTATAGATTGGGTGTTGTATCTGTGAACTTGGTCAGCTGTAAGATTGGGTAAACAGTCTGGTTCAGAGTTAGATCTGAAAAGCACTGGACAAGTGAGTGCACAATTTTACTGTATTAAATGTTAAAATTCACATTTTTTTTTTTTTTAAATATCATTTTTATTAACAAGGCATAGTACACATATAACCCATATACATTACGTTCAAGGTAACAGACATGCATGTATCGATTTCCTCAGCAAATTCCCTGAAATTGTATATGACACAAGGACATGTTTACAACTTTTCCTATAACCTCCACTCAGTAGTTTAAACCTATATTGGGGCTAGAAAAACTACAAAACCCTTCTTCCAGTTTACAGACCATTAAGTACTGATTATGGGAGGATCATTGTCCATCAAACGTAACATGTACCATGAAGTATGCTCAAAACAGTGTTGGATACGACTCTTTGTCTGCACAGGAAGTGAGTCAATATACGTTTCCCACATATCAAAAAAGCTTTCTACTCTACTATTCCTATCCAGGGAGGCCTCCAACCAGTCCATTTGAAAAATAAAGAACAGTTTCTCGCGAAAGAGCGCCAGGGGAGGGACTCCCCGATGGTTCCAGGTCTGCAATATTGTTTTCCTGGCCGCAGCGCTAACAGCAAGCACCAAACGCTTAACACCCCTGTCCGCTTTTTGATTTTTAGGTAAAATCCCCAGAGTAGCCCACTCCGGAGTGAGGGGAGCATAGGATAATAGGTTATCTAAAACAAATTTATTGACCTGTATCCAGAAATGTTTTACAAAGGGGCATCCCCACAGACAGTGGAGCAGGTCCGCACCTGACTCATTGCATTTATAGCACAGGTCCGAGTCTTTCAGACCTAAGGCAAACGCTCTTTGCGGAGTTAAGTAGGTTCTATGAAAGATATTTAAGAAGAGTTCTACATATCTGCTGGAGGGAAGGGTGCGTCTTGATCTATGCAGGGCTTTTAGTATGTCAGTTGTAGTAAGATGCGGAAAGTCCTGCACCCAGCGAGCCAGACCCCCGAGCTCGTTTTCAAACTGCATGGGAATATGTAAAAACTTATAATGCATTGTGATGGCCTTACTAGAGGTTTGGGCCCGTGTTAGCAATGTATCCAAGCGGTTGCTCCAGTCTAATGGGGATAAACGCCTAAGGACCCTTGCAGTATAATGTTGCGCCTGCAAAAATGGAAGCGGATCCGCTTGCAAGAACTCAAAATGTTCCACCGCCTGTCGGAGGGTCATGGGGCGTCGCCCCTGCTCATTTACCAGGTTTCGGACAGCAGAGATCCCCCTACTCTCCCACGCCAAGAAGGGGCCCCTCCCGAGTCCCACTGGGAATTCAGGATTTTTCGTTAGAGGTAGGTGTAGCGAGAAATGTGAGTGTAAGTCAAGTTTGTGCCTTAGTATGTGCCATAATCGTCTGGTTGACCAAAGGAGGGGATTGTCCTTGTAAGCTTGATCCAACTCTTGGTCTATACAATGTAAAAAGGGAATCAGACCCATTCCATTTAGGAACGCTTCCTCCAATATCGTGTTGGTATATATGGAAGACCCCCGCAACCAGTCTCGCAGATGCCGTAGGAGTGCCGCATGGTTGTATCTCTGAACGTCAGGGAAATTTATCCCACCATTTGAGGGAGTTTGTTGCAATTTAAGCAAGCTAATTCTGGGGCGTCCTTTATTCCAGATAAAGGCGCGAAACAGTGTGTTAATCGTTTTAAGATCTGAGTGTGTTAAGAGGATCGGCAGGGATTGTAGGACATACAACAAACGGGGGAACACCATCATCTTGATAATACTGGCTCTGCCCAGATAGGAAAGTGGAAGGCTTGTCCAGCCCGCTAACTGACGATCGAGGTTCGAAATAGTTTGTCTGACATTCACCCCATATAGGGATGAAGGATTTTTTGTTACCTGGACACCTAAATATGTAAACTGTTTAGACTCCCACTGAAAGGGTACCAAGTTTGCCCAAGATGGTCGAGCGCATTTCGGTTTCAGGTACATGGCAATTGATTTGTCTAAGTTGATAGATAAACCAGACACTAAACTGTAGTCCCGCAGCCTGGCAAGGAGCTCCGGCATCATCTCCGCCGGATTTGAAATGTACAATAGAAGGTCGTCGGCAAAAGCCGTAATTTTGATAATTTGAGATCCTATGCAAATGCCCCGGAACCCTTCCCAACCCTGCAAAATACGCAGCAGTGGGTCCAGTGACAAATTAAAAAGAAGGGGGGATAGGGGGCACCCCTGCCTAGTCCCTCTTTCCATGGTCACCCCCTCCCCCCGTCTCCCATTAACTAATAAATGAGTGGTGGGCGTATCATAAATAAAGCGGATGAGGCTTGTGAAAGTGGGACCAAAGGACCACCGGTTTAAAACTTCAAACAAAAAGGGCCAAGCTATAGAATCGAAGGCCTTATTGGCATCGAGGCTCAAGAGAAGGTTGGAGGCACAGGGAGACTGCGCCGAAGCCACCGTGGCTGCAATAGCTGCTCTTATGCCTTTAACGGAGTGCCTCCCTGCCACAAAGCCCAACTGGTGCGGAGTTAATAATTGGGGGAGGAAGAGTTGTAAACGGGCTGCCATTATTTTGGTCAAAATTTTAAAATCGGTATTCAGTAAAGTGATCGGTCTGTAAGATGACTCCAATGTTGGGTCTTTATTGGGTTTGAGAATTAAAATGGTATGGGCCTCATTAAATCTAGGAGCATGCGGCGTATGGGAATGGATTGTGTGATAGAGCTCTAGCAGACACGGTATCAATTGGGGCTGTAACATTTTAAAATACTCATTAGAGAACCCGTCTGGGCCTGGGGTTTTATTTGTTTGTAGAGATTGAATGGCCTGTATAATTTCCGTTTCCGTTATGGCAGCATCCAATATGTCTCTATGTTCGGGAGATAATCGTGGGAGGCGTGCCTCAGTTAGGATCCTCTCCTGGAGGTCAGGACAGGAGGGGATAGCGCTATAGAGCGATTTATAAAACGTTTGGAACCTTTGTAGAATTTGGGCTGATTCATTAATGACCACACCAGAGGTTTGATCTCTTAAAGCAGTAATGACACTACGTTGTTTCCATACTTTAGTCATGTTGGCCAATATTTTACCCGGTTTGTTCCCGAATCTGTAGAATTTGTGTTTAGTGTAATCCAGTTTATTTGCAGCTTGGACAGAGAGATAAGTTTCTAGCGCTTGTTTGGCTTGCTTAAACTCCTCAAGAGCGGACCCCGTAAGATGCTCAGAGTAGAGGCGGAAGGCAACCGAGACTTCTCTACGAAGAGCCTGGATTTTGGTTTGGGCTATTTTACGTTTTTCTGAGACATAAGAGATGATGTGGCCCCTCATTACCGCCTTCGACGCCTCCCAGAACAACAGGGGGTCTTCCCAGTGTTCCAGATTGTCATCCAGGTACTCCGCCCATTTGGATGCTAAAAAAGATTGAAAGTCCGAGGACTTAGACAGATAGCCCGGGAAGCGCCAGAGGCGGGTCAGAGGGACCGGCTGTGGGTAGTCTAATGTAAGTTGGACAGGGGCATGATCCGAGATAACGGGGTCCCCAATCGACGCCTCACTCACACACGTCATCAGAGTATCTCTAATTAAAAAATAATCGATTCGAGATAAAGAACTATGAGCCGCCGAGAGGTGTGTGAAGGAGTGGTCGCCCGGGTGGAGGATGCGCCAGGGGTCAGATAATGTGTTAAAATTTAAAAAACCTTGAAGAGTTTGCCAGTGACTCGCTGCTGGAACCTGTACCGGTGGGGACTTGTCGATTAGTGGGTCTAGGACCGTATTCATATCACCCCCTACAATAAGGTTTGGGGCCTCGCGCTGGGAAAGGAAGGTATTTAAAGAGTTAAAGAAAGACTGGAGGTTAGTGTTAGGGGCATACACGTTTAAGATGGAATAGAGCGTATGGTTAAGTGTAAGTTCCAGATAAATAAATCTTCCCTCAGGGTCGATGTGCTGAAAGTTGATGGTATAGAGTAGGGAGCGTCGCAAAATAATAGCCACACCCCTGGCATTAGACTTAGAAGGTGCCGAAAGACAGTCACCTATCCAGCCATCTTTGATGGTGTTCCCCCCCCCCACCTTCCAATGTGTCTCTTGGAGCATTGCAATATCTGCCCCTGATCTTTTTAAAAATGTGGAGACTTTCCTACGTTTGATTGGCGTATTCAGGCCCCCGACATTCCAAGACAACAACCTAAGATTCGGCACTAGCATGGCATGCGGTTGATGCAGAGAGTGTAGGTGTGAAGGGGGTTGAGGGGCTTGTGATGTACTTGGTAAACCCATCCTACCCCTTCGGGCGCGGCGAGAGCAGAGCGGATTCCAACCTGAAGGAGAATCTCCCCTCCTCGGTATCCAGGAAGATTCCCTCGATTTCGACAATCCTGAGGCATCGGTGGGAGGCCTCCCTGAACACAAAGCACAACAGTCCTATGAGTGGAGGCAGTACATAGCAACAATACAAAGTAGTGTACCATACCCAACAACATTTTCAAATTTTTCCAAATCAATTTTAAACCTGGTGGTTCCGCTCTAGTAGTCGGTAACCACTGTATAAATGCAATAATCTGGACCGGTTGTTCAAACTCAACCGTACTAGAAAAAAATAACATTGCTAACCTAAACTTAGTAGTGGAAGGCCCCAACAGTGTATTGACTCGGACATTAATGCTGAGTGCCAACCCCCCTCTATATTATTAATGTATTGGGGAACTTATTAATTTCCAACTATAGGTATCCCCCTCCTGGAGCTTAAGACCCACAAATAGAACCGAACCTACCAAGCAGGGGAAATTATTAATCTTGGGGAGGGTTATCTAATTGACGCTGAACAAACTCTCTAGCCTCTTTTGGGTCCTCGAAGAAATAAGGACGTCCATTGTCAAAGATGCGCAGTTTAGCTGGGTACAAAAGGGCGAACCTGCGCCCCTGGGTGTGCAAAGTTTAACATACATCCGAGAACTCTTCGCGCTTTTTTGAAACCAAAACAGAGAAGTCCTGAAAAACCAAAATGCTCTGTCCCTCCACCAGCAACTCCTGGGCTTTTCTATAAGCAGTAATTATACTTTCTTTTGTTCTGAAGTCCAGAAATTTTGCAATGACCGGTCTGGGGCGGGGGTTATCCCCGTGCCTTTCCGGGCCAATTCGGTGGGCTCGCTCTATGTGGACAGGACTACTCTGCTCCGGCACCGCCAGCGCCCTAGGAATATCTTTAGTTAAATACTCCAAAAGTCGATCACCCCTTATATGTTCTGGGATCCCCACAAACCTTAAATTATTGCGCCGATGCCTATTTTCTAGGTCATCGACTTTTTCTGTCAAGGCCTGTATGGTTCTCGA
>WWET01000961.1:27135-37243 GCA_011038615.1 Limnodynastes dumerilii
GCCGGAAAAAATTGAGTGTGACGGGCCCCAAGATTTCTGTTGCCGGCCCTGTCTGTTACTGGGTAATGGCAGTGTTGCTGGGACATTTCCTTTCCTGTGTTTCTATTTCTAACAGATTATCCCTGCCTTTCATGCACTTGTTTGCATTAACTTATACATTGATTTGAGCAACTTCCATTAAAAGTAAGTAAAAGGAAGTATTTGTATGACTTCTCTCTCCCCACAGCAACTACACTGTAGATTACATTGAATTATCAGTGAGGATCTAAAGCCCCGAATCAATATATTACTAATCAAGGCTTGGGAGAATGACCTTAGTCCAGATCTGCATTCAAATGGTCTGTGCTGTTACTATATCTGAACATCAATCAAGCTCAGGGATACTAAATTAGCTTCATAATGAGTGACGTAAGACACGACCTGCAGCAGTTGCAAATTCTCCAACGTAAAGTAACGTCTGCGTTCTGACCAGGAGTGAATGCATTTGCCTTGGCATGTCCTCACTGACTACGCCCCTTCACTCCTTCCCTCCCTCAACACACCCTCTGGAGCACAAGCCCAGCTATGATCAGAATGGGACATCCATGCATTCTCTTTAGTTCTGAGCATGCGTAGTAGCAAATCAAACACAAAAACATCATGCCAGCTGGTGAGCGCTCAGATCTGGATCAGGGCCAATGACTTTATTTAACTGTGGGGCTGATCCAGAGTTTTAGCGGATGCGCAAGGTGGATCCGGTAAAACGTACTATTCAGAGGTGCATGTTTGCACCTCTGAATTGGCCGCATAAAAGCTGGCCTTGTTAACACAATAAATAAACTCCTTCCCCAGCCACCCCCTTCCCTGCCCCACAGTAAAATAAATAAATAATATCGGGCTGACAGGGCATGCTTATGCTTGTAGAACTAAAAGCACCAGCATGCCCATGGATGCCAGGGCATACTGGCGCTTGTAAAACCACAATTATTATCAATAGCGCCGGGATATCCTGCTTGCAGGACAAAGCGTCGTTGCTGAAGGTTTTTTTTTTTTTACAAAGGACACCCCCCCCCCCCCCCACCCCCACCACACCACACCCAATTTTATTGCAAAGGACACTTTTTAAGACTGGACCTCCATCAGAGCAGGTAAGTATGTTTTTATTATTTTTTTTACTGTATATTTGCCCATATTTTCAAACTTTTTGGGACAGCACTATAATGTTTTTTTTTGGATGGGGATATGTAATTGACGCAGCAGGCCATGGCTGCCAGGGCATGCTGGCGCTTGTGGTTCTTCAAATGCCAGTGTGCCCTGGCATCCATGGGCATGCTGGTGCTTATAGTTCTACAAGCATCAGCATGCCCTGTCGGGACAGGATTATTTATTTATTTTTGTCACTGCGGCGGGGATGGTAGTGGAAGGGGTTTATTTTACAAACTTGTGTTTTTTCAAATGTTTTTTTTTTTTTGGTTTTTACTAATTACTTTTTTTTCTAAATTGTTTGATTATATTATTATTTACAGAAGCTCTGGATACATGCATTGTACCTTGGACATCACTTGCAGTAGAATCCCAAACTAGTAGAATTTCCAAGAAAACTTTTCTACAGAGCCTGACAATAAGATAGGATAGGAAATCATAGGATGGGGGGAAGAGGGGATTAGTAAGATATATTCCGAAATTTGTTTTATTTTGCATTTGCATATCATAGGGAATAATATATACACACACACCTGTAAAATATAGATTTCCATGGCTTTTATGTAATCACTCTGTCTCTAGGCTTTTGATTTTATGTAGTCACAGAACTTCTCTGTGACTTTTACACTTTGCATATTGTACAGAAATGCCTTATTATATATCTATGTTGCATAACATTTTTTACATTTTTTATACACGGTTGCCCAAAGAAATCAGAAAATGATTTTGTTATGTGGGATTACAATCAGTATTGTAGTCAATATCATCTAAAAGACTGGGACATTGGGGTAGATCCAGACCTACGTCTGACAGTGAATTTACGCAAGACATTTGCGTTAGTTTACAGTGAGGGAACATCTGCGCATGCACGCCGCAGATGTTCCCTTAGCATAAGTACTATCGTACGTAAGGAAGTTATGTACCACAGTACTTATGGGGAAGAGGCAGACCCTTTCCTTACGATGGCCATTTAAATGAAGGATACAGTGTGGAGGAAGCACCGTAACGACTACATCTGCGACTGTACAGCCGCAGACCTAGTCGTAATACTTAGGTAGGAATCTCCACATGTAAATGCCCAGATTTAATACTGAGAGCGAGTTGTGCAGGGGGTGTGCACTCCCTGCTACACGATCGCACCTACGGACCCTCGCATGCGTGGGTCTTGATCTGCCCCATTACCTCTACCATGGTACAGTACTGTACTGGCTGTTATAGGTGCTTTTAAACCCTATTACTTTAGATATTTCATAAAAATAACAATAATTTCTTTAAATCAATAGTTTTTGACATGAAACAAAAAACAAGAACAATAAAACTTGTAAAAAATAAAACATAAAAACAACGAAAAACCTAACAGTAAATTATTGTAGTACAAGGGAATACTGTATACTTACGGAAAGAAAGGAACTAAAAACCATGATAAATGCCTGATACCTTAAGCTATTTGCAATTCTTGAAATATAAAGGTAGAAATAGATGCTACAGTACAAATATTTTACATTGTAAAGAAGAATACTTGCTATTCCAGATACTTTTTCATTCCTGTCAACCATATTTTCACATGGCTCATTTACTCAGGTACTACTTTTTTTCTGGTTCATTCAATCAGTGAGTGGCACTTGTGTCTCACAGCGCTGAGGGCATAAGTTCGATTCTCAGACTAGACCTTATCTGGGTGTAGTTTGTATGTTCTCCCCGTGAGTTTTCTCCGTGTGCTCTGGCCTGTGCTCCATCATGAATCTCTTGGATATTTTTTAAAGATCCTGTGTTGCACTGATAATGCAAAATCTTTCCTGATAGCAGTTTAGGACCAATAGGACCAATGTTTCCATTGATTGCAAGTTTCTTATTATTTGCAAAATTCTGCTAGTGGACTGCTTTATTGTTCTAAATAAATCATCAGAGTCAGATAACTTTCAGACCACTGGTAGTCGCCACTGCAAATTGGGTCTTTTAGAGACTGCTAAAGGCTAATTTTCATCTTCCTCTATTTAAAAAAAGACAGCCATTATCAATATTATTTTTAGAATGGGTGAGTATGCTGATCAGCATACTTACCCATTAACTTTTTGAGAATGCCGCCGCAGACCAGCCGCACTGACCCGAAAGTGGAGTAACACTCTCTGGGGAGTTTTAGGGTTAGGCTGCGGGGAAGGGAGGGTTAGGGTAATGAAAGGGCAGGGTTAGGGTCAGGTTGTGGCAGAGGCATCACTACTTTTTGGGGGGGGAACAAGAATTTATCCCTCCCTTTGGCGCCCCCATCTCATCTTTATGCGCCCCCATCTTGGTGCGCAACAGGAATGAATGTGCCGCCACTGCAAAAAAGGCATGGTTAACCCATTGGGGACATGGCCAACCCATTGGAACCTCCCCCTCCCAGTAGTCTCATCATGTGTCTTCAATCCCCTCCCCCCAGTACTCCCATCATGTGTCACCAGTCCCCTCCTTCAGTATACCCATCGTGTCTCTAACTCACTCCCCTCAGTACTCACATTATGCGCCATCAGCCCCCCCAGTACTGCCATTATGCACCACCAGCCTCCCCCCAGTGCTGCCATTATGCGCCACCAGCCCCCCCATCATAATTTTTTTAACTTACCTTACCTCACTTCTTCCTCCACAGTGCGCTCTCCACTTCCTACATGCTCATACAGGAAGTTCCTGTATGAGCATCTGCGGTAGTTACAGATATCAGCTGTTCTATGTAACTTCCACGGCAGCTCATACAAGAATCTCTTGTATAAGCTCAGCTGCCATACTCCCATTATGCGCCATCAGCCCCCCCAGTACTGCCATTATGCGCCACCAGCCCCCCATCATGGTTTTTTTTAACTTACCTTACCTCACCTCACCTCTTCCTCCACGGCGTGCTCTCCTCTTTCTTCACACTCATACAGGAAGTTCCTGTATGAGCGTGTGCGGTTGTTACACAGAGCAGCTACCCCCTTGGCCCCCCCCCATTCTGACGCGTATGGGCCGCGGGAAGGAGAGTCTTAGGTTCAGGCTGTGAGGAGGAGTGTCTCAGGGTTAGGCTGCGAGGAAGGGAGTCTTGGGGTTAGGCTTCGAATTATCATCTTCTTTCTTGCGGGATCGATTGCTTTGCCTTTGCGAGACAAAAGCAATCCATATCCCAACCATTTTAGAAGTGGCTGGGAGAGAATAGCTCTTTTGAAAAAGGGTCGTTTGCATCGGCGACCCACATCCCTTTCTGACATATCATAGATTTTAATATTTTTTTAGAGTGGTAAAAACCCTTTTTCATACATAGCCTGGAAAGTGTAGTATTCAAGGGGAATATAGAGTGGGGACTTATTTCCTCCATGTATTGAAATGTATTAATGTTTAAACATTAATTGTGAAGAGTCTTATGCAATTAATCTTATTCTACTAAATGTTTTTGTTTGTTGTGCATGAGTGTGCCTAGGCTTCAATAAGGAATGCCCAGATGCATCATAGTCAGTGTATGGAAGGCAATAACACATTACCATTCAAATCCTGAGAAAATGTTCTGTCTGTTTTTATTGAATCACTTGCACCAAATCAAGGACAGGTGCATAACTATCCCAAAGGTTTTGGTGGAAACCATGGCGCAGCGGGGGTATTGCTATTCAGTATTCTGTACATGTGGGGGGGAGCACACACCCTCTGAACTCCCCTCGCTTAAAGTGTCCTTCCACATGCAAAACCCTACCTTATAATTTCCACATGTGTAAGGCCACCTATGGAATGAAAGATCATACGTAAGGATTTTAGAACACCCTTGTTATACAATATGCATTCCTGTTCACACCCACCATGCGTGTCTCGTATGTATGTTGAGTGAGCCTGTCCCTCATGTAGCGACTGAATTCTGCACGGGTGGCTGTATTCTGATACAGAAGTCTTGGCACTGCGCAATACCTTCCGACAGCTGTCTTACTTAATTTAGGGTCCAGTCCTAAGTTTGTAATCATTGTTGGCATTCATTAAGAATGTCTAGTGCCCCAGATGCCAAAACTGGTACTCAAGAATAATTCCCAAGTCCCAAGTTAATGGACAAAAGATTCTTTTTACAAGTCCCCATGCCTAATGCCCTAGTCAGGTCCCTTTCTTGGCTAGTACTGTATGCACAATGTGCCACAATTGTACTATGTTATCTGACCAGCACCATAGTACAGTGATTATAGAGGGTGACTAAACACTTTAAAGTGGGCCTTCATAGACAGTAACTCTAATAAAGACCCAAAAAGTCTATAAGAAGTTACACTTTAAAAATAAAAGTTACGGATGTGTGTAATAAAGATATATAAACTGTAAGAAGCCACTAACATAGATTCATTTCCTAAACTGTTTAACATATACACAATGCTTAACTTGCATAAAACTGGCTTTCAGAACCATCAGTCAGAGGAGCTTGAGTAATATTGTATGGTTTTACAACATCATTTGTAAAGGCATGTACTAAATTAAGCCAAAAAAACAAGCAGAAAGCAGGAGATCCCATGCTGGTTGAGAGGATTGCTTTGCTGTTTTTAGAGACACAAATTGAAAATTAAATGAAAGTTTGTTTAAAACCCCTAAAGTAATTCTTGCTCAAGCTGTTGATAGATTTCATGCCCAAAGTGCTGAGAGCCCAGAGAGAAGCAATGATTGGAGATGCTGAGATCTTGGCTATAGACCCATATAGCAAGCAGGTCTATAAGGTCTAAAAGGTTTGTAATAAAATAGCCAAATTGTATGATCAATGCAGCATAACACAGAGGATTCTCTAGATTACTACAGAAGTGGTCAATCATACAAGACGCACAACCAAAGCAGAGGCCAAAATTCTTTTATTTTGAAAATAGGGTGGTGACTTTAGAGTAGCTGGGGGCTCCGTGCCATTATTTTATTTTATTCAATTTATTTTTATTATATAAAGAGCCACTGTGTTCTAAAGAGAGAATGGATCTGCAGTCATAGGTCTTCTGCACACCAAGGGCAAGATTTACTAAACAGCAGAAAAGTAAAGTGTAGATGTTTCTAGTGATGCGATTGCTGCTTCGAAAATCCCATTTTCGACATTAAGACAGCCAACAGCTAAATGTCAGCTGTCTCTATTTTGAAACTGTGTATAATTAGAAACATTTAATAATAAATGGGTAAGTATGCCAAAAGATCTATTTTTCAGCAACTTACCCAGCGCAGTATCCTACCAGAAAGGTTAGTAATCTGATGGGGAGATGAAAAGGCTTAGAAGGGGAGCTTAGTTTTAGGCTGTGGGAAGGGGATGGATTGGAGAAGGGGAGATTTAGGGTTAGGCTGCAGGGAGGGGATGGATCCTGGAAGGATAGGCTTAGGGTTAGGCGGTGGGGAGTGGATGAATTGGAGAAGGAAAGGGTTAGGTTGAGGGGATGGGTTGGATCGGAAATGGGGCAGGTTAGGGTCAGACTGTGGGGAAGGGAGGTTTAGGGTTAGGATGCGTGGAGGAGATAAATTACTGTTATTGAGTTACTAGTGAGGAAGGGCCATTCCACCATTTTGGGGTGGGATGTTTACAAGATCTTTCCATCTATACGATCTGAGAGAAGGTAAACAGTCTTTTTTCACTATATAATCTGTGGATTCACAATTCAATCTGGGGTAAAGTATAAGATGTTTCATTTTATACGATATAGGGGATATAGGGGAAGGTATAAGATCTTTACTTCTGTACAAGCTCTGGGGGGCAGTGGGTAACCATTGTGAATATCCCTATTTTGATAGGGTTGTTCTCTCCCAGTCAGTTGCCTATTCGAGGCAGAAGCAATTGATCTCCAGAGCACTGAACATGGTGCTCCGAATGGTAAGTATCCCCAACCCGTTCCCTAATCCTGACCCTCCCTTCCCAGCAGCCTGACCCTAACCCTCTATTCCCCGCAGCCTGATGAAAACCCTAACCCTCCCCTTCCAAGGATCTAACTCCTCCCCTAACACTAAAAGTCCCTGGAGAGGTTGCTCACCTCTCCTGTGGCGGATCTGCGGCGGGTCCGGCGGTGCTTCTGAAAGTGAATAAATGAGTGAGTATAATGATCTGCATACTCACCCATTTATAAAAAAAAAATTTTTTAAATGGTTGGTAGCTATTCGATTTAGGGACAGCCGAAAATTAACTTTTGGCTGTCTCTACTTCAGAAAGCCACCCATCATAGCGGGGACTCCCATCTGCTGGGGGAGTGTAAAAGACCCTTCACATTATACAATCTGGGAGAAAGTGAATGCAATTGGGGGGGGGGAGAAGGAAAATAGACCTTCATACTATACACTCTGGGTAAAGGTGTATGGCCATTCACACTATATAATCGTGAGGAAGATAAAGGACTTCTATATTATATAATTGGGACTAAATGAACATTCACACTATTTAACATGGGGTGCATCCAGATGGTAATTTGCTCTTCCCATTAATTGCACAAGGTTTTTCCAACATGGCTTTCCTTTTCTAGTTCTTGTTCTAGTCATATGAACATAAGTGGTTCATTGTAATTGTGTTTGTTTAAAAAAAAAAAAGTCTATTCATTATTATCCCATTATAATTGTTTTTAATGCCAACATTGTTTATAGTCAGAGGGCCTATATTCATTCCCAGTGCCTGCCTTCATTATATTAATCATGGATTGAAAGTTATTGGAGCTTCGCATTATTGAACAAGACTGGAAAGAGCAATAAATCCGCACTGCATGCTAATCCTTGTACATTGTATAGAATGTAACAATAATATCCTCTTTTGTTTTACTCACATTCATACGCAAGTGAGTGTAACCAGGTCATTGACATTTCTTTAAGACTGTATATATGCAATCTAAATAACGAAAAGATACGTAGATTACGTAAAAAAGATACTACGCACGCGCAGTATCAAATATCAGTAAACACCGGACGTATATGCAATATGTCCAGTGGTGTGAATCCGGCCCTTAATCTGCTAAAGCTACCTAATTTTTTATTTCTACAGGTGCCTAAATGACAATGATTATCTATCTATCTATCTATCTATCTATCTATCTATCTATCTATCTATCTATCTATCTATCTGCTATTCTCCATATCCAGAATGGTCTGGTGCTTAGATAGTTTACTATTTTTATTTTAATATATTGCAAAAAGTAATATGTACTGTTGTTCTTCCCTAGTTACAGGGCTATTGAATTTTGTTTGACACATGCAATTATTGAATCTAACATCTGCTGCATAGTAAAATTTACTCTATGTTTTCACCATTCATGTTCCCTGAAGGTATACAGGATTACCAAGATGTTTACATATTTCTTGGACACTGAATACAGCATTAGTTTAGATAACACAATTTTAGTTATGATCACAATCAAACTCAGCTGAAACCTTAAATAGTATTTCCTATTATACAGCCAGTAAGTTAAGTTTGTGTTCTATATAGTTCCCTAATTTAAACTATGTTCCAAATACCCAGTTCTTCTTGGACTTTAAACCCATTAAATTCACGTGATTAGTGCATATGTATGAGCCTATAAACATCAAATACTGCCAGATGGCGCACACAATTTAAATCACTGCAAGAATTAGTGAATAACTAACTGTAATGAAATATATTTCCTGATCATTGTCTTTGTGTTTTTGGCACAATCCAATAAAAATACTAGGAAATATAATCACTAGTTCATAGTTCTCATGAGCACAGTCATAATGAATCAATATTGAGTGTTTGTGAAGCATTGGACATAAATTTATCTAATTGTATGTTAGGAATACCGTAAGGGTAATGTGCAAATAGGCAATACAGAATTACTGCAGGCTGGAAGATAGTGGAGAGCAAGGCACCTAACCTGAAATCCGGCAACAGTCCCTGTACACCAACTACCAACCTTACGGGTGGGCTTCATCCACTCCTGGGCACGTATAGGTCCCTACACTACACTAGGAGGAAACCCACCAAGCTAACCACGGATACAAAATGAAACCAGATAGCAGTGAACCCACGTGGAAATAGAAGACAGCACCTAGACGGACGGTGAAAACAGACAAGGGCGAACACTCACAGAAGCACACTGAGAGGCAGACAATCGCACTGGGAAGGCAGCGAAGGAACACTAAACAGATGGAAAGGCAAGGATAAAGGGGCACTCAGGAATCAAGCACTGGAAACTTTAGAGACACTGGCAGGAATTGGGACAGCAGAGCAGAGCTATAACCAGCACTGAATGCTGGAAGAAAAAATCTATTTAAAGGGTAAGGATCCAATCAGAGAGTAGTAGTGGGATGATCACAGTAATTGGTGGCCAGGGAATATGGATAACTTATGCAGGGGAATCCCTGCAAGTAACAGTAATTTTGGCATCCTGAGTGCAGGGCAACACAGGATGCCTGCAACAGAAAGTTATTTCAACCACAGGAACATGCCTGGCTTGTTCCTGTGGCTTATAGACATATCTGGAGTCCTGGCTGTCTAGAAACGCAGGATGCTGGCGGGAACCCCAGCCGGAACAAAGGTAAGTGCAGCGCGGCGGCGCGTAACATTGTACTGTGTCGCCATTATTATTTCAAGTCGGGATTCTAATTGTCAACATTTCTTCCATGTCTAGATTTTTAGGTGTCAGGATTTAAGTTATCTGGATTTCATATGGGTTGGTCAATGACATGTGGAGAAATTTTAGGTGTCGGTATATTTAACTTCTCAGGATTTTATGTTTCGGGAAACTCGAGTCAGTATTTCTTCTGTCAGGATTTTTTGCACCAAGAATTCATACAGAACCCGGATCAAAATAGCAACAGCTTTTTTATTTTTCCTTCCTTCCTTCCTTCCTTCCTTCCTTCCTTCCTTCATGACATGTGGTTTTAGGTGTCGGTATATTTAACTTCTCAGGATTTTATGTTTCGGGAAACTCGAGTCAGTATTTCTTCTGTCAGGATTTTTTGCACCAAGAATTCATACAGAACCCGGATCGGATCA
>WWET01000961.1:66407-79968 GCA_011038615.1 Limnodynastes dumerilii
ATATATATATATAATAATACACAGCTTAAAAATATAAACTTCTAAAACTTTATATCCTTAACATTTTTAAAGATTTGTGAGAATATTACTCCTAGTAGGTTACTGCTATTAATAACAATGGGGCAAAAAGTGGTCCGTGTTATCTGCAACAAACACATTGTTTTCTACAACTTTAATTTGTAAATATGTGCAATTTTAGTGTGATTCACAATCCTGCCTTAGCTATGAACATTAAAAACCAAGATATCTAGAGCAAGTTTGTGATGAAGTTACAAGATTTCAACTAATATATAATCAAAAGTCACCTTTCACTTCATCCCCCCCATAGATTGGTCTGATATTTTATCCTTGTGTGTATCTCAGCATCCAATCCCCAACCTACATCTCTAAAACGTTTCATATAATTGCTTTACTTCTCTGTGTGTAAATGACGCTGTCATGACCTTAGGTCCTGCCAGCTTCACACTGAAGGAAGCTGCAGGTACTGTGTGAGTCCCAGCTGACAGTGTTTGTCCTCCAATAGGCTGTACAGACTGTACAGACCTAGCTCCTGCTAGGCAATGGTGCCCGAAAGCCTGTACAGCCCATCAGAGGACAGCCGGAACTGAAATATGGAGATCACAATCAACATTTTGGTCAGGTATGGCCAGGTGGTAAGCTAAAATGGTCGGGTGAAGCACCCAGCTAAAAGGCCCTGGGGAGAACACGGTTATTGTTACCAGCCTTATGTACTTATGTACCAGCCTTATGTATTACCAGAAATACATAAGGCTGATAACAATAACTGTGTTTTCCCTAGGGCCTTTTAGCTGGGTGCTTCACACACCTATTTTAGCTTACTACCCAGCCATTTTAGCTTACCACTCTGCCATTTTAGCTTACTACCCAGCCATTTTAGCTTACCACTCAGCTATACCTGATCAAAATGTTAATTGCGATCTCCATATTTCACTACTTAGTTCCGTATGACGCCATTGTGGGTGAGGGGAAGCATGGTAATTGTACAGTGTGGGATGGGTCATACAGACCGCTGATCCGCACGCTTCAGTTAAGGCAGGCTTATGGCAGCGTAATGTTGAAGACTTTCTTTTACTTGGGTGGAACTCATAAACTTAAATAGACCTTTTGCTACATTTTCCATTTTATTTCTTTTTAAATTTCTTTTCTACAGTTTTTTAGCTTTGACAATAATGTTGTTTTCAAATATTCTTTTATTCCTTTTTTCCTTCTGAATTTCATTTACAATCCCACACTCCAGCCGTGCTCTATTTCCATCACTGTCACTTTTGACACCTCAAGTGTTTAAAAGCCCTGGTGGATCATGTATGAAATGAGTCTCAATACTGTCTCCTGGGGATAAAAGGACTGGTTAATTTTTAGGTGATAAAATATAATATATTATCACATCAGGGTTAGCTTGTAGAAGGAAACAAACAGAGGACCCTGCTGCGTTACTGCAGACCTGGGAAATAGTAGCCTTATACCTGTAGGTAAATAGTTAATTCTAACAGAAAACTGCAGATTCTAATCTATAGTCTGAAAAGAAACTGCAATGATTAATTTAAAACATAGACATTTTTCTCTGTGCCTATATCTGATTACAATATATTAAGGTTAGTTAGATTATAGATTATGAAGGCAAGCACATAGAATATAGAATAAAACTCTCTTAGTGGGTGATGGGGTTTTAAAATGGTTGACACCAAAATTCATGAATGAACATTTTATGCATATAGCACCATCAGCAGGGGAAGCCAAGGGGTGGGTGGTTATACAGAAATTGATTTTGCAGCAGTATTACTCAGGATGTTGGGTATCATACTTTGTTCTTCTTTCAAAGTTTTGTGGTACTGCCTCCTAATGAGAATATAGACTTGGGGAAGAAACATACTGTAGGAATCTATCCATAGATGCAGTTGTTGGACTGCTTGATATCCTACATTTTTGCTTATGGATACTATATAAATGCAATAAGTCATGTTATTAGCCAAGAGTGCTGCAGCGCGTAAAACAATATTGAACAAGTGGCTTGACAGGAACGCCCCCGCTTTTCCCTAGTTTTAGATAAATTTGCTTAGATACTTCGCATGGATTGGCTAGAGACAGATCTTGAAAAACCTAAGTTAAAAAGCCCAGATTCGCAATTAAGCAAGTCTCTCCATTGCAAGTTAAAAGACAACTACACAAATATGGTTTGCTTAGAGAATTGTTGGGTGATCCTCCAATTGTATTTAAATTAATAACTAAGATGAGACTCGTTGCTTGGTACTAAATGCTGCAGTCACTATGATTTACTTTCATTGTGATTGTGTAATTACAGGTTTTTACAAACATTGTTTTATATTAGACACATAGGTCCTGATTCACATTTAAATAGGAATCTCTGTGCGTAGGCTGACTTAGGACTAATTCATGCATCAGCACGGAATGAGTTCCGCATGCGTGGCTAGAGAGCCAAGACTCTTAATGAATATTAACTGCACACAGGCTACTAATGTACAGTATGGGCATTCTTCTTTAGTTAGGGCTGATTCACAAGTGTGAGTGCCTTGCGGAAGTAACATTAGCACGGAAAAAGATATGGTAGCCCTCTACCACTCTTAAGTTGATCTACGTATGGTTTGGTGCTTGCTTATGTATTTTGTATATATGGTTTTGTTGCCATAAGACCTTTAACACAATAGAAAACATTTATATTTTCATTAAAAAAAATTGTCATTTTAATTTTTATTTATATAATAAAACTTGAAAATAATGTTTCATCTAAAAAGTTGATAACAAAGAATTTTCTGAATTGTTGTTTGAAAAAAAATAAAACCATAATTGTTAAAAGTATATAAATAGCAACTAGCATACATTACACAGGTAGCTTGTTCCTCCAGGGCACATGAAGGGTTAAACTTACAATGCCGCATTATAATATCAGCAAAAAACAAATCGCCAAATTCATTTATAGTAAAATAATAGTGTTGAAACAAATACAAAGAAATTTTGATTTGTTAATCAACCTTAGCATTTAATTGCGGTTAAGTAAAAGCTGATTAACTTTAGGTTTCTAGATACCCTCCATGTGATTCACAATACGGAAACACTTCCGCACTTATATCCATGCACTTAGAGAACCATCCGTACATGGCAGTCCCGAGACTGGAGGTGTGGTTGCCTCCAGTCTCCAGTCTCGGGAGGTGTGGTTGTCTTAATTTTGTAGCATCTCTGAATTGCTCTTACGGATCTCGTCCGTGCATATATTTAGATACGTTTGCAAATTCTCTCTTACATGTGAATTAGGTCTATAGGGTAAGCTTGACTTTCTTTTGCTTATATTTAACAATTTGAGCGGTACATCTCATTGCCTGCAATGATTTTGTATTGTATGTATTAATCACCTTTCTAAGCAACATAACAAATTGCTAAATAATAAATATATGAAATAATCAGCCAAAAAGCTATTTGAAATCTATTAAAGTCTTCAGAGTGTCAAGGCATTCTCAAACAGCAACAACAGTATTTTTTGTCTTTTGCTTATGGCAACCCCTCCCCACAAAAAATTAGGATATTTCATAATAATCATAATAAGAGATATGGGGCCTGATTCAGAGATACGATTTCCACGGCACTTAGGTGCGTATATTTAAGATCCTAGAAAATTCGCAAAACTGCGCATGCGTAGTAATAGTGCAACACCGTTTACGTAGCGGTTAGGAGCGTAAGTTCGCTAAGAGCGTAGGTTTGAATCGCACGCAAGCACTTAAGATCTTAAGTGCTGCGAATCTTTAAGATCTTAAGGATTTGCATGGAAATGGGCGGGGGGAGGCAGGGAAATGAGGGAAAGTGGGCGCGGGCTGACACTTAGGATCTTAAATGAACGCTCCCACGTCACTTAAGATCCCAAATGACAGCGTATAGTTAAGGCAAGTCAATGGTGGTCTAAGTTTAAGATCCACCGCTGTTTGCAAGGGGAGTGTCTGTTTATGCAGTGGGCTGGAACCTGCTAAGATCTTAGCTAAGGTGCGTATATTTGCGATCTTTTCGCAATCGCATCTCTGAATCAGCCCCATGATTATGATTGGTAATTATTTCTGTGAGCAACAAGTTAAGTAAGAGTTTAATTATTCTTTAAATCTATTTGCTTTTGATTCATTTCTGTATTGTACGACAAAACTTCCTTTAACACAGAGTTACCGACTCTTCCCAAATATCCAGAATAGGAAATTTGGTCAGTTCTCTCGGTAACCTGGCAGAGCAGGAAAATCTCCTGCATAGGGCTTGAGGCTGTGGTTTCATGCAAACCATGACCTCAATTCCTGCCCAGCAGCCTAGCAACTTTGCTCTTCTTAGGAAAACCGAGCGCTGCATAGGCATGAGGGACCATAAATGACCAAATGACCCTCACCCCACATCGGCCAGCATGTAGTTAATGTTTTTTTTTAGAACATAAGCACAGGTTAGGTAGGGATTGGTTGGGGCTGTTAGGGTGGGGTTAGGTCAGTTGACAAAGTTTATAAATTGTTCATTCTGACAGAAAAAATTGACTAAAATTGATCCTACTGTGTGTATGTATGTGTTAGGGAACTTAGAATGCCCCCCAATGGGTCTGATATTCTCTGCAATGTATGGCATTATATAAATACCTGTTAATAATAAAATAATAATTTTCTCAGTAAATACATGTAATTGCGTGACTCTTGTGTGTACAGTGCACACATTTGCTTAGAACCTCTGCTTGTCAAATCCTTTTGTTCACGTACTATTTTTTTTTCTTTTTTGATCATTTGCACCCTCCTTTTTATGCCAAGAGGGGATTAGGTCTTTGTAAAAATAATGATGTTTTATAATGTGTAGAGCATATCTGCATAATTGTGATTTGTGTCTTTTTGGAGAGAATTTTAAACATGCAGATTTCTCCTAAAGGGTGAGACGGTGGTTGTTTTTAAACTGCATCGTAGATCAAGACCAGACCAGTGGACGATAGGGGGTAACTAAGTCTAACTGTATCTGCGCATGTATGCACCAGATGTGACAACAGGGATCTCGTAGCACACAGAATGCAATTCCATATGTTAGAAGATAATAATAACAACAGTGTGGGGGTTTTGTGGGTGGGGGGAAACTTTTAATTATTCAGTAAGGGCTGGCTTAAAGACTTCCGTGCAGATCAGCAGTCATAGCGACCGCTAATCCGCACAGGAGACTTAACGTAGGCTTATGGCAGCATATCTGACGCAAAGTCCGCACTAGAAAGGGGTGTGACAGAAAAGTTCAGTTCCCTCTTATGTGCAGATTTCCAGACCCATCTAGTTTATCAACTGCAGTATAATGATAAATTGTTCTGGCACATAGTAGCTTTCCTGCTACTTTATGTATGTGAACCAAAGTATTGTGAGCGAAAAGTTGACTTTTTAAGGGAATATTATCCTCTTGTAATACATTTAACTACATCTCTTTTTGAAAAGACTATGGGATAAGTATGTGTTAAAAATATGGTTTCTCCAAACCTATATCAAATCTAAAACTGCATTTTAGTGTTATGATTATAGCCTAAGTAGTTTCAGGATTTGTTAACAATAATCTATCCTTGGGACCATAGTGATCTTCAGCAGACCTCTTCTACAGCAATGACTCAATTTTCAGTCTTTTTTCTTCTGCTCAGAGACAGTGAACTTCTAAATCAGAGAAGTGTTAGGGCAGAGCTGTCACTGAAGAAGCGGACAACCATGAACAGCTAAGTCCCATAGAATAAACTTGTGATAGTTATAGTGAATAAGAGAATAGTTAAGCTCTTCTCTTTCTGTATTTCACTGACACAATATTTATGAGACAATGGGGACAGCTCTTTGTATTATATTTTCTCTCTCAGTTGAGTATGGAACCTAGTGAAATCATCAGTATATGTAAGACTATCATTTACCATTGCTGTGAAAATTATGTGCAAATGGCTGAATGTTCTATTTGTAATACCCTGAAAATGGTACAATATGGGGTAAAAACAGAATGGAAGTTGCTCAATCAATTTATAAGTATATGTTAAACAGGTGCGTGAAAGGCAGGGTTAATCTGCTTGCCACAGAAACAAAAGGAAAGAATAGCCCCAGCATACTGCCATACAATGGGGTAGACTTGTGAAAAAACCTTTAATAGAGAAAATGTTTAAAGTTAGGGCTACCATGTGTTTCCGTGTGGTTGATTGCCAGGTAACTGCCCAATAACGAGGACACCGTTCGGCTCGTGGTTTGGTTAAAAGGCTCGAGAGAGTGATGGTTGTAGGAGAGCGGTTAGTTAGTGGTTGTTTTTGGGAAGTCTGGCAAGAGTACGGACATTTTAGCAGGGAGTGTGACTTTTTGGCTAGCGGAGATTGAGCTGAAGCCTTTGGAGCCTTGGGCTAGAGAGCAAGATAGCGGAGTTGGGGTCCAGCTAGTGTTAAGTCCGGTCAGAGGCAGAGATCAGTCAGTGGTCCAGGTCCGGTCAGAGTCCAGTCGGTGGCAAGTGTGTCCATTGGCGGTGGTCAGAGTCCAGTCGGTGGCAAGTGTGTCTATTGACGGTGGTCCAGAGTCCAGTCGGTAGCAAGTGTGTCCGTGGGTGGTGGTCCAGATTCCAGTCAATGGCAAGCTTGTTAGTTAGCGGTGGTCCAGAATCCAGTCGGTGGCAAGTGTGTTCGTTGGTGGTGGTCCAGAATCCAGTCAGTGACAAGTGTGTTCGTTGCCAGTGGTCCAGAGTCCAGTAGGTGGTCATACAGTATCCGGTGACAGTAGTCCATTCCTGGTGGGAGTGTGTGAGTCGGGTCGGTGCACCTGATACCAGCAGGTTACATAAAGGGGGTCCTCATTATCGGGCAGAACCGAAGGTCAAAAAAGGACAAAAGAAAACCCTTTGTTTTAAAAGTATGACAGACTATCAGGCATATTGGAAAAGCTGGGACTTCCTTATAGATTATGGCTGACACCACAAGTTTCATATTCGCTGACATGCTGAATTGTGTATATGGATTTTATTAATTATCTACTTATTAAGATTTTGTATAGTGATAGGGGTATATAAGAAAAGGGGTGGTTTCATTATTTTTAAGTTGAGTAAAACTACATTTAATGTTGGGGTATAGGAAAAGTTCTAATAAACTGCTGCATTATACGTTGTATTGTTGATCAAAATTGTTATTTTGTACATTGATGATAGCATTGTAAAGTCTTATGGTAATCTTTGTTTATTTAACTTCTAATGGTTGAAAAAGAAACATAACAACAAAATTAACTTAAAAAAAAGTAAACTATTTTTCTAATCATCAAACTGCTATCTTGTTCATCATTGTTCTTCTTGGATCATCTCCTCTCTGGTTTCTTGTTCCACAATCCTCACTTACCTGCTTCATTACTTACCTCATTTGAGGGTAGATATTATAATCTATCATTTAATTATTTCTACCATTTTGGGTGGGGTATAACACGACTTTCTTTTGGCGTCACAAACAGGATTGCGGTTTCATAACAAAAAATAGAGTGAGGTGGTTCAGGAGAGTAATATCTACAAATCAGCAAGCTACTTCAACCACGTGTGCTGGTGGGAGTGATCCTCAGATTCCCACCATGTCACAGGTAAACCCACTTACCATGCCATATTACTTTGGTGCTCCTTGGTTACCCATTTTCTCAGGGGATCATAGGGATATCGATCATAATAATTTAAAAGAATTTAAAAATAAGATGCAGTATATGTTTATATCCATTCACAACAGGTAGAAATCCTCATAGGTCAACATAAAGGTTCTCTTTTAAGAGAAGTTTCGTTGTGGTCTTTAGAATAAAAGGAAAATGTAGAACAAATTCTGCATAGATTATTGAGAATATTTGAGGTTAATACTAAAGCAGAACTCAAAACAAGATTTTATGTAAGGAAGCAAAAAGCCGGAGAGACTCTTAGAGACTTTGCATTAGGATTGCAAGAAGTTTTGCAAGCTATTCAGACAATAGATGATGAAGAAGTGAGAGATGAAGATGAAACCTTAATAAATCAGTTTATTGAAGGACTTTATAGCGACAATGTGAAAACTCAGTTACGATTACGAGATACCTTTTTAGACTTCAAAGAGACTGCTATTCAGATGATGGGGCCTCATCAAACCCAAGAAAATACATTCTCAGAGATGTCAAGTTTTAAAGAAGAAAAAGCCAAAAGAGATTATTATATTGTCTCTTGTTACTTATATGTGTACACAGAAGAACATATATCAAGATATCAAAAGTATGCGGGCTTATGTGAACAGTAGAATAGTCTCTATGATCGGATCCTTTATGCAGCAGTGGTTGTTTATAGAGCAATAATTAGACTCCAGATATGAACAATGGGAGAGGTAATTCGGCTTACCCAGAATCAAGTACACAGGGAATGTAGGAGAGTGTTCTTAGCACGAATAAATCCGGCAGATATCCTTACTCAATCCTTATTCATGGAGTTTTGCTCTCAGTGCCTGCTCTCCCCGAAACGGCAGCCTGCCGGCAGTTTGGAGTTCAGTATAGTATTGATCTGGTTTGTGAGGACAGGTCTGATCCTTTCAGAGGCAGCCGCCAAAGCGGAGCCTCTTATTAGAGTAAATAGTTTCCACAATAGAATCACATAAAGGTCCTCTATAAGGTGCACATATAAAAATGTGGAAGGCGTTCTGGCCAGGAGCGCAATATGCTAGTACCGATATTTAGAAAGGTAATTAAAAATCCTTAACATGTTTCTTCAGTGTATGCTGATTTCATCAGAAGGTATGGTAAAGTTTTAAAGAAAATGAAATGAACAAAGATGTTATAGTTCAAGGAGTACAAACTTCAACTAAGGATCCTTTACTGATGTTGAGATCTCAAGATGAATTAACTTTTGGGATGACAGAAATGTGTCAGAAGATCCGCAATTTAAGGAAGCAAACAAATCTGGCTGAATTTGAATCTAGTTGGCGGATTGAGAAAAAGAAAACCAATAAAGATTTGTGGGAACCTTCACGGCGAAACTGAAGGAAAGCTTCTGATAAATTCTCAAGGACGGCCTATCTGTCGTTGATGCAACAAAATTGAACATGTTAAACGAAATTGTGAATATACGGAGACTTTAAACTTCAATGCCCTGAGGAAAGAGATTGAGGCCCAGGGTCAACAAGAGTAATTTCTGATGAGTGGTGGCTTCGATTTGTAGGACAGTGCCCAATTATTCCAGTTTTTATTAATGAAGTTGAAATTATGGCCATGTTAGACACAGGATCACATGTGTCAACTATACAATTATCCATGTTTGTTAAGAATTGGAAAGTTAATCAGGTAGTTTCGCCTTCTCCAGCCTGGTTACATTTGATGGCAAGTAACGGACTAGGATTTTCGTGCCAGGGTTACTGGGAGGCCACATTTCAAATCGGAGAGGCCCATCTACCAAGACAAGGTTGTATCATTGCTAACATTAGTGATCCAAACGTAGCTCCAATTATTATCAGAATAAACATTCTGCAGAATTGCCCTAATGAATTGGTTGCCACAATGAAAAATTAATTAAACAGAGTTAGTTTTGCTGAACGGTGGATTATACAGCAAACTCTCAGAACTGTACAGTGTTATCAAAAATTTATGAATGGAAATGGAGAGATTGGAAAAGTAAGAATCTCTGATCATAAACCTATAATTCTTAAACCAAATACAATGACTATTGTATGGGGAAAAGCTCGATGTAGACCTCAGGGGTCAAAGTATGAACCTTTAATAGAACCCTGTGAAGTGACAGAATGGAAAGAAATTGTATTGGCTAAGGAATTGGTCACTGTGGAAAATGACAGAAACACAGTGAGGATTTTTAATCCACATAATAATGCAGTCAAACTGTATAAAAATTGTACCATCGCTAAGCTTAGTTAGGTTGCATTTCAAGACGTAATAATCCCACAGTTGGAGGTAAACCAACAGAATATTGTGGTTAAGTCAGATCCTGAGTAACAGCAAGCAAGTGTTTGGTGGGAAAATGTTCCGATAGGAGATAATAGAACTCCAGAGAACTAGAAATTTGGAGCTGTTCAGATTGTAATAGATAATGAGAAAGTTTTCAGTCAGAATCCTGCTGACTTTGGAACAGTGTCTTCTGTACAGCATCAGATTCCAACCAGAGATGCCATACCAATAAAAGAGAGGCATAGGCCTATAGCTTCAACTTTGTACCAACTTGTCAAGACAATGTTAGAGGAAATGAAACAGTCTGATGTAATTCAAGAAATCCATAGCCCACGGGCTGCACCTGTAGTTATAGTTAAAAGAAAAAAATGGACAATTGCGTTTTTGTGTCAACTAATGAAAATTGAATAGTATTACCCACAAAGATGCATACCCTCTACCACGAATCGAGGAATCTCTTACTGCTCTTAAATCGGCACAATATTTTTCCACATTAGACTTAACTTGTGGATATCGGCAAGTTGAAGTAGCACCTGAAGACCGTGAGAAAACTGCATTCACTACCCCCATGGGTTTGTTCGAATTGTTACGTATGCCCTTTGTGCAGTGCTCCGGGTACATTCCAAAGAATGATAGAACACTGTCTTGGTCATTGAAATTTTGAAATGGTGCTATTGTATTTAGATGATATGATAATATTTTCCCAGCTATATGAAGAACATTTACAGCATCTTCAAGAAGTTTTTCAACAGTTAATTAAGTTCGGGCTCAAGCTGAATCCATCCAAATGCCATTTGCCTAAACCAGAAGTCAAGTATTTGGGCTATATAGTGAGTTCTGAAGGAGTAAACCCAGACCCTGAAAATATTAAAGTAGTACAAGACTGGCCCAGTCCACAAACTGTAACAGAAATACGAAGATTTCTAGGCTTCGTGGGGTATTATCGTAGATTTGTAAAGAACTTCCCTAAAATTGCTGCACCATTACACGAATTACTTAGGGGAGTCACTAGAAATGGTCAGGCTTCAAAAGCATCTATTATTTCGACTGATCAACAGCAGAAAGGGTTTGACCAAATGAAAGATTTTCTTACTAAAGCACCTTTCCGACTATATACAGACGCTAGTAAGCAGGGGCTAGGTGCTGTATTAGCACAAGTACAAGATGGTAAAGAACGAGTAATTGCTTATGCCAGTTGCAGTCTAAGAAAAATCGAACACAACGACACTAACTATAGTGCATTTGGAATTCCTGGCCTTGGTGTGGGCCATTACAGAGAAATTCAAAGATTATCTTGCTAGCGCTTCTTTTGTAGCATTCACTGATTGCATTCCATTAGCCCATCTACCTACTGCTAAGTTAGGAGCATTGGAACAAAGATGGTTTTCTCGATTGTCGAATTATTAATTTACCATTAAATATCGTTCAGGGCAAATCAATCAAAATACCGATGCATTGTCAAGGCTACCCAGGAATGTCGAACCAGAAGAAGATCAGTGGGAAACAGTTGAGACTACTTTTAAATGTCCCACCAAGAAAATTATTCAAAGTGCTATTTCTTCTAGAATGTCAAACTCTATAAACTCTGATCAGAAACAAAAGAGTGAATGACAAAGTTTGCAAAATGAAGATGCCATGTTACGATGGTTGAGAAGGATGCTTTACCGTCATAGTGGATTGACTAGACAGGGAAGACAAAACGTAACTCCTGAACTTTTGAAACTTTGGTGACAGAGAAAACGCTTATTCATATAGGATAATCTTGTTATGAGAAAGAGTATTGATCCAAAGACTAATCTTCCAGTTGAACAGATTGTTTTACCAAATTCTAATGTCAAAGCATTCTTACAAGCATACCATAATCTGTTCTGGGCACTTTGGATATAAAAAGACTGAAACAAACTTAAAGCAACGATTCTGTTGGGTGAATATGCGAAAAGACGTTGAAGAGTGGTGTAATCATTGTATTGCCTGTACTTTACGTAAGCCACAACCTGTTACCCAAAAAGCACCATTACACCCTATTGTGAGTCAACAACATTTAGAGTTAGTTCCGATTGACCATGTAAAACTAGGAAAAAGTTTTTCTAGATATGAATAATCAATTACCATTGTGAACCATTACACAAAATTTGCTGTAGCTTTATCAGTTAGGGATCTTGGGGCAGATCCAGAACCACGCTTCCCCGCGATTTTACGCGTGGCGGAGACGTAAATTCGCAGATTTGGACGCACTGCGCATGCGCACCATAGAAAATACGCACATTCACGTAGCGTAATTTTGGACGTATGGGTGATTCACGTATGCCTCACGTAAATACTTACGTGTGGGCGTGCCAAATTTACGTTAGTCAACAATACGTGCGTTTTACGTGAAGTAGGCGGGGGGTGGTATTTAAAGTGTACAGTATGGGCGTGCTAAGCTGCATATGTTCGCGTAGTCAGTACGTCCGTTAGCGGACGTATACTGTTACGTTTGGAAAAGTTAAGGTAGGGTTTGGGTAGCGTATTTTGACAAAATACGTCCGTGCAAGGGGTGTGCCGAGGGGAGTGTAGCGAACTTACGTGTACGAAAATACGCTCCGTGAATATACGTACGCCACACGTAGTTCTGGATCTACCCCCTTATGGCTGAAACTACTGCAGAAATCTTTTGGAGAGCTTTTGTCCGTCCTTACGGATTTCCTGAAAAAATTCTGACAGCTCAAGGAACTGCGTTCACTTCAAAATTATTTCAAGAACTGTGTCTCCTCAATAATTGCACGAAAATTCAAACCACAGCATATCATCCTCAAGGAAATTGACTTGTGAAAGAATGAATCAGATTCTGATTAATTTGCTGAGAACTCTTCCAGCACAGCAGCGACCTGAATGGCCTACAATATTGGCAGAGCTTATCTTTATATATAACAACACAGTCCACAGTTCTACAGGATCTACGCCTTATTATTTAATGGTTGGTCGACAAGTTCGACTGATGTCAAATTGGGCTTACCAGTGAATGTTGGATCGAGAACCATTTATAGAAAAGGATTGAATAAAAGAACATCAGCGACGATTGAAAATCGTCAAGTAAACCAGAATGTAAAAATAGCTCAATAAAGACAAGAAGAGAATTTCAATTTGCAGGCATAGGCTAAACCTTTGGCTATTGGAGCTAAAGTATACAAAAAACTGAATCAGCGACACAGTAAACTAGATAGTCAATGTGAACCTATTCCATACATCATCTCTGAAGTTCCTAGGGAAGAAATAGCTGTCTACCATCTGACTAGAACCGATGGTCTTCGTAAAAGTCTAGTTCATAGCAACCAATTGAAGACAATTTGTAAACAGAAGTTCCTCAAGCAAAAAGTTCAACTACCACATCGAAGGTTCATGACGACTTTCTGAGTATCATGACCAGTATGTTTTGGCCAAAGATAACAATGTCGGAATGTCGGAAATGACAAGAGAAACAGTCAGTTCAGAGTCCAGGAACTCAAGTGAGTCAGATAGAGACCTCAATTTACTTCCAGATGTTCTGAACGTAGGACAAAATGAGTTCTACCACCTAGATACAGAGATTAATACCGTGTTCAGATTGCCACTGCCTAAAAAGCCAGCTTTTTAGGCAGTGGGCAAAATTTTGAAAATTTGAGCCTGGTGCGTTCAGA
>WWET01000961.1:83656-94374 GCA_011038615.1 Limnodynastes dumerilii
CAACTAGTAGGTAGTGCAAATGGCACAAAAAGTGGAGCATTTTGAGTTGATCACAGTAGAAGGTATCTAGCTGCATTGATTTCAATCGTTACATTTTATTCTTTATCTCAACAAAATCATCTTTTGTGAGATTGCAATTATCCATAGAAAACCAGATTGAAAATAAATAGATCCCATATCTATGTGTAAAGTATTTTTGGAAAGACTACATCAGCACATGCAAATATTCTTTCATTTACATCACAATGGATAACTCTTCCTCATTACCAGCCTTATCAAGTTGATAATATTGGAAGTTTTTGGGTGAAGGCAGATTTTCTTTGGCAGTGATTATGTTCATCCCTCATCCTGGATGCAGGTGTTCAACTGTTTCAAGTGTGAGAATGCATTTAAATGGTATGCCAGGGATAAAAAAAAAATTTCTTTTCAAAATAATCAGCAATATCATGATTTAAGTAGCATCAATAAATCAAGCAAGCAACTTCTTAGAATGTAAGGACACATATTAGCACATGCACAGGGAAAGCCAGTACATTTCCATGTGATAAAACATTGTGCTGTAGGTCTGATATCGGAACATGCACTGAGCATGCATGACACAAGAAATAATGAGCGCATATGCAATTGCAACAGCGAACAATACTTTCTGAAAATCTGAGTTGTGAATGTACCCAAGCTTTGTCCTATTATCTGGCGTAGTATTCACCATGAATGAGGGACAATGGGGTATAAAGAGGTTATGAGTCTTTATTAAACTCATCATAGAAAATGATAACTAGGAGCTTTTTGGTTGCTATCAGCAACATCTCTCTTTAAATTTACCTCCATCTTCTTAAATGCAAATATTCATGGTTGATGGATAAAAGACAAGGTCTGTTAAATTGTATTTAGGTTTGACCAGCATTGCTGGTGTAGTTACATGTTAATATTGTGTCAATATATCCAACATCTGTGCATGCTCTTTGGGAGGATTATTTGAAATAACCAATTAGATTCTAGCTCTCACTTTCCTATTACATAGTTTTCCTTTCCCACAGTTTAGTAACTCTAGTCCCATGAATCATGTTCTGAGGGAATTAAATCAATACATTTAAAGACAAAATATATTTGATGTTCGTTTTAATGACCTTCCTTCCCCTTCTGTGTATTCTCCACACAAGCTTATATTTTTTATCAAAGGTCAAAGGAAGCCAAGGCAATAGCTTTCATTTGCAGGATAAAAAGAAATACAACACCAGATGAAGGCAGCTACACCTCAGTTGTTCAAATGTATATTCCATAACATTTCTTGGGCAAGTATGTGACTTGTATTGAAGCTGCTGGTAAGCTTATGGACCTCAACCCAAGGGTCATTGGACCGTATTAACACTTAATAGTGAGTTAGATGCGGACAGAACTGCACCTAACCCACTTGTCCTGCCCCATTCCCCTGCCCGTTCTTAGGAACCATATGGTACTTAGGGGTACCATAGGGCTTCCTAAAGTAACCGTGCGTATATTCCTTCTTAAGAAGGAAAACATGCACAGAGAAAACCCTCCCCCCAGCCTTCCCAGCTAATCCCTCCCACTTCGACGAAAGTCCACCCAAGGTGGGATTAGCACGCCTACTTCTGACTAAACTACCTAACTGATACGTAGATTGCGTAAATTACCTACTATGCATGCATAATAGGTCATTTTGAGAAATTTCCAAGTTCCTGGTGGATTACTTTAGTTAAGGGCCTAGGGCTGGATCCATACTTAAGAAGGAGCTTGAAATTAAGAGGGGAAAGTTACACCTGAGCAAAACCATGTTGATTGCAGAGGGAGTCAAGTTAATTGTATTCTTTGCATGCAGGGATATATCTTTGAATTGCTTACTGCACACAGATACTGACCAGTGTTACTATTACACTGTTATTTAGACTTGGGATAGGAAACATCACCTCTCAACTCTAATACTGTTTGCAACAGATGAAATACGACTCCCCTGCAATCAACATGGTTTAGCCCAGGAGAAACTTTCCTCTCTTAATTTCAAGCTACTTCTTAAATCTGGATCCAGCCCCAAGATATTAAAATCTACATTTAATATTCTATCACAATACTCCAATGCAAGCCAATAACCTTAATTATATGAGTAACAGAAACTATTACTCATTTACTTACCTATAATCCCTATGAGTTTAGATATCCAAAGCAATTAATACATTTTGTCATGGTACTACAGTACTTCTATCTATCTATCTATCTATCTATCTATCTATCTATCTATCTATCTATCTATCTATCTATCTATCTAAAAGCCTGGGGGGCCGGAAACACATTATGGGAGATACTGGGAGCTAGAGACATGATGGGAAATACTGGGGTGCTGGAGAGAAATGATGGGGGATACTGGGATCTGGAGAGACATGCTGTGGAACACTGGAAGCTGAAGACATTCTGGGGTATGCTGAGAGAATTGGGGGGAATTTTTCCTGTCATTGTGATGGGCCTTTGACTAGTACTCCTCATAATCATCGGAAAATGCCCCCTTTTCCAACTTGACACTTGTCAGTGTTTTTTTTGAAGCTGTACTAGGTGTGAATGGTGAAGGAGTCTGACACAGCTGATTTCCTCCCTGTGTAATAGAAATATATCTTATCAGAAAGGCTGCCTCAACACTCCTGATCCATTGAGCTGTGACATTTGCCATTTGACCAGCTGACCAGACCATTGGTCTCAACAAATCCCAATGGAAGAAATCCACACAGCAAATTCTCTAACACCAAAATCATGACAAGGAAATAATACAAACACTCTCAAAACACCTACACATAATATCCCAACACACAAAAATCCTGATTAGGAAATAATACAGAATGGATGAATTAGTGCAGCACAATCCCTCTTACCCTCTCTGGTTCCTGGAGAAATATTAAACAACAACAAAAAAAAACAAAGCACAAACCTTAATCCCAAGAATTTGTGAATAACTTCAATAAGTAAACTGAACTAAAAAAGCGATCGCAACTTGTCTGTTTCCCCATGTGCTAAGCATTAGTGGAATGGAGAGTTCCATAATATTTAAATGAGTATCTGGGCATTTTCATGCAGCTGCAGGCAGATCAGCAATCATGTTTCCGCATGCTTCCTCCAGATATCCTGCACCAGCTCAGAGCTGGTATAACTGATTGAGAGAGTAGATCATTCTTTAATAAAACATCCCTACAGACATAACACACAGCCGGCAAACATTCATAATTCTAATCAAAGAATAGAACAATAAAAAAAAAACACTTGGGTTAGATCCAGAACTACGTTTGCCGTACGTTTATTCGCGGAGTGTATTTTCGTGCGCGTAAATTCGTTACACTCCCCTCGGCACACCCCTTGCACGGATGTATTTTGTCAAGCCATCCCTACAAACACACAGCCGGCAAACATTCATAATTCTAATCAAAGAATAGAACAATAAAAAAAAAACACTTGGGTTAGATCCAGAACTACGTTTGCCGTACGTTTATTCGCGGAGTGGAGTGTCGTGTGCGTAAATTCGTTACACCCCTTGCACGGACGTATTTTGTGAAGATACGCCGCCCAAACCCTACCTTAACTTTTTCAAACGTAACAGAGTACGTCCGCGAATGGACGTACTGACTACGTGAACCTACGCAGCTTAGCACGCCCATACTGTACACTTTAAATACCACCCCGCCTACTTCACGTACAACGCACGTATTGTTGACTAACGTAAAATTGGCACGCCCACACGTAAGTATTTACGTGACACATACGTGAATTTCCCATACGTTCACAATTACGCTACGTGAATGTGTGTATTTTCTAGGGTGCGCATGCGCAGTGCGTACGTATCTACGAATTTACGTCTCCGCCACGCGGAAAATCGCGGAAAAGCGTAGTTCTGGATCTGCCCCAATGTTTGTAACTTGATATTTTATGGTGTGAATTTAATAAAGAAAATATTGAAAGGAAAAAAAAAGTATAAATAAAACTAAGATGGTCTTTGAGAATAAAAAGCCTACTTTTTGTAATCGATTTTGTGCACGCAAAAGATTCCCAGCTCGGATGTGGATCCTCGGGATGTAGGCTTCTGTGCTGGAAGTGTTTTCAACGGAGGGATAGGATGTGGTGAGAAATGTAACAAAAAAAAACACAAGGCTGCGCTTCCATTCAAATATGTGAAACGTGTGCAAGTGTATATATAAATGAAGAGGTACAGCCAAGCACCAAAGTGACCACTGTGTAACTACATTTCTGTGGTAAGTAACGTACCTTATGCTAGGTAGGACAGGGCAGGTATTTCAATCTTACAGTAAAGGTGTGTTTTAGCTCTTTTGCCCTGATACCTCCCCTATTTTGGCAAAACTGTCCCAATTCTTAGCCTGCAAAAATAGTGCTGGTTATTAGAAAATAGCCAATTATGGTCGTTTGTGGGCATAAATAGGCTAGATTTTTAGCAACCAATCAGATTCTAGCTCTCACTTTCCTATTACGTGCTATATAATGTCAGCTATAATCTAATTAGTTGCTGTAGGCAACTTCTCCACTTTTCCAAACCCGCAGCTTAGTAAATCTGGCCCAAAATGTCCTCTGGATTGGTAATACAAGTCTGACATTAAAAGAGCACAGCCCCTTTAAGATTGTTCACCCATGTGGGCCCCTTAGAATCCACGCTGATATAGCACCAATTAACTCAAACAAAAGAGGGAATATATCAAATGTTGTAAATAAAATAACAGTATTTATTAATCATATAAAACAAGCCTTGTTAAAAATGTAGAAACTGACTTCAAGCATTATACAGGTAGGAAGCTCTGTACCCTGCCGATGGAATAAACAGCAACTCTCCTAACGCGCAGCTCCCGGAAAGCAAAGACGTGGAGATGAACTGGGGGCTCACTGAAGTAACTTCGTGGAGTATGAAGGAGGGGTCCACACATGATACTGACGCGTTTCGGAGCCAAATGGGTTCTTTTCTCAAAGCGGATGGAGGGCAGGAGCGGGGCTGGCTCTATTTAAGTGGTTGCTAAATTCCTTTAGCTGGTATCATTAAAGAAGGTTTAAAACTCCCTGGTGTCTATTGTGCAGAATTACATACCTTCCAGTTGTGTGATACAGGAATGGAAAATATCTTTCATAAAATATATGTAACTTATTCATGGTATGAAAAATATATATATATTGAACTGGGTCAGATAGCAAAGGTAAAGTTTATATAAGAATTGTTACTTATGCGCAGCCAATCTAAAACACTTATTAAAACCAATGATCTTATAAGAAACATCAAATAATATGAGTGTTGTATATATGCGATGGAAGACTAATTGAGAGAGTATCAGAATCATTTAAACATGACTTATGTTCAATCATATAAAATATAGCATAAAGGGGTAAAGACAATGGGTAGGATCCAGAACTACGTCCGTCTTCCATAGACGGCCGTAATTCACTGAACAATAGCTACTGCGCATGCGTAGTAGCTATTGTACGTAATCTGCGTATCATTTGAATATATATATATAAGCAATCTACATATCGAAGCGATACGCAGATTACGTACTGTAGCTACTACGCATGCGCAGTAGCTATTGTTCAGTGAATTACGTCCGTCTATGGAAGATGGACGTAGTTCTGGATCTACCCCAATATTAGGATCCATAGACTCTACCCCTGTAATGGGACAAATCTGAAACAATTTATTGAAAGGGTAATGGTATAGAGGCAATGGACTAAAAAGATAGATAACAGAATTTTATGTGCATTTATACATAAGTATACTTCTTAATATGGAATATGGAGTATGGGTCTAGAAAACAATTCTAAAAATACAAATATGGGCCATCCCAATAAATAGTAGAAAAAGTATAATAAAAGATTTAAATAGATATTCCTACTAGTAAAGTTCAGTTTATAAAGTAGGAGACCTACATGACCTTAAAGTTCAAAAGTTATTAAAAGAGGTACAAAGTTACCAGGAAGACAGTGAACGGGATCACTGGATAAAGGTACCAAAATAAAATCAAAATTAAATTAAAAACGAAATAAAAAATAGAACTATAAAATATCATTCTGAGCCAGGATTAGGGTTAAATGGTCAGTATATCAATTAAAAAGGGGGACCTTACGCTTCACTACTCCATATTTAGCCAGTAGTCCCTACAGCACCTAGTATGCTCAGGTAGTCTCCCAACCCGATACTTGCCAGGCCCAAACCTGCTTCACTTCCAAAATCAGACAACATTGGGTCTAGCCAGACTGGTATGGCTGTAGGTGAGGAGTCCAGCTTATCCAGGATTTACAGCTGTCATCCTGATAGGATCCTAGATGGAAATAGAGAGTCACCCATTTCAGTAGTGTCAGGGAATAGACTCAAAAAAGATTTCAATTCAATTGAAAGTGCTAAAGTACTAATTTCAACCCTAAACGTCATCTCAGTTCAGTGCAAAAAAGAAATGCATTTTGCTTGTGTGAATGCACACACAGTGCATTGATCCAGACTTCCATAATAGAAGCATTTGCAATAGCAGCGCAGGTAGAGGAAATGCGTACAGAGTATACGCAGAATGGGAAAGAAGAGGCATGCTAATTTTACAGTAAGGACTGGCAGGGCTACCATCAGGGGCAGACTATTTTCCCGGGCGTGGAGCTGATGGGGCCTGTCATCATTTGCTGGCCAATGCTCAGGGAAGAATCACCCTACGTACCAGCGAGCTGTTAACGCAGGTCAGCGGAGACCCATCACCAATGATGCCACATAGGGACGGGGCCCCACTGATGGTTCCTGGGCCCCACAATTTTTTGACAGCGAACCTGAGGACTGGTATCAGCTCTTAGGTACTATCCAGGCTTCTGCACCATTTATATTTGAAGAGTGCAGAAAATTGAAGGTAGTGTGGTGTGTTTGTAACCCCTTTGCCCGAGTTAGAATCTCCATATATAAAACAGTTCATATTAAATGTGTATAGAAAGTAGTAAATACCCTGTTATTATATTGGATATTTAAAAAAGATCTTAGGCTAATTGTAGTGCTTTACTTTGCTTTACGTAAAGCACAGAAGTCAGTACCTTACACAGAGTCAATACAGCTTCACACCAGGAAATGCTCTGCACTGCAATCATATCCATGGTGATGAGGAGCCAGCAGGATAAAATAGACTCACTTTATTACTTTGTTCCCTCAACATTTCCTGCAGGCTGTCACAGAGATGTGTTATTGACTTCCTCTAATACATGAGGGTCTGTCTAACACTGAATCCCCTTCTTCATGGCTTGCACGTCTTTCTCACATCATACAGAGGAACATATGACTGATGTGTGAGTATAAAGTACAAGGGGCTCAGACAGCTGGTTCTGTGGACAAGCAAATCCATTTCTGTCTTAGCAGAAATCTTTATTGATGGCAGATATTTAAATGAGACCATTATTATTTATACATTTTAACGCTGTTTCACATTATAATCAGTATTGCTGTATTACAATCATAGCGGAGAGAATTATAGATTTGTTTATTGATGATAAATAGCCTGATCCAGACCTTTGTGTATTTTCCGGAGGCAGGAAGGTCTGTAAGTCCATGGAAGAGGGGAGTAATCTCCACTATCACTCCCCTCTCTTGTGCAGAGTTCTGGACACTTGTGCATCCAGAACCCTACATTAACTCCGAACGCAGATCCATCCACTGCCTACCAGCACCCACTCCATGCTATCTACATACCATTTCTGTACATAGATTGCGTAAGCGGGGTCTTTAGACCGTGCTTACACAATCTACATACAGAAATGGTACATAGATAGCGTAAATAAGGTACCACGCATGTGTAATAGCTCAATTCTTAAAACAACGTATGTAACACGAAAACTACGTAACTTTGAATCCGGACCTATCTACATGGTTATCCCTGCCTCTCTTGTGGGGATTAGGCTTGTCGATTGTTAGTGCCGCCCCGTTGGATGGATCTCCTTGTGTACAGAACTTAATTCCGTCCGCTAAAAGATTTGTATCGTAACATCTTACACGTGCATGATCATTCTAACAAAAACGCAGACTTCTGCAGGCGGCTTGTGCAAGTCGGGTGTCAGTAGTACATGAGGATCAGGCCCAAAGTTTTTATTCCTTTTTAATCAAAAAGATCAGATGTTAAGTTTATGCAAAAGCGTTATTAGGAAGATCAAAACCTCTAAAACACAAGATTTAGGTATTCCATCCCAAGTCCTACCTCCACATTATTGCTGGCAGTATGATGCTGATAAAATATACTATACTTCACAAGTATCATTTGTTAGTAAATAGTGGCAAATGTATCTTCAGCCTGTGTACAAGTTAACCTAATCCACTGAAGTCTTCTGGCTATTGCAGCGTGTGACTGCTGATGGGGGAAAATAGCAGAACCTGGACATTTATTTGTAAAATATTAGATCAGCAATATATTACATATAGAGATCATGCGATCAGCAATATATTACATATAGAGATCATTCGATCAGCAATATATTACATATAGAGATCATTCGATCAGCTATATTTTACATATAGAGATCACTGGGGATTGGTACAAATGCATCTTCATTCTGAAAACTACATATCCCCACTTGCCAGCAGCCCAACTCTGCAGGAGGTGGAGGACAGTGACAGCTACAGCCAGAAAACACTGGAGGGCGACTATTCTCAATCCCTCCAACTGTCCCCATTTCCATGGGACTGCCCCAATTCACAGCCCACAATAGGGGCAGGGTTTATGAGAAAATGGGCAGAGTTTTGCCAATATATGCTCATTTGTGGGTGGAACTGGGCAGACATTGGACAGAACCAGGGAGGGGCCTATTTTGTTCTGCTTTTGGGATTCTTAATATTGGGAGCAATGGAATTAGGGTTTTGTGTAAAACTCACAAAGAAGTAAGTAAAATAGAGAAATGTGAAGGGACGGAGGGGAATCTCCTCTGTGGCCATTGTAAATATGGAGAGGTGATATTGTTCCTTTAGGGAAAAATTGAGATGGCCAATGTAGATAGACCCTACAATCTTTTAATCTTACTTCTTTTAAAAAAAATCAATTGATATTAACCATCACTAACTCAGGGTTGCTGACTTCTAACAGCTTCCCTCCAGAATCTCCTGGAGGGAAGCTGTTAAAAATTGACAAATCACGCCATTAAGCCCCGCCTCCTTGACTAATACTTACCCGTTTTTAGCTTTAATAGGGATCGGGCGTGGCTTGATGGCGCAAATTGCGTCATGAAGTGCCACCCTGTCTCTAGCAACACTAGTATACTAGTGTTGCCAGACAGGAGGCAGGACTTGGGGTTGTGGATTTCATGAAACCAGGGAGACTTGACGGCTCTTCCGGGATACCAAGAGAATTGCCCGAATTTTAAAAAGTCTCCCGAACATTCTGGGAGAGTCGGCAACCCTGCACTAACTAGAAATACACGTTACCATTACGACAATATATAGACATAATGGCTGATTCAGAATTAAGAGCAAGAATAAAAATGAACAAAAGTTGCCCCTATACAAATCATGTTGCCATATGAGGGATGAAAATGCCAAGGTGCAGATTTGTTTCCAGCTCTGCATCAGGCCCATTATTTTACTGTAAATCCCACTATTACCCTTTCAGAAATGGTATCTGTTCAAGCAAGCTGGGCTTTCAAACTTTGTATTAACATACAATTGGGAATGTGCCAGAAAAAATGTATGCTCTAGTCATAAAATAGTCTGTGATATTAACAGTCAGCAATGTAATTTTGAAGGCAAAAATGAAATAAATAGTGATGTGTTTCATTCAGCTGCTAAATGACCTTGGTCAGAAGATAATGGCCCTTGTTCCTGGATCTGCCATTTGATATGCCAGCTTTATTTCTTCCTGTTTCCATCATTTAGACACAGACAGCTCCATGTAATGATCTGCTTTATGTAAAAATGCATGAGGCAAGTGGCTTAATTAATATATGATGTAAGATGTAGAAAAGTATATATTTATATATCTGCAAAGGTTGCATATAGGTCACACACTGAACATGAAACAATGCATTTGAGATGAAGAAGTATTGAATTTCTGATAATTATAGCTGTTCGGGAGCAATGTGGGTGAATAAAGAAAGTGAATAACATTTATAATTGTATAAACTTGATTAATGGTTTATCAGAAGAAGAAAAACATCTATATGCAGGGTAACATATGATAAAAGAACCATTAAGGATTGTAAAGATAAATATTATATATTGATAAAATTTATAAACTAATAATTAATAAATGTAACTGACCCTATTTTAGCAGCTAAAAATATACAAAGTAATTTTAATTTTACTAAAGTAATAATGGATCTATTTTCTTGTGCAGTGCTTATCTGGCCTTTCAGGGGAATTCCAGGTGAGCTCTGCTGTTTGCTGTCTACACCTCTTATCGCAACGTGACAGAGCCTCCACTCAGTCAGAACCGTTACAACAGTGCAGTTGCACAGTGAACCAAAAGTTTGAGAGGGACTTTAAAGTAACAAAGGGCCTGATCCTGAACTACGCCCGCCGTCGCTTGGACGGCGGGCGTAAGTGTAAGATCGGCTTTTCAGCCGATCTGCGCCTGCGCCGTCCACTCAGTCCGTTACAACAGTGCAGTTGCACAGTGAACCAAAAGTTTGAGAGTGACTTTAAAGTAACAAAGGGCCTGATCCTGAACTACGCCCGCCGTCGCTAGGACGGCGGGAGTAAGCGTAAGATCGGCTTTTCAGCTCAGCCG
>WWET01000961.1:96377-113475 GCA_011038615.1 Limnodynastes dumerilii
GAGAGAGAGAGAGAGAGAGAGAGAGAGAAAGAGAGAAAGAGAGAAAGAGAGAAAGAGAGAAAGAAAGAAAGAAAAAGAGAAGATTGTTGGAAATGTATATAGTATGTACCCAGCTTATCTTACAAACTCTGGAACAAACCCCATAAGTCTGAAGATAAAAAGTTCAGAACAATGTAAAATAGCTATCAAAACGTAATAAAAATTATTAAATTAATAGTATCATTAAAAAAAGGTGAATTTCTGCTCCTGGTCAAATTATTTTGGGAAGTAAGGCTTGAAAATGTATTTCATATTTTGCAAACAGCAAAACTACTTTTGAGCTTTTGCTTATAGCAAACAAATAATAAACTACATTTTTATATGTAATATGGAGTTGAGCAAGGAAACAACATCACTCAACTCTACACATCGTAAATTGTTCTCCCCCTACAGCTCAACATGGTTAAGGTGCAGATATAACTCTTTTTTTTTTGTTTGTTCGTTTGTTTGTTTTTGCACGAGATTGTGGATCAGGTCCATAGTGTTCATAATTAAAATAATTGATCACTACTTGCTTGCCAGAGTCTGACCTTGGTTCAGTCATTTTGTGGCAATTATGGAAAGGAATGTTGTGTCAGTATGATAGTGGCAGCTACACTGTTATATATTTGTATAGGAGAGCTTCTACAATCCAGTCATTATAACCGTGTTAGCCTATTAGTGAGAAGTTGAAAATCTTACTAAGGAGGAATGATACAGGTGATGATATAACAGCTCAGGCTCACAGACAGGAATCAGCAAGAGGGTGAGTGACAGATCCGTGAGCGTCAGTGGAAGCCGAGTGACAGCAGAATGGTGCGAGCAAGTTGGTGTGAATGAGAGCATGAGGTTGATGGAAAGTAATTGATGTGAGTGAAAGCAAGAGGGCGAGTGAGAGCAAGAGGGTAAGAAATACTAGTGCAGTACAGAAGCTGCTGCTGGAGAGTAATGGTTAGTGCATTCTATAGGAATATTATTGTTTTATGACAGATCAGGGTTAGTAATAATAAACAGTAGTAAATTGAAGGCAGTGGCGTATTAGAGCCTCTGAGCATCATGTATATAAGGGGAACGTCATTTTATTCATGACGATGAGCTGCAGTGGGGTACGATCGGTGGGTATATTAGGGGTTAATAGAGAAGGAGGAGTTGGTAGCGATGAGTAGTACAGCTAGGATCATGCACGCTGCTAGCAGAGAGGAGTTGGCAGTCAGTGGTTCATTTAATCTTGAGGAAAGAGAGGGACAAGGATAGTGAATGGACCAGGCATAATGCTGGCGGACAGTACCTGAAATGGAAGATGTAGTGATGGCAGTGACAGGGGTTACCAGCTGTGGTGCTGATCTGGGATCTTGCACAGATTAGAAGAGGTTATTGTCCTGATCCCCCTCCCCTCCTGACAATACACTGGAGGAGTTGCATTCATTTGCAGAGCAGCCTGGCGTTGGCTATCACCAGGGAAAGCTCTGATACACGGGACTTTAAATCACCTCCTCCAGCAGCCAGATCACAGCTGAGCCAGTGCAGATCCCTATCCCCGGGCTCCAAATCCCGAGCTCCCATCGCTTTCTCCGCCCTGTGTTTATCACAAGTGACTTCATCACACTCCGTACCACGGCTGTGACACTGACACTCTTGCTCTGATCTTTGATATTTTTGGTGGGAGCTGGATGCCCAACTTGCCCTTGAGTTTCATTGTGTTCTCTCTTGTGACAGGTGGACCAGTGTAGAGACACCAAGGTATTAGAAGAAGGAAGATGCAAATGCAATAATATCACTTCTGTGTTATATGTGGGCAGGATGATCTGATCATGATCAGCACGTATGGGGACCCCCAAAACATGGTCATGTATCTTGCCTAATGCCAGCCTGCTCTCTATGGTTACAGTGCTGAATGGTTTTTACTCTGTGGGTTTTACGTCGCTCTCCAGGCTCCTGGATGCCAAAGTGATCGTTCTGGGCAGTTTACTGGTGGATGCTGTGTTTACTATCTTCTCCGTCATCTGCTTCTGTGTCATTCTCAGGTTCTGATACTTTGGGCTGTTTTGATTATTGTAACATCTTGATACTGGCCATTGGTTTTCCCCAGCTCAGCACTGGATTTCTGGGCTGTAGTTTGTATACTTTGCTGAGACTTCTTTTTTGGATCATTTGTTTCCAAGATATTTGAAGCCACTACGTGAGGAAGGTGACATTTGTCCATGATGCCCCTAAGTGCCTTTTCTGGCACCCGCTCTCTGAGTCCTGCTGCTATATCCCGCAGTCTATCCCGCCTCAGGGAATACCGGACCCGCTCCCGGATCATGCTGTCTCTTGGGGTCTCCCAGATGGTGCTTGGATGTCTCATTGTGGCAGTTAGCTTCGCAGCCTTGGCTCTCACCACCTCTGCCAGGGTCAGACACTCATGCCCATTCTGGGCTGGGTTCTCGGTAAGTGTATAATAAATTCCTTCCTAAATGTATAGGTTACCAGTTAAATGTTTGTTGCAGTGGATAGTGATAAGGAAATGGGAAAGAATTTAGACAGTGACTTTTAGATTGCAGCCAGTCCCAACATCAAACCTGCTGAGCACCCCCTAGAGCCTTTCTAGGGACCAGCTCTGCCCTCATCTCTCCTGAGCATCACCAGGTGAATATCAAGTTCCCCATGCACTTTAATGGATGGAGCTTTCTTAAATATAAACCATATCTGAAAAACATTTCTCTAAAAGCTTGAAGACTTGTGCTGCGATGACACATACAAAATGTAGAGTGCTATAATGTAGTACTAATTAAACTGGCACCGGGAGAATTCAGACATTTTATCCTGGCAGCCAGCTTTAAAGAATACAAAAAAGCAGGTGATCCAGTGACCCAGTCCAAAATGAGAAATCTTAAGATATCTTAAAGTTTATAAAATATGATACAATTTAGCCTCTATATTGTGCAAATTATGTTTGAATCTTTTATTACAGATATTAGGGTGTTATATTCAGTTGTTTATATGTTATTATTATAAATCTTTCTTTCTTTAGTTTATTGTATATTCTTTTTAAGAAAGCATAAGTATTTTTTTTACCTGCAAATTGTATCCAGAATTTGAGTGTAAGTGGCAAACAGGTGCAAATATACACCTCAGCAAAACCTTGATGCAATATAAGGGGAGGAGGGGGGGGGGGGGGGAATTTNNNNGGGAGGATGGGGGGGTTAATTTAAACTGTGCAAACAGAATTAGAGTTGAGAGGTGATGTTTTCTAGTGCAACTATAAATGAGAAATTATACATCATGCTATACATTCTATGTACAAAAAAAACAGAATGAATTTGCTCCCTCATATTACGGTATGGTTTTGCAGTGGTGTATTCTTGCATCTGTTTTGCCCTCAGCCCGATGTGTGTACTGGTAAGAGTTCGCCTTTTTTATTGACATATTGTGATTTGTAGCCTATGTATCCTGCGACTGATTCATTGAGAGAATAGAGGAAGCGTCACAACCAGTACTTGCTGTGCAGGAGCCTAATAGAGGCAGAGTGGAACTCATCACACAGTCATAAAAAGCAATAAAGCAGCAAGTAAAACCATAATGGTGTCACATTTTATCAGAACTAGCATTAATTGCTGGACACAACCCTTTATTTTAAATCCTGGATATGGCTAAAGGTGTACTTGGTCTCTGAATAATATTTAGGTTGTCTAATACATGTGATGTTCTAGCAAGTAGTGCTGCATACATTACACCATACACAGCCAGTTGTAATGTCTCAAACAGGTGTCTGATTTAAAGGTTCTCTTCAATGAAATGGCATATTCCTATTTGTAATGCATATTCTATTTATTATAAAGCTCATATTGATTCCTATGTTTTATTTTAGTCTGTGATAGTTCCTTTTAGCATTTGGTTGTCAGATTATGCTACCCTCAGAGAGAAAAGCTCACTATCTAAGTAGTATGTCATAGTAGTATGACTTTTTAAATACCTCCATCAGTTATTTGCTGGCCTGCTGACAACATTTCATTTTACAGTAATCCTAATGAGGACGTTTCTGGCATGTCTTATCTGATAGGCTATGGACAAGAAGATGCATGTGCCTATTTCACGTCCTTAGAAATCAGTGCCAGCAGATGAATTGAGCAGATTCAATGCTCTACTATCAGAGGTCCTTGTAATGTTGGGATATCAATATATACATATATGTATTGAAACTGATTTTTTTTTTTTTGCAATTTACAGTAAAGTAAACTCTTTTAAGCTAAGAATAAATGTAAAATTATTCAGTAAAAGTATAATGATTTTGTAGTTTGACCACACATGCTAACATCATCACAGCAAGGCTTTCTTACCTGGACACGTTGGAGGGATTCCTCCCTGATCCTCACTACTTTTACTTCCCAGCTGCTTCATTAAACACTGCATGCACATGAACCAGGTGCTGTCAGACTACTTAGATTTTGAGGGACATATTCAGTTGCATTTCACAGCTTGCAAGACAAGACATCTTATAGAACTGCCATAAGTTTATAGTGGCATTTGTAAGAGACAGGAATCAGTGCACTGTGCATTCTATCCATCTATGCAGCCAGTTGAATTTGCTCCTCACTGTTGCAAAATTATGTAGTGTTGTGACTGAACCAAACAAACGGTTGCAATGTATCTCATCACATATGGCTCATATATTGAGAATTAGAAACATATGTACAAATAATTTTAAGAAACATTTTTATAACTAATTTAAAATTGTTTTTTTTTTAACTTAATATTTAAGTAGTGGCTTAATGCAAAACTAAATTACAACAAACAAAAAAGTTTGTTTGTTGGTCACTGCTGTTGTCACACAAGCCCACAAATGCAGGCTCTTGTTGCTCTGACTCTTTCTCTTACCAGTCTCCATCCAGTGCTCCTTCATTTATGGAGAGAAGAAAATGAGCTGTGATTCTGTGTTTCCCCGGAGGAGGCCTGCAGAGCAGCTGGCAAATCTGCTGCAGATGCTTCAAGGACAAGGGCATTTTACTTCTAGAGAACAGTGAACTGAACCTTTCCCTTAGCAGGTCAAGGAGCTATGGACTGACCAAACTCACTGCACTCAGTATGGCTTATATAGCTTGTATGCAGCGCTTCAAGAACTCGTAATCTCTGCAATACTTATGATGTCAGAGCATGTGTAATTCTGTGTGTGTGTAACTTTTCGGTGCTATTTATTTATTTATTTTTTCTTCTTTTTCTTGTTTGAGAAATATATATATATATATATATATATATATATAATGTTCTTATTGCTGAATATGTCTAAAGCATTTATTAAGAAGTTTATCATTTTTGATTTTGAGTATGAAGGTGAAGTTGTAATCTTAATCTTTTGATACTTCTGACAGCTTGCGACAAGGGTGCAGGTTGTGCAAGTCCATACGATGGTAGAGGATTTCCAAGCATTGGCACAGATGTGTGGATACAGCAGATATACTCTATCGGATTACTGCTTGTGTCACGTGTGATAAGTTAATGTGTTCATTGTTATCTGTTGTTTATAGGAGAGTAACAGGTAGATACCATAACTTTCTTGATCTTCTCACTGGGGGATCTTCAGTGGCAAGTGGTAAATGGCATTTCTTGAAAATCTCTTCACAAATCTGTCCTTCTTCTCTAAACTGGTTCCAGCCACTACAGTGACAATAACACTTTTGTCATGTGATGTATCATTGCTGAAATATGCTAAAAAATAAATTAATTCCCTTGTCCCGCTCCAGATCCAAGCTGCTTTCTCCTCCATTCAGTTATTGTTCTCAGGGGAGCAGCAAGGATGGAGCCGGTGGAGCTTGTGTTCTGGGAGCTGGCAGGCCAAAGTGGCGCCACAGAGCACAGCCAATTGCCTTTTTCAGATCTCTAATATTCTATACTATATATATACTATATTATAGTATGTGGTATTCCCAGATCCATAATATACCCTGCATGTGCTTTATATAGTGCGCAATGTCCATAGATGTGTAATGTTAGGGAGACAGGAAGGGTGATATGTAATATATTGGGGGTAGGAAGAGAGATGTGTAATGTAAAGGGGGCAGGGAGGGAGATGTGTAAATGTAAGGGGGGGATCATGTGTATGGAGGAGATGCAGGGAGAGGGAATTGTACTGAAGAGGGAGCACAATAAGGCAGGTATGTCATTAGGAGGGAGAGACCAAAAGGCAGATGTGTAACAGAGGAAGGGAAATATGTAATGGGGGTGGTGTGAGGAGATGTGTAATTGCGGCTATCTTCATTTTCTCCACAGACTGTGCACCCCCCTCCCTGGCACACTACACTATGGGAGGATGTGGTTGGGGGGCGCCATAACATTCACTTGCTACGGGTGCCATTAATCCATGCTACACCTCTGCTTCTCCAAAAGAATACTGATCAATTAGCTCTCTGGGCACTCTAACATACTACAGTCAATACAACTATTAGTCACTATGGGGTCTATATACAAACTTCATTTTCATGCGATAATGCCCATTTTCATGTGAAAATTATCATCATCGTATGAAAATTAAGTTTTTAATATTTACAGACAATGGATCGGCATGGAAAACAGTAGTTTCCATGGCAATCCATCTAAATACTGTATCAAAACTCCGCTCCCAACGTAAAACTAACGCCATCTCAGGGTGGCGTTAGTGCCTTTATCCCAGCGTTGTCCCTATATGCCCCCCCTTTTCCTCCCCCTAATAGCAGTTATTAGGGGGGAGAAAAAGACCGCTGGGTTAAACCAGTGTGTGCCAATGTAACAAAAAAGGAGAATTAAACATTTTTTAGTTTTTTTACTTATATTTTAACCTAAAAATAAATAAATACATATAAAATATTAATTACTGGAAAAAAATTAAGAAAAAAGCAAAACGTACCTGTCCGGGAGACGCATGAAGATTTCAGAGTTCCGATATGCAGACACTGCGCATGTGCAGTGTTTTTCATACCGGGACTTGGAATTTTCAAAGTCCTCCATGGGAGTCTCTGCACATGTGCAGGACTTCAGTCATACGAAGTATGAATGAAGTGACCTGTGATAGGCACAGAGATCATCGCGGGACCTCCCAGGGCAGGTAAGGTTTGGTAAATTTAATGAAAGTAGCTGCAAGGTTCGCTGCGAGCCGAAGTGAGCCTGGATCAGCTTCATTCATTAAAAAAATGAAACTAATCATAAAAAGAGACCAATGAATGAAAGCTAGGCATCAGTAAAAGGGGGATATTCCATTTGCTTAGATCAGAGAATGCCCGCATCTTGCGACCACGCATGTGCTGTACTTCCATTAAGGATCCTATGGATCCAAATATACATATACTAAAAGTGCTCTTGATGGTGGGGCATGATGAGGCCTTTGTATATACTAAGTGGCAGGGGGATGTATGTAAAGAGCACAGTGAGGGTGTGCTATGCATCCTGCGTGCTACCCAGACCTCTTTTATGTCAGCACACATGGGAAGTTTTAAGGTAGGGGTATGGTGGAGGAATGGCCTCCCCTCATCTGCACAGAACTCTGGATTTACTGGGGATCCGACTACAGATACCCACTGTGCTACAAGTGCAACCATAACAAGAGTCTGGATCCAGCCTGATGATACATGAACATCAGAATTAGCTATTTCCAAAACAAGATGGACCTAAGTACATCAAGCTGTGCCCATGATGTCTAATGAGAATATAGGAATAGATCCAGAACTAATAACGTCAGGGGACTTATGCAAGTCATGTGACAAGTAACATTGCATCATTTTCTGACCCCCACATGCACGTAAAGCTTGTGGGGGGTCTGGATGTGGCCCCATTGTCTGTACTATCACTTTAGTCTTCATATATTAAGGTATTCTAATGCAGTGACTAAATCTTAGTGGAGGTAGAGAAGGCCAGAATACAGCTGCCCAGTCTAAAAGTATACTTAGGAAAACACATAGATCGTACATAGAGAGGTCAAGTGCCGGGGAAGAATTAACTCTACGAGTTCTGTCTTGTATTATTGAAGGGATTTATTATAAGCTGTAAAGTTTTATGGTTTAATGGGTAAATTGAACAATAACATATAAAGTGGAATACTGCCATAGATCACTACTCATGAAACAACCTAAGGGACTGTTACTGGCCACATTTATGGGTCAATTTATTAAACAGAGAGATGGGAAATACAAAGTAAACAGCTGTTTTCCCTTTCTCTCTGCACTTTTACATTTAACAAGCCCTCAGCTCCAGAGAAATAAATTATGTCTACTATGCAGACCTCGGTCACTCCTCACATTGCCATTCCCATTGTTCTGTATGTGCATTGCGGAGTCATAAGCTGTAACGTCACTCTTCCCCACTTGATAGATTAAAGCAGCGTTTGGCCAAATGGTCCTCTTGGAGCTCTAACAGGGCTTCTTTCCCTGGTCTCCTCTGCGGAGTTCAGGTGTGTTCATTGAGAGTATTCAGCTGCTGATAATAGGGAGGTAACCTAAATACATACAATGTGACGGCAGTTAAGAGCCATTTGGCCCATTCATTTGTAATTGTAACTCATAATATTGGACTGGATCCACAGTTAGTAACGGGAGCCTACTTATGCACGCAAAGTGCGTAAGTGGGCTCTATGGACTGGAGGATGCATGCGCCCTCCAGATGTTACATTAGATTTACTAACGTAAATTACATCATACGGAAGTTCCGTATGATGGAATTTAAGTAAAAAGGGCCTCTGTCTCCCTGGTAGGGTGCATTTAAATTTTGCAGTGTGGTATGGGTATCCCACTTACGAAGTGGTTGGATGGACCACTGATTCGCAAGTGTGACTTAAGGCTGTATAAGTCACACTTTTTACGAATGAAACAAGGGAGCTCATTCCCCTCTCTTGTGTGGAATTAAACAACCCCACATGTACGGAACATGGACCTGATCCAGACCTACGTCCGCAATCGCCCACGAGCGTAGCGTACGTTCGCCCGGGCGTAAAAACTTTCACGCCCATAACACTCCCATTGATTGTACCTGCTTACGGCGGCTGAACCCTACCCTAAGATTTTCAGCGTACGTGCGAATTTTCGTACCGATACGCTGGTCGTACTGGGCTTAGCACGCCCATACTGTACAATTTAAATGGCTATCCCCGCCTCTGTGTAGTAACTCGAGCGTCCAGACTATCGTCGTACAAAACGCACGCCCCTTGAGCGAAAAATACGCTGAAAATACGCTCGCTGTACGCTCATGTCCTTCGGTCGACCGGAAGTTGTCATACTGCACATGCGTAGTGCGTTTTTTCTGCCGAATTTTCGCTTACGATCGGCGTACGATTGCTTGCGGCCGTAGCTCTGGATCAGGCCCCATGTGTGGATTTGGTCCATTATTATTTAAAAATATAGTAAGCTTGTGTTTAACATTGCCTGCACCATTGCACTTCCAGTTGTCACCATTTTAAGTTAGGATGGATCAAAGTTCTAAGGTAGTGTCCAAACTACATGTGAGTGAAGTAAGTGGTCTTCATTACGCTTGCACAGCATTGTGGATACAGAGGGGATTTAATAACAGATTGAAAGTCTAGATCCAGTCCAATATTATTATTATTATTATTATTATTATTATTAATAATAATAATAATAATAATAATAATAAATAGAAAATGTTTTTATTTTGCTCTTTATTTATATTATTAATATGTTCAACTTTGTCTAATAATAGAAAGTACAAAGAGTACTTACTAAATAACCGCGTATAAAAATATTAGTTTATAAATATACTTCCAGCTTCTGCATTTGTATTTGAACTCTTCAGGGATTATGGTGAATAATTACCATACAGCTGGGTTTGTATTCACAGGCCAGTGCTCTGAGGGAGAATTGGATGTACTTAAGCAGTAGAGCTTTCACTGGGTACAAAAAAACACAACGATCAGATGTGATTGATTAACAACATAGGGCAATAAGAGTCTTTTTTAGCGTAGGAGGAACATGTATATCTTTAGTATATGGTACATTTGAAAGATCTTTTTATACAACCTTTATCTACAGTATATAATCTACAGGAATTGAAATGTCAGATGATGCTTTTGAATGCCACAATAATTTTGACCAGCAGAGATTGAAGCATTTAAAGGGTATATTCAAAGGAAAACCTTTAATATATAAATCCCACATGTAATAGTGTAATATTATATTGCTCAAGCACATTGTAACTGCGTGGATTCTAGTAGGAAAATTAAATTCTAGAAAGCATGTCATGACGCTTTCCTTAGTTGACATTCTGTTTTGTAAACAGGCACTGATTACAGTAATGCTAGGTATACTAGTTTATGATTTCCCTGGCACCTTGGCTCCCGATAAAACATTTCAATAGCCGGGGAAATCATGAAGAGTGGACACACTGCCCAATAATCGTCCCAAGCTTTGGGCCAAATAGTTTTGCAGACAAGACATCAGATCGGGATACTGCATTTGTTTTGATGTTCTGATCAGCTTGATAATTGTTCAGTGGATACCCAGCTTTAATAGTAAACATCTGCAAGAATCAGTCAGACCCCTATAACTGTATATAAATCCAGGTCTCACAAACTACTTGCTTCTGATCTGACTGATTTTCATTGGAATTGTTGTTTATGAAATTATACATTTTAAAATGTCTTTTTTTTTTATCAAGTATCTCCTATTGACATACTGTATTAACACAACTGTGCTGATAGTGAAGTGCTTATATACATACAACACCTGATGTACATTGTATACAAGTGAAGTTGAAATGATTTTCTAAATCCCCAATGCTTAATAGTTAAATTCACTGATGCGTAGGGATTTGGTAGTGACATTAAGGCTCATATCACCATCTGAATTCTACTGTTCAGTGCTAGATGGCATCAGCATCAAAAGTAGACAATTATCCCTAATAAACATAGTTAAATGGTAATCCTCTATTAACAAGGTGCTTAATATACTGGATAGACTGTTTGAAACCTGAGCCTTAGATAATTATCTTTATTGTCTGCTAAGAGTGTTTTGAGTAGTTCCATTAACTGTTTATTTAAATATTCCACTTACAAACTATTGATGCACAGAATTCAAGATGTGGGACAAATTAAAGTGACAATTTAATGGAATCTCTGGTAAAACATTTAGCGCAACTTTTTTTTCATACACCCAGTACTTTAATGAGGTGAAAGTAAGATTGATCTTGTAATAATTTAAATAGACTTTTATGTGATCTTGTTTTTAAAAGAGTTTAATGTTATTTCATTATATTCTTAAAGAACAACTCAAGTGGAAAACACAAATCTATATAATTCTTCTACATTTTAAATAACTGACGATACTTCATTCCTGTGTCTTTCCATATATACATATTGTATAATCTCATTTTAAGCATATACGAGAAAAGCTTCACAGAAACAACAACTGACTCTGTAATGTCAATATATTCTCATAAATTATTGTGGAACTAGCAGAGCTGGTTCTAGGTCAAGTGGAGCCCATAGGGAAAAGTCGGGGTGCCCCTTACATTCTCTCTGGGATATAGTTGCTGCTGCGATGATCTAATTATTGACATTAATACAGTGCTGCGCTGAATCATGGCTGTTTGCCAAAATCTTTCTAATAACGAATATTTGGATATTTAGAACAGCTAGAACAGAAGGAGTTGCCAATTGTAATAGAGATAGTAGGGGTAGAGGGGATACGTGAAGGAGGGACTATGATTTCAGTTTTGTCCATGTTAAGCTTTATAAAACATCCATGAGGATATGTGAAACTTTTGACAGAAGTTCAGGGGAGAGGTCAGGGGAGCAGATATAGATTTGGAGGAGGAGCTAGGGGTTGCGACAGAGAAGGAGCGGTCTGATAAATAGGAGTGGACAGTGCCAGAGAGGCCAAGGGAGGGAAGGGTGTGGAGCAGGAGAGGGTGATCAACAGTTTCAAAGGCTGCCGATAGATCCAGGAGGATGAGAAGGGAAAAGTGGCACTTATATTTGGCAGAAAGGAGATAATTTGTGACCTTAGTCAGGGTAGTTTCAGTGGAGTGCAGGGGGCAGAACCCAGATTGGAGAGGGTCCAGGATGAAGTTGTCGGCAAGGTAGTCAATTAGATGCTTGTAAACAAGCTGTTCAAGCAACTTGGAAGTGAGGGCAGAATGGAGATGGGTCGGTAGCTGGAGGGAGAAACGAGGTCAAGCTTAGGTTTTTTTAAGGATGGGGGAGACAACAGCATGTTTAAAGGGGGAGGGGAAGAAGCCAGAGGAGAGGGATAATTTAAAGAGGTGGACAAGATGAGAGCAGGTGCAGAGAGAGAGAAAAGAGAAGTTTAAAGGGGATGGGATCAAGTGGGCACATTGACGAAGGGGATGACAAAAGAAGTGAGTGGATTTTTTCAGCTGAGGTAGGGATGAAGGTAGACATTGGTGGGTGGCTAGGGAGGAGATGAGAGGGAGGAGATTAAGATGGAGGAGAGGTGATGGTAGAGAAGATGGAGCTCCTGATGGAGTCAATCTTGTAAGTGAAGAAGGTGGCAAAGTCAGAGGCAGAAATGCAGAGAGGGAGGTGGGAGGAGGGGGGGAGAGAAGAGAGTTGAAGGCAGCGGGGGTTAGATGATTGGGAGAGGATGAGGGACTTAAAGAAGAATTGCTTGGCAAGGGCGAGGGCAGAGCTAAAAGAGGAGAATATGAACATGAGGTGGAGAAAGTCTGCAAGGGAACGGGACTTCCTCCAGAGGCGCTCTGCAGTACAGGAGCATTTCTTTAGGAACTGAGTGAGCGGGTGTGATGACCGAATGTTAAAAGTCAAAGTAGGAGATGCAGAGAGGTGAAATAGAATAAGAAATAACTCAAATGAAACTGACAACAATTTTCCTCTTTAAATAATATTCTTTTACTGAATAAATTCTTCTTTAAATTTGCATTAGAGGAAACTCTAGTTTGTACAAATAAAGCTTAAACAATTGTATGAAACAACCGATTACAAATTCTGAATATTTGACTAATGCAATATATTAAATTAATACAATTCAATGGATTCAACCAATTAATTTGATGAAGTTATATAAGAATAACATTCAAAACATTAACAATATCAACTTACCCTTCTCCCTAACCAGGGAAACTATTATATTGTATATAAAACACTAACAATTACTCCTATAAACTTAGTTTACAATTTTACAATTTGAGAACAAAGGTTATTAATAACTAGCACTATTGCAGCATAAGAGAGTACACATTTTTATAAATGAGGAATCAAATGTTATATTGAGTAAATCTTCCGGAAATTAAACAGTTCATTACTGTCCTTATTTATCCCTTCTCTTCGATCTGTTTTTGCTTCTATTCAACACTCCCCTCTTGCCTCCTCACTTTATCTTCTTTCCGATATTTCTTCTCTCGCTCTTTATTCCGCTATGTGCTAATGTTGCACCTTTCTCCACAGCAACTGTCCGGATTTCTCTGTCACTTCCCTGCTCACTGACTCTCACTTTACTCCCGTTCCACACCTCTGTTGCAAACTCCAATACAGCCTCCTCGACTCTCTCCCTCTCACCAACCACAACGTCACTCTCTCCGTCACCGCAACCGATCTTTCTCTCCATTGATTCTCAGCTCACCACCTCCGATTCTCTTCAGGAACTGCACCTCCGACCACAGTCGCCATCTCTTCCCACGATCTGCACCTCTGTCAATTCTCCGGCCACCGCTACCGACTCTTCCCACGATCTGTACCTCCGACAATTCTCCGACCACAGCTACTGACTCTCTCTGCACCTCCGTCACTCTTCACTACAATCTCTCTTCTCACTGCTAGTACTCTTACAACTCGACAGAATGTTGCTTCACTATTCTCCTTATAATATCCTCTCCGCCACAATGTCACGTCCACTCTCCAACCCTACCTCTATCAACTGCCCTTCTAACGGACTCAACCTACACACTTAAGGTGCACCTTGATAAAGGCTGTGGAATACAGCTGAAACGCGTCGGTGGTTACTAGGGGAGCTGCTTTCTTATATCTGCATGTCCGGTTTGACTGACGGGTCTTCACGTCTCCTGTTTTGGCTAAGGGTTGGTTCCAAATAGCGCTGTATTACATCACCATCCTCAGCAAATACAGGGTACGCTGACCCCTAGTGGTCATTCCTATGTTATTCATGGTGAATATTATATGTTTTTAACATATGTTAGAAAATAATCTGTATATTTTTTAATTTTCCTCTTTTTCTATCTTTCTTTGCATGAGCATATGATCCATGTCACACACGGCACTCCATAATACATCTTCTCTGTCACACACACACTGCACTTATAATACATCCTGTCTGACACAGACTGCATACCATAATACATCCTCTCTGACACACACTGCACGCCATTATACATCCTTTTTGATGCTCACACAATACATTCTTAAACTGTAAATGGCATAGTGCCCAGTCATACATCCGGCAGCCAAACAAATCTATTTGCATCTATTTAATTGGGCCAAATTGGAATTGAGATTCAGTGATTAACCTAACTGACTGCCTCTTATCAAGTCAGTGTTATGCCATTAGGTGGCCCAATAGCAAGTGGGGGGCTCAGCAAATGTAACTTCCAAAGAGGTCCACGATCTTGACCTCAGCGCCCCCTCTGTCTGATCCTCCAACAAGACACTCGATCTGTTCCTAGTAGGGCCTGACCGTTATGGTTCTGGTGCCCATGCCCCCACGCCCAATGGTTGTGTTGCTATGAGATCAGTGCTTCCCCTGCACCAAACCTTATTTGCTGAGCCCTCCACTGCTATTGCCCCACCATGCTCCATCTGAAAAGAAAAAATAAACAGACACAAAATCTTAAACTTTACAGAGAGATAGAGGGATGGTGAATCTTCTGCACTGAGTACCCCATTCCCCCTCTTCTGGTCCTATTTATAAACTACCTAACTCCCCCTACTCTTCTAACCCCACCCCCAGCCCACTCACCAACAGCTTAACCCCCTTCCTGCAGGATGCCTGTCGGATGCCTGCCTGGGTCATCTGCCTGCTGTTTATGGCCCTGCGGCCCTATGGGGTCCTTGGTTCTTTTTCTGACACACACACTGCACACCTTAATACATTCTCTCTGATTCACGCTACACACCATAATACATCCTCTCTAATGCACACACTGCAAACAATGCATCCTCTCTAACACACACACTACACCCCATAATACATCCTCTCTGATACACACACTGCACCCCATAATACATCTTCTCTGATACACACACACACTGCACTGCTTAATACATTATCTCTGATGCTCACACACTTCACGTTTTAATATATCCTCTCTGATACACTAAAATACACACACACACACAAACACACTGCACATCATAATACATCCTCTCAGATGCACACACACTGCACATCATAATACATTCTGTCTGGTACACACACTTCACCCCATAATACATCCTCTCTGATACACACACTGCACCACATAATAATCCTCTCTGACACAGAATGCACCCCATAATACATACTCTCTGGCGCACACAAATGTACACACACACAAACTAATTTGTATCTGTGATGTCTTGGAAGTTAGCAGCCCCACAAAGACATAATAATGTTAACATTTCCAGCCACCTCTGATGAGGCAGAGGGCAACTGTATCCTGTTTTTCAGCGAAGCTCTTTTATATATTATAATACATGATTAGCTGTATATACAAAATAGCATTACATGACTATTGATATGTTTAAGAAAGGGTTAGATAATTTTTTTGCAGAAAAGGACATCCAGGGTTACCAGGATCGCATATTTAGATGAAGGACAGTAGTGGAGCCAGGGAGAAATAGGACGGCCATCTTGGGTCAGCAGGGATTTTTATCTATTTATTTATTTATTTTTTAACCTCATCAACTATGTTACTATTTTACTATGTTACTATAAAAACAAGCATTTGAACTCAGTGGGCCATATTCAAACTTAAGAAGCTTTAAGATAGGCGCGGATACATGCTTATCAACACCTTCTTAAAGCCTTCTTATGTGTGAATCAGGCCCAGTATTATTAATATGTACTTGAACCCACTGCACCTTTGCAAGTAGGTAAAATTATATAATGTCAACTTCAATGTTGGTAATAACATTGCTGTCGCAACATGTAATGACTGAACTGGAAATGAGCTAAAAGTAGGTGTTATGGTTTACCTATGGATTGCTTTTACATAATATCTACCAGCTAAGTTTTGGGATCAGAACAGTTGGCAGTTAAAAAGTGTTTGTAGCTAAATAGTTTTATCTTTTTTAAATATATTTTAAGCTGCATGTTCTTACCAAATTCCCTTTTCAGTGCACTCTCATTCAAAAGTTTTAGGGTATACCAGTTTTGTCACATAATAGCATTTAGTCAAGTGCCTTAGCAGAATATAGACAGTTACATTTAAGGTCAAGACTTTTGTAAGATGGACGCTTTCCAATCGGATAACATGAGTGCACAAACTCAACAGTCGCACTTCCGGTACAGATAGACTAGACTTCCATATTGGAAGTATCTACACTGTGTTTACTGGTGGGACAGGGCACTTGCTAACACTAGTGGGAACGAGGATGTTTGTAATCCACTTGGGGCCGGATTCACAACCCCAGACGTATTGCACATACGTCCTTAATTTACCGATAATAGCTACTACGCATGTTTAGTAACTATTTTACGTAATCTATGTATCGACTGAAATTTGGAGAAAAAAAATGCAAGTAATCAGGGCCGTAACTAGGGGTGTACAATAGGGATGGTCGCACAGGGCGCAAATTCAAAGTGGGGCACCAGTAAGTTAATTTTTAAGGTTAAACTGGTTAGTAATTCAAGGTTGGGGGCGCTATTTTTCCTTTTTGCCCCTGGCACTAAAAATTCTACTTAAGGTTTTGCAAGGAATGCTTGATAAGTAAGTGGAAATAAATAGCTGTGCTACATTAGGCACTTAAGGTCTATGCCTAGGGGAAGTACTTGATGGGCCCAAGCTAGTCCAATTGATATTGGTTAAATAGGTGGATTCCTGGACCTGGCTTTGATCTTCCATATTTCCTGGATCAAAGTGGGTTCCAGACAGAGTCCACTGTCTCTGATTCCAATATTAAGTCTCTCTAATCTCCCTCCCATAAGGTGGTGGG
>WWET01000961.1:113611-138435 GCA_011038615.1 Limnodynastes dumerilii
AGTTCCTAATAGCAGCTTTGCCAGATTGTGATGATCCTTACTACTATTAGATTTCGATACAGGGGTTTCTGTGTGTAGATTTCAGACATAAATTAGGATAATGACACATCAAGTTTGCTGATAAAAGTTTTTAAATCTCTTTACATCTCTTGGATGTATCAGTTGTGGGGTTGTATATATTTTTTTATTGTGTATATGTTTACAAGAAAACTATGCTTCGTTATTCTCTATACATAGATATAGTAAAAAGACTTGCACATTTTTTATTATTATAGTTTGGCATTGCTCCTGGTATATTAGTAGGGTGACACACAACATGCATTATTATGCCTAGTAAAGTACAACATAACAAATATATTTTGTAGGTCACTATGCCCACTGAGAGGAAAGTGCCTCTACAAAAGTCACTTACATATTCCTATGTAATTACTACTGTATTTCAAACTCATTTGTAAAATCTCAGGCTGGTAATGACTGGATGTTTCTTCTACAGTTTATCAAACTGCTGTGGCAGGTCTATGACTGCTTCTCAGTCTGGTCAGTTGCCTCTGGCAATTCATCACTTTGTAATATTATAGGCAATCAAAGTGATCTGACTGCTTCCAGCTCACATGTACACTTGGGTTTTGTCTGCATAGAATGCCAGTGAAAATGTATATATATATAAATGATATATAGGAAATAGGAGCAGACAAATCAAATTAATGTGATATATAAAGAACCCATCTCCATGTTACAACATATAACCAGAAACATGAAAAATCAGAAAATATCTAATTAATTGGACTAGAAATAGTTGACTCACAAAATCATATTTCATAGTGTGCTGTCTTGCTTTGTGCCTCTATTTCCAGCAAAAGCTCATTGGTGTATAGATCTAGGGGTTGCAATTTGCGGAATGAAAGTTCCATTTTCAAAATACAGGCAGCTGAAAGCTCATTTTCGACTGTTTCTGTTTCGAAAATGTAACTAATTAGAAACTTTCACTAATGAATGGGTAAGTATGCCGAATTTATTTTTCGGCATACTTATTAATTCATTTATTTGGAAACTGAGCTATTGCACTGCCGCAAACCTGTCGCACCGCTGCACTAAACAGTGGAATATTATAGGGAAGTCTGTGGGTTAGGCTGCGGGGAGGGGAGTCTAGAGATCAGGCTGTGAGGAAGGGAGTGTCTTAGGGTTAGGTTGTGGTGAGGATAGGGTTAAGGTTAGGGTAATGGAAGGGGAGGTTAGGGTAAGGATTAGGATAAGGGTTGGGGTTACAGAAATACTTACTATTCACTGCTGCATCTTCGTTCTTCAGATGAGCGATTGCTTCTCCGCGGTGAGGCAGAAGCAATAGATTTCACAGCCAGTTTGGAACTGGCTGGTTTAAATTGACCCTTTCGAAAAAAAAACGTTCTTTCGCTGGAGACCCACACTCAGATCTAGATGGCAGTATTTATGTAGATGTAGACCTGTATATATTATGTACACACTTTTCTCTGACTCCCCAAAAAATGAACCAATAGCCAGGGAAATTGTAACAAATATAGTTACTGGTCAATTACTGGGGCAAACTCCTGGTTGTGGTTTGTTACTCCAGATAGGATAGCACTGATCAGATTGTTTAAAAATACAGGCAGACAAATTATCAGGTGAAAGTGTTTCTGGATCGGTTGTCTACCTCAATCCAGCATATACACTTCCCAATAATCGTGACAATCTGCAAATTATTGCTTGATAGCCTGTTGTATAGTGCGTATAGAGCATAACACCCAATAGAAGGGCTTAGTCATATATTATATATAACACCTTGCCTCAAACCATAAGGAATCATTATATTCCTAAATATTGATATCAATAGATGTGTGATGCTCTGCTGGTATAGATCCTGGTCAGACAAAGTAGCCATGTGAGTAGCTCTCACAGACTATTACTTGTGATGTTTTAGTGCAGCCGCAGGGACGCTATGTTTATGTGGACAGATTTTCAGGACAAGAGTTTATAAAGTTATTGAGAATGATTGTGCCGAAGAACACTGGAGATGTCATGGATTCCATAGATATACAATGTATTGAAAATTTCTGAATTTGACACAATACCAAATGATTATTAAAATGAGTTATTATTAACATGGCCGTGCCAGGGTGTTCAGCGCCTCCTTTCAAACGAAATGTTAGCGCCTTCCTGTGGATTAGAGGGGAGCGGAGGGATGTACTCCCTTGCCTGTTGCTGTTTAACCTCATGCTTGCGAAGCCTGTCAGTGGCTCAGCGCTTTACAATGTTCAATAGCAATAGGCAAAATCATGATGTGGTCTGCACTGTGGAGCAGCAAGCGGGAGAACGCCTCTGCAGCCCGGCGCCATCTTGTAGCGTGTCCCCCTGCTGACAGCACTGGCAATATTGTGTAAAGAGTTTTTTATTTGTTTGTATAAATATCATTGAACTAAATTAATATTTACTTACTACTACTATGCCGATTGGTCAAAAGATAACTTGACCAGAATCCACATTTTAAAACTGAGTTTGAGTTAGTGTTTATTTCTTCTGTAGTGTCCATTAAAAACATGATTTTCCTCAGATGATAACATTAATAAATGCCTAAACCTCTCTCATTGCAAATTGCAGTAAGTGCAGTATGAAGCTGATTTCACAAGTATGAAGTCCAAAAAAATTATGATTTTAAAACTTTAAACTTGTTAAAATTAGGCTACGGTTTTTTCAACTCACTTCTCTTCTTCAATGTGTCTCTAAGCCAAGTTAGATGACTTGTAAGCTCCTTTAGACTCTACCGGATCCAGTCAAATGATCCAGTCTAACAATGACCCCCTGCCCTGGTGGGCCCTCGGCAAGTACCAGTTGTATCTCATTATTAAAGGCACCTTGACATCAAGTGAATATTCAAAGATCTAATATTCCAAATTATGTAGATGTAAGAATTCATTGGTTTTTCGTATTTGCTCCTTATTCTTTATAATCAATTCACAAAAAAGGCCTGATGGACTCACAGTCTGATGCTGGTTAAATGACTCCATGCAGAAGCTAAAATATAGGCTTAATGTACTATATCTATTGCTTGGAAAATGTTGTTCCTTTGTGCTAATATTGTCATTATAACATAGAACTAAAACATTCACCATGATTGCACTTGGTTTTAGCATAGACATACAAATATCTGTATGTGTGACAGACAGTTAAGTTTATCAATAAAGAGTAAATCTGTGCAATATAAAAACGACAATAAACATGCAAAATACATTGAAAAGTAGTTTACTATGTTCCATGATTAAATTATAGCACATGGTTCTTGGAGCTCCTTACAGTTATTAATAAACCCATTCTCTGTGCTAGCCAGACTGGTGTTTTTAACTCCTTATTGATTCTGCTGGGATTTAGCATCATAGAGCACTCTGGAGATTCATATGTTAATATTAAAATCACTGTTATTTCACCAGAGGAAACTCTGAATCTATGTACACACTAACATCTTGTCAAACAGCAGTAACATTTTAAAGCCCTGATCTATTTTACAATGTCTCCATACACATTGTTCTCTATTTTACTGTGGGTCTTTTACAAACTTTTCCCATAATACTTTGCTGCAATAATATGAACACCCACAAGGTGTCCCTATGCAGAAATATGAGTGGGAATAGTTGCAGTGAAGATCATGTGACAGTACAAACTGAAGATTTCTCTAGATATTAAGACATTGCTAATCACAAAAATGAAGAGCTCCGACAATAATGGTAAGATGTTGGAGTAATCTGATGACTATCGTGTGATATGCACAATAATAATCAGAAAACCCTTCAGTGTGTGCCCAGCTTTAAGCACATTAACTTTTTTCTGTTTTGCTTTGATAATATGTTCCTTTTATATATTCAGATAAAAACATTGAGGGAGGTAAAGGACAATAGTGGTAAAAAAATTTTGGGGAATGACTGAACTTCATTTTATTCATATTTTAATGTGTGAAAAAAATGTACTTGCACCAGATATGGGCAGAAAGCAGCATAGTCCAGATATGGGCAAATAGTGGCATAGTCAAAACACAGCTGACATATTTGTATGCAGGGCAAATACATTGCTTTGGACCGGTTGCAGTCCCCGCAACAATGGCCTCCTTTCAGAAATAGAGACAGCCGAAAGTTTTTTTAATGAATTTTTTTTTATGAATGTGTGAGTGTGTCGATTGGCATACTCACCTATTTATTGCAGAGACTCGCAGGACCCGCCACAGCTCCGGAGAGGTGAGTAACCTCTCTGGGGACTTTTAGTGTTAGGAAGGAGCGGTTAGGGTTAGTCTCTTAGGCAGGGAGAGTTAGGGTTAGGGCCATAGAAGGGGGGATTACGGTCAGGCTGCGGGGAGGGGGGTCTTAGGGTTAGGCTATAGAGAAGGGAGTATTAGGATCAGGCTAGGAAGAAGGGAGGGTTAGGGTTAGGCTGCGAGGAAGGGAGGGTTAGGGTAATGGAAGGGGAGGTTTGGGGTTATAATTAGGGGAAGGGTTGGGTAGTCTTTGCACTTACCTTTTGGAGCACCGTGTTCGGTGCTCCTGGGATCGATAGCTATGCCTCATCGAGGCATAAGCAATCCATATCCCAGCCATTTGGAAACTGGCTGGGAGATAACGGCCCTATCGAAATAGGGCCCTTCTTAGCGGGGACCCACACCCATTTTGGACATAGAACTCACATACTGCATAGCTTTGAGTTTATTCTATAAATTAGAGTTGAGCTAGGAAATTTCAACTCTTAACTGTAATTTTGTTTTCAAAGTTTGCCCAGATCTACACTTGCCCCTGTTTTAAACTTACTCTCATTATATGACTGCGACGATCTTTCTGTAAACTTCTATTCCATTTCCTGCATCATGACACTACGTGTTGTTACATGCAACCATGTCCTGATCACTTCAATTCTTAACAATCAGCTTACAAATTTGCATAATAAATATCTTCAGTAACAAATTAATATGTTATCTTAAAAAGCAAAAAAGGAGGAGGCAGATTAAAAACTCTGGAATGATATATAATAAGAAAACTAAATCTTGGCACAAATGTGAATCTATCTGTCCCATTTTTTTTGGTCATCAGTGCTTGATGTATAGCTCCCAAAGATGCCTTCACCATTTAAAATGTGGGCTATGAATCATTGTCTCTGTCACTACACACAAATGCTGTTTTGTTTTACTTCAAATCATTGTTGAGCCATTTATCAATATGTGACCTTTCTTGTCCATATCTAGTTCCCTATTGACTTTTACATTACATCAAAGCACAGCAGACAAAACAATAACAAGACAAAGGAATGGACAAGATATAAATGCAATATCCTGCGTGCATGTCTCTATTATTCATAGTATATAATGTATGTTTACTTCAGACACGATACAATATATATTTATATATATCATTTTCTATCTATTTTCTGACCAGCTACTCATATCTGTTGTAATCCCTAGAGTTACTAGGGATGGGTGGGGCTTGATGATGTCATCAAGCCCTATGCATCCCATGTAATGCTAGAGATTACATGAATGATTTAAAGGGGGCAGGACTTAACTACACGATTTGCATAAATTGCGTCATTAAGCCCCGTCCCCTTGTGGCCATCTATTGTTTCCCTCCGGGTTCTCCCAGAGGGAAGCTTTAAAAAGTCGGCAACCCTGCACTATACTATTATGTTTTTTGCTTTATTATTGAATATCATGGAACATCAGTGCATTGCCGCACATTTTGTTCAGTCATTTTTCTTTATAATTTAAGGGGTTTAGGTTTTTTGCTTTTTGGATAACATTCTAGGGGCCACGATTTCCTGGCGCTTTCTGGTTTGAAAAGTGCCCTATTTACCAATGGTCTATTTTACATGGTGCATTTGATTTCAGCGGTTTAAAGACGATTTAACAGTGATTAAGCTAATATGGCAAATTTGCCTTTACTAAATGCAGCGATTACATAATAACCCTCAAAATCGACCAAAAACATTGCATTGGCCAAAAACGACTTTAGTAAACCTGGCCTTAGATGTGTTAGGCATTCCAGACATGGAGAAACATTTCCTCTAGAGCAAGAAGATCTGAGCAGACATCCAAGGGTATTTGCCTAATCTGTATTGTAGCATTTAAATAAAAACATGTACTTTTTGCTTTGTTTACCCCTATGAATGAAATAAGACTGGTTAACAATAAAAGTTAATGTTGTAAAGATAGTATGATTGCTTCTGAGAGAGATTTGCCCTATACTGGAGGCATAAATCAAATAGTAATGAAGAAATTAGATTATTTCCAGCGTAAAGTGGAAAATAAATTAAGTTACAATGTAGTTTAAGAATATCCAAATGGAAATATGAGTGTTCAGGCATTAAAGGGCATTTGTTGTGTAGACACAAATAGACTGCAAGCGTTTTTGACAAGATGTGCTCAGCCTTATTTACTCATAAATATCCATTCTAGTTACTTATTTTTAGACTTATTTGTATAAGAGATGCTGTAATTTATATGTAAATTAGCAATATTGTGCTAATTACATGTAAATTAGATCTATCAACATATTTAGACTGAAATACCTGCTTTCTCCCTTGAGTCGGATGCCGTGGTCACAGCAACACATTGTTTTCTCTCTTCTTGTAGCAATATAACATCTGTCCACTGATGCATTGGAAAGGCACCATACTCAGGGTAATAATATAGTGCAAATTGATTATATCTGTTGAATTTGATAAATATGAAATATATTAATTTTTATTACTCTAAACAACTAAGGTAAATTCATTTTATGGATACTTTCCATATCATGATTATTAACATGAGATCAGGAAATGTATCCAAAGCAGCCAGGGCTCAGGATGAGGATTCTCCTGGGTTGCTATGACTGCGGAATATACACAAGCAGAAAAGTATTAGAGAATTTTCTCCCTGCCTCCAAGCTTCCAGTTAAGGAGTTTTAAGCATGCTGATTGGTGGAGGACTTTGTCCATTTTTACCAATTAGAGTGATGGATGGTATCATCCCCTTGATTGGTGGATGTTGGCTGGATTCATCCACCAATCACAATGCAGTTTAGCTCCAGAAACTACAGGACAAACACAAGGTAAGAAATCTGTTGCCTGACTTTGAATGAGGAAAAGGGGAGTCCAAAGTTTAATGAGAATTTGTGGTGTTTTTTTTAATGATCAGATGAAGTGTATTATCTTGGGTATACTTTTAATAAGAATGCAGGAGTCTGATCTGGGGTCTATCTTTTATAAGGATGTGGTGTATTTCTAATATTTAAAAAATGAACTCTTCCAATCACATGGTGTCCTGCTCTGGGTATTCAGTAGCCATTAAGGGGGGAGGAGAGAGCTCTATTTTCTGCATTATTGTACAAGCTGATTTTATTTAAAAAAGGTTGTTAGCCGGTGCAGTTTGTGTGCTTGTTCTACATGTACAATAGAAGTTCTTTCTTTACTGTAATGGCAATTGTCAGATGGATTAGCTTTTGTGGGTGGGCCTAACATCTTGTCATGTGATTTCCTCAAGGGTATATTAGAAAGTGCAAATATGGAGATTTCCATGTAAGAGTCTCTGAACAAATTTCCCGTTATGTTCTGTTTGTGTTGTGGTGGTTACAAAGTGTGAACAGGTACATTTTTAAAAACAAAAACTACCCTGTAAATAGTAACATGCCTTGTATACCGAAGGGATTGAAATGGGGTTAAAAGTAATGATTTGATTAATTTTATATAAAATATATACACATTGTATATCTTTTGGGTGTTTATAATGGGTTTTCAGTGCCATGTGTTAATATGTGGCTTAATATGTTTGTGTGGTGGCAATCCAATGTGTTGTGTAATGGCACTGGTTACAGTGACAAAACAGATGCTTGTTATAACAATGTATCCTCATTGGTATATATGTGTATATGTGTATGTGTGTGTATATAAATATATATATAATATATATATATATATATATATATATATATATATATATATATATATATACCTCAAATCAATTTATAGGGTAATTATTCAGCAGGTGCTGTAAGGAAAGGGGAGTTTACAAAAATACAAAAAAAGCCCCAGCACTCTTGCAATTATTTAGCAACTAATCATAACTTTCTATCTATAAAATAAAAGCCAGAGAATTAGTTACATACATCTGCATCTGCAGACTTACACCAGCCACTTACAAGGCTTCTCTGTTTGGTGGTCCTAACTCTAAAATTGTCAGAGTCCCAACTTTGGGTCATATATCATGTATTTTTAAATGGAGAGCTCACCACCGTCAGCGGTTCCCAAGTCTCCAAAACAGCCACTCTGAAACAGAAAGGAGGTTACGCAAATCAATTTATAAGGTAATATAGAGCAGGTGCTGTAAGGTAAGGGGAGTTTACACAAATACAAAAAAGCCCCAGCACTCTGTTTTAAAGTGTGTCTGGGATAGCAGCTGAAAGGTTAATAAAAATGTTCTAAGAGGGAAAGCATCCCTTTAAACAATACATTATAATATAATAGCATATAAAAATGCTATATATACTCCATACTGAGGTTTTTTTTTATGAAGGATAGAACTTTGGACCTGATTCAGTTTGAAAATAAGAGAGGAAAGCTACACCTGAGCAAAATCATGTTGATTTCTGGGGAGTCAGGATAATTTGTGTACAAATCATCCACTATAATAAAGTTTTATAATCCCACAACAGGGTGTGGAGCCCTAATATAAGGAGGAGCGCTATTATGGAGGATAATTTGAGCACAAATACTGTAAGAAAGAATAAAGAGCGTTATTGTGGAGCATATAGTATATATTCCATATAATCAAGCTCTTTAGTCCTTCTTATTTTTGCTCACATTATCCACCTCAATAGGCATAGGTGCTTCTATAATAAAACTCTTAATTTCTCTTAAATTTTGCTCAAATTCTTCTTCTTCCTCCTTTTATTTTTATTTTTATTATTATTATTATTATTGTTATTATTACTTTTATTATGATTATTTTATGGGGAGAATATATTAGCTTATTATGTGGATAATTTGAGCACAACAAAGGAGGTATAAATGCATTTATGATGATCCATAAACTCTTTATTTTTCCTTTTTCCCAGTTTGAATTCTTAAATCTGTTTAAATTATCCCCCATAATTTAAATTATGGGGATAATTTGAGAAAAATTAAGTAAAGTCCTTATTCTGGAATATAATCCTGCATATCTGTGTCCGCAGCCACGCTGCTAGATGTTAAAGCGGCGCAGCCATGTTGGGCATCACACGTGGCTACGCTACTTCCAAAAAAACAGATGACGTATCACCATTCGCCGGTAGCAATGGTGCTCCTAGGTACAGGCTTCTTGTGGTGCATATTCCACCCCCCCAACCCTTGTCCTGACTCTTCATACCTGCAATACTGGGAGGTATGCATTAAAGGCTAAGGTTACGTTCTGTAAAGTCAGTTCATAGGTTAATATAATAGCTCACTTCTAGCAACTGCAGGTGCTCTCTTGCCGTGTAATGTTCTGTAGGATTGATATGAAAGACAAGCTCCAAATAAATGCAACCCTGCTGTGTATTCAGCTGACATTTTGGGGTGAGTGTGTGCATGGAAAGACACAGAGAGTGGCTTCATGTCGTGCTGAAGTTGAAGGTCATCCTTCCTAGAAAAAGTCTCTAGTTTCACGGGCACCCCAGGAGAACCAGTGCCTACGCAATAGGATATGCACAAATGTAACATGGCACAAAACAGCAATCTTTGACAATGGCTTCACTGATGCACACAGTAGGATTTCCATTTCAGCATAGAGACTGACAGCTAAGTCACACGCACTATGCTACACACAATCCAGTTTTCCTGTACCTTATATAAGAGAGACAGACAGACAGACAGACAGACAGACAGGGATGGGTGTGAGGTGGGTGACTTGACTTATGTATACAAAATTTAAGTCAGATTTTCTTAAGTGATTGTCACAAGTAGTGTTTTCTGTGCGTGATGTTGAATGCATTAAAGAATTAAAAATAAATGATAGAATTTATATTAAAAGCAATGAAATCACGAAGGTTTCCATAAAACATAATTGAAAATAAACAGTGTACCATGCTAATGGCATTTAATGATCTCTGTACTCAGCTCCCAAATTGCAAGTTACAGAGAGGAAAACAGTTTGAAAGAGACATATCTGAAAAAGCAGCGGGAGGAGGATCCCTGGGGCTGTATATTACCTGCCAGGAGAAGATCATGATTTCCTAAAGACTTCCCAGCATAATCTTTATCGTCCCTTTGGGAGAGCCTGAGAAATAAATACAATGCAAATGAGGGGAAGAAAAATAACAATAGCATCAAGGACATTATTTCTTTCCTAGTCTTTGAAACATCAGTCATAAGGAAACAAATGTATCCAAAATGGGAAATGAAAGTCCCCAGGCTTGATGTCAGTCTGTTTTTTTTCAAAGCTATTTTGATTTGTAATGATAATTATATTTTTCATGCAGCATAATACACAATAAATCATGCCTGGCAATGTGAATGTTCACCTCAAAGCAAGCACAACTTAATGGCTTCGCCTTAGGCAAAAGGCCTCATATTTGTACTTTGATGAATCCACACCTTGAAAGTTTGTCCTCTGTTCAAAGAGTAGAGAAACCTTGTACTAAAAACAGCATTATATGGTGCAACAGGAGTGGTCCTTTAGAGCCATCTACTGCTGTCCTCAGCTCCTTTCTGTGTTGATATCCGATTTGTTTGTTATTAACACTTTGTTGAAGATGCCTGCTGCTATGGTATTATATATAGGTGTCCTTTTCTTTTATTTACTGTATTATTTCAAAGGCATATGAGGATTAAACTTAATGTTGGAAGGTTAAGCCACTAAAATATATCTGGCTGCCTTGCTGTGGAAAGTGTTGTCTGTTCACCTACATCTTCAGCAGGCTATTGAAACAGTATTCTGCCAGCTTCTTATTGTTCCTATCCATTCACTTTCTTTCCTTTTTGTTTATGTCCCTTTCCATTTCTGCCTTATAGCAGCTCCACTCAACACTTAGCCAGAGTTGTTCCACTCACCTTTTATGCATACATTTAAATTATTGTTGTTTTAGGTTGTTGTTAAATATATATTATAGGTTGTTTTTAAAAGAAAACAAATAATAGTGATTTTCATTTACTGCTCACCCAAGAGCAGGATATAAGAACAAGGAACTGGATACACACCTAGGAAATGTGGGCTTTTCCTCTCTGAGTGTAAAACACCCTCGTTTTGTGATAACACGTGCTTACCAGATTTCAAGCACGGATCTGCCTTCCATTTTACTTGGGGACAACATGTTAATCTTTAGGGAGGGTCCTGCTCTTGTAAGTCCGTACGTGCGAGTGATCTCCCCTCCCCCGCACAGGAAGAGTGGGTCCTCGTAGTGAATGACCCTATTTCAGTAGGGCCGTTCGCTCCCATCCAGTTCCGAACTGGCTGGGATATCGATGGGGCATAGCAACACGGCTGTCTCTATTTCTAAAAGCAGCGAGATTACCGGCATTTAAAGCTACCTAACGAAACTAACTAAATGCTGAGGGGGAGTTTTTTTTGCAGCTTCGGAAATGTTATCCTCTAACTTTGTTTTCAAAGACAAAAATTAACATAATAGCAGTAGCTTAGATTTAGTTTTCTTTAGATCGTTAAACAAAAATCACATTTTATAAGTTCATTTACCCTCTAATATTTCCCCCCTCCGCAGCCTAACCATAAATCCCCCCCCTGACAGCCTGACCCTAAATCCTCCCCCAGCTTAACCCTAAGTCACTGGAGAGGGTTACTCATCTCTCCGGTGGTCTAGTCTGGTGGCGGCTTTTCCGAAAATTAATGGGTGAGTATGCGAATCGCATATTCACCTATTCATAAAAAACATTTCATTGTATAAAATTTTAACATACTTATAGTCGCAAGAGCACAGTAAGGAGGGAAAAGTGCATATTATTCATATCTAAGTAATGTGGGCAGTGTAGTGTCATGTTTTTATAAACGCTTTAAAATCATTTCTGTTTGTTTGTACCATTGGTTTAAGTGACAGAATGGTAGCATGGAAATTGATCAAAGAATTTAATTTAACAGATTTACAATTACAGTAGCCATAGAAGTACCTGTATGTTTAAACACAGTGGTCGCCTATATCTTTCAAACTGAAGTTCCTGAAGCTATGATATACTGTAATTTGATAAAAATCCATGGTAAAACCTTTCCATGGAGCACCCCTACTGCTTCCCTCCAAATCCACTTATACCCCTTTCAGACCGAAAACCCAGGTTAAACCTGGGTCAATCAACACGGCTTCTAGTCTTGTTGAATATATCAGACCGCAGCTACAACCCGGGAATAACCCGGGTTGTAGCATTTCACACTGGAGCCATGTCTGCCAAGGCAGACAGTGCTCCCCATCCCCCATTTTATATATTTTGTATGGAACCCGGTTCAATAACTCCTTTCAATTTCCCCTTTCACACCGCAACACGGGTTAGGCTGACCCAGGAATAACCCTGGTGTCAACTAGGGTCGTGGACCCAGGTCAACAGACCCGGGTTGACACTTTCACACTGACACCTGACCTGGGTTATTCCCGGCTTGGTGGGAAAGGGGTAATAAGTCAAAAACAACCCTGGCCAGTTAACATTATCATTATTTGTACTGTTATATTTGCTTATTTGTGCTATTATCTATTTATTATGATAATAAAGAGATCTTTATATTTATGCTTTTATTTATTGAAATCATGATATCTCTGCAAGGTATTGATAACAGTGATTGTGAATACAATTGTTTTCATTAGTATGCTTCTTGCGTGTAGGAGTAAAAACAGAACTGTAGTATTTTTATTTACCTATAAAGCAAGCAAATCTGCTCAGGAGACTTTTATCAGAATTCACTTTATTGTTCAATGCAAACATCCTAAGGCAGAAACAGTTACTTATCTGCAGCATGAGTTTCCCAAGTGGACCATTATTTATGTGTCAAAATGTATACAGTATTAGAAAAGCATTATTTATATCAGCAAAAAATGGCTAAATCTAGTAATAGCTGTTTATTGGAACTACTTTTCAGCATCATTTTGGTAAGAAATGGGGAATTATGAGGCATTGATAGTACAGTGGATCACTTTCTTACTGACCTATTCATAACTCTGCGGAAACTTTGACATTGTAGAATGTTCAGGCCATGATGACGTTTCCCCAGTTTGGACCAGTGGTCTTGATTATGCATATTGATTGACTGTTACATTGCATGCCCCTTGATTGCAGGTAGTGTTCTGGAAGGTTGCAGCTACAGAATCAGTATATTAGGTGTCGTAAAGCCAACAGTCATGTCTCTGGCAGGGGAAGATGAAAACAAGCTCTCACATGTGAACAGCAGGTATAATTAGGCAGTTTGATCATGTGGGGATCCAGAGTTTTTGAAATACAGATTACAGTGAGCATTTGGGCTCAAACTATAGTGGCCAGAACCCTGGGCAGAGAAGTGTCATGCCCTATGTTACATGGTCAATTCTAGATTGTAGAGGCTGTGATGTGTCTAGGGACATGCCACATACCACAAAAGGGAGTCTGAAAGCCTCACCTATTAGAAGGCCACCACACAGAGTGTCATCAGTGAGGAAAGGGGCAATGAAACCCACATGACAAAGGGAATCTCCTTCATCACTGGTACAAAGCCATATGGGAGATATTAGAAAAAGAGGCCCCAATATATTGTACTGAAGACATAAGAGTAGGTGGTTTTATTTAATAATGCACAAGAATGGTATCCTGAAAGCTAGAGGCCATGACCAGAGCAGACACCCTAAGCAGTTTAAACCCAAGCAAAAGGAGAATTCCCATGCTCACATGTACACCAGATAATAAGGCAGTTTGATGCACAGACTCAGTGTTTGAGTAGAACACAACACTCATAGGAGAAAGGAAAATAAAATGATTTCTTGTGACACACATGTGTGTTGGGCAGACAACTTCAATTATTTACTGATAATGAAAAAACAGTTTACCACAAAGTTTTTCAGTGTTCTATTCAAAAACAATAAAAGGTTCATGAAATATATTGTGACATTCTAGGGAATTTTTACATGGGGCACATTAAATTTCAACCTATCCTATCACTATGACTGCTGGGAAAGCCCATGGAGATATAGGCCCATATTCACAGATCCGGGTGACTTCGATGCGGACAGAGCCGCACCTAATTAACCCGTCCTGACCCTAGCACAACCTTTAGGTACCTTGTAGCACTTACGAGTGTCATAGGGCTACTTTAACAATCCGTGAAATGTCTGCACAAACATTGCCTCTCCCCGCCTCCCCGGCTAATCTAAATCCCTTCCCCCTCCCACTTCTACTAATCCCTCCCCGAGACAGCATTACGCCGCCTCTTTCTACCTAAAATACGCCATACCGTCTTTAAAGACCGCACAGAGGCAATCTACCTACTGAACCGGTACATAGATTGCGTAAAGGTACTTTACTAAAGATAAGCACCTAAGAAGCGACTGCTTCATCTAGATTAATTGATTGATCTATGATTATGGCTAGCAGTGGTGCTTGTGAACATTGTTGCAGTTAGTTCTTAAAAATGGTGTGTTTTATGTAAGATATTTGAAATCTTTCCTTGGTTATGTGAAATCTCAAATGTACAGGGCATGTTAACATATTTTTGCTTCTCAATGAATATATGAAACTAAATCAGTTCATCACAAGTTCTCTCATAAGGAAAGAAAACAAGCAAAGACAAGTTCACTGCCCCCACAGCCCTGGAGCTGAAATAATAAATGGCAGCCATTTTGCTGAAATCAGACTGTTAATGATGGGAGAGGTTATGACGTAAGATTCCATTTGACAATGAACAGTCTTGGCAAACTCTTTTGTATATTTGAACCAAGGGGTGAAAAGTTCTGTCAGGTTCATTTTATTTATTGTCTGTAAAATCTGACCTTACACTGAGCCCTACTGCTGGAATGATAACTAATTTTATTGCATAACTCTTTCCTTAATATGATTTTCTATATGTTTTATTTAAGTTGGAACATTTCAATATTTCAGTGTATGAGAAATTCATGAGGCATAATTGAAGCTTTATTTAACTAAATATTTTGTCAAGTTTTATTGGTTAACATAACACATTTTGGGATTCCATAATACGATGATAACATAATTTGCTCAGTGTTTTTGTAACAGGGTACTGTGGTTAGCATATGATTGGGCTTTTATAACCACACCTATAAAACTTAAGATTAAAATCTAAACATATATCATGTTGTGTAATTGAACCCACGTTTACTTGCATGGGCGAGTTATTATACTGTAAACAGTCACTTTTATATTTATGTTGTGATTTTTTTTGTTTTACCATTTTTTTCTTCTGAATAGATGTGCAAAAGATTATTAGAGTTTTCTTTTTATCAGAAAATGAAATTAATAACATTATAATAGTTGAATAAGTGGCTCAGAATAATATTTCAAAATTATTTTCAACTACTAACCAACCTATTGTTGTTAATAGCATCCTTCCCCTGGTGATCAGTAACAAAGTGTCATTTTATTGGTTACTACCTTAATTTAGTGACCATTCACTGATGGTCAGTGTCCTATATGGAGCCAGGTTTTGTGTAGCAAGTATAATATATACTATTCAGGGTTGCTGACTTTACAAATCTTATATCATGGACTGACTTGGGTGGGTATCCGCTCTGGGTTCCAGGGGATGTGATAGTGGTGGTTCAGCGAGGTTGCGGAAGCTTGGAGCCTTACTATAGGATTTGCTGATGAGTCAGTAGGAAAAGGGATTCAGGCTTGACGTGGCTTGACCAGGATTAGCTGTGAACTGGTGCAGACTTGACGTGGACTGGACCAGGACTGGAACTGGAGCAAGATTTGACATGGACTGGAACTGGAGCAAGACTTGACTAAACCTGGATTGGGCCAGTACTGGAACTGGAGCAAGACTTTACTGAACCTAGACTGGGCCAGGAGTGGAACTGGAACAAGGCTTGACTAAACCTGGACTGGCCAGGAATGGAACTGAAGCAAGACTTGACCTGGATTGGACCAGATTACATGAACTGGAACAGGATTAGAATTGACCTGGGCTACACCAGGTGGCTTGAACTGGAACAGGATTAGACTTGACCTGGGCTGGACCAGGTGGCTTTAACTGGAACAGGATTAGACTTGACCTGAGCTCCACCAGGTGACATGAACTGGAACAGGATTGACAGTCTTCAGACAGCTGAGGTAGGAGCAATACAATGCAATCAGGCTGATTACTACAGCTGAGCAGCAGGTTGCAAGCTGAAGCCTGAAATCAGAGTGCTCACAAGAAGCAAGACAGGAACCAGGCACCCTGAATGAACAAGTTGTTCTGGTGCTGAGGACTCAGTGCTCTAGGTTTAAATAGAGCGTCCCCGACCTGGGTTGGACAGACAGGTCATGTGCTTCTCCTGGCTTGCTGCTGAGGATCATGTGCTTTTCCTAGCTTGATCCTGGTTGGCTGCGGTAGATCATGTGCACAGATCCAAGATGGCAGCGCCCATGACCTGGAGGACAGCAGCGTTTGATGCCCGCAATATACACGGAAGCATCCGGTGGACATCATGGATGGAGCTGCCACTACTGAGAGTAGCACTTCCCTGGAAGCAGAGAGCGGGCACGCCTGGAGAGAACCGCTGACAGGTGGCTCTTAACATGGTAAGTCCTGCGTTTTGTGACATCTTAAGAGATATATGCAAGAATGGGTTGGGGCTTAATGAGACGATTTGTGTAAATTGCATAATTAAGCCCCACCCCCTTTCCAACACTGCCACAATTCTTAGTGTTCCAATGGGTGGGCGGGGCTTGATGATGAAAATTGTTTCATCAAGTCCCGCCCATCCCTAGTAACACTAGGGATTACTATTATGAGAGGAAGAGAGGTGTGAGATTTGCTGGCTCTCATGGGATACCGGGAGAACTGCCCGATTTAAATGACCATTTCCTAGGTAATCAGTAAAATAATATATGACCCTTCCCTTTAGTTACTAGTGGATGACTAGAGACCGTATTGTTACTTTTAGGTACCATATGGTACTTAAGCATGCCATAGGGCTACTTTATCTTACAGTGCACATTTTCCTAATTAAGAAGGAAACTACGCACTGAAAATGACTCTATTCACCTCCTCCCTGCCCTCCCTGGCTAATCTATATACCCCTCTCCTCCCACTTCTAACTAAACACTCCCAAAGGCGGCATTTGTACACCTCTTTCATACAAAACTAAAGACCGCAGGGAGGCAATCTACGTACCTAACTGGTATGAATACGGTCCTAGGTCACTATTCTGTAACCAATTATTTGCATAGTTTCCTACTATTAACTGAACCCTGCAATTAATCTATTTTCATTGGAAGACAGCAAACTGACCCCTGCTGCTTGCGTTTATTGAAGGCAAAAGACAGTGGATCAGATATTAGGCTATTCTCTGTGACCTGGAAGAGGCACTCTTGTTGCTGAGTACTACACGACAAACACTATTCCTGCTCTGGCAAGCTGGTAAAGGCTGGTGGTTGTGAGAGTACTAATGCACTGATCTCCACTCGGAAACATTTTTTAATGCCTAGCAGCCTGTTAGACTCACTTAAAAGGAAATATATATGAGTTGAATTCATTGTAGGATCTGACAGGGCCCCATCTGGTGTAGTAGTCACAAATGATAACAGTACAGAAATATTCTGGATACTAATCCCCATATTTCTGTTTCTACTATGTACACTTTTTTGTCTCTACCAACTCTTTCTTGACTTATCCATGTGTATGGCAAGGATGTGTAGCTAAGCAATTTGCTAACCTCATATCTTGCTGCAAATGTATTCCTGTATGCTAAATTTCAGTTAATGGATAAGGTGACATTGCAGCTCGTTAAAGTATATGCACAATCATTTTATTTTAACTGATTAATCATTGCCAGTGTACAGTAATAACGGAGATAAAAGAAAAAGACACAAAAAATAGGTGAATCATGTGAAAGCGATTAACATGGATTAAAAAACTAATTTAGCTTGGTAATCTTAACATTTGAATAGCTGTTGACTAAGCATGTTACTACTGTAAAATGTGATAAATGCTACAATTTATTGACTGCTTACATAAAAATTACTGGCATAATATAAATGACATTTAAACTATTGACTATTGCCTCAACCATCAATAAACAAGGAACATTACTAACTCAGAGAAGGAAAAAAGCAATGGAGTAACTAGCTATAAGCACAATATACATGTTGTCTTTGATCCTGAATTAGTAAAGCCAAGTATTTTCTGTACAGCAGTAAAAGGATGTTGCATCAGAAGGCATCTGTTTGATGCAGAATTCCGTGTGCACTTCAGTGTCCGCACACACGGGGCCCACTTAGGTAGGGTCAGTTCTGCATGGAATAGATCAAGGAGGAATATACTAACCTGCTATTCAGTTGTGAATAATACCCATGAACTATATTTATTAAATAACTAATACTGGATCCAATTTGGCAAACTACATTAATAAGCATCCTTCTCTCTGTGTAGTGATTCAGGCTTTTGCATGTCTGGTAATACAACTTTGCATTTGAAAACTTAGACAGGTCTTGGTTGCTGGAAGTCAGTTTGTGTTAGTGGGAAAATGTGAATGCAAGGCGGTCTGTCTAATACTAACATTTGCTTGTGGATATCTCAGAATCCTTGGCTCTAGGATCGGAACCTAGCACAATCTGAGGTTTCTCTTTAGTAAGTTGCATCATTTACATAGTAAATTATTGTCTTATTTTATGTCATTAATTTGTTCATATGATTTAACCACTCTGATCCATATTATTATTTTTTTAAATGCCTACAATGGTCTTTATATAAAACTTTATTTTCATGCGATAGTGCCAGTTCTGAAGTGAAAACTGCCACTATCACATAAACCTGAACTTTTTCATAGTAACAAAATGCCAGAGCAGAGTTTTACACTCCATTCCCAGTGTAAAAATAAAGCCAGCTCCGGCTGGCGCTATTGGTAAGTATTTCAGCGATGTCCCCATATAACCCTCTTTTCCTCCCCCTGATAGCTGTTATTAGAGGGGAGGAAAAGTGGGTGTATATATGGAGAGACTGCTGGAATACATATATATGCATGTAAAGTAAACAAAAGGAATTTTTTTTTTAATAAAAGTCAATTTATATAAATAAAGAACAATATTAATAAAAAATAATATATAATAATAAAAAAAAGAAGACAGGATTAAACTGTCCAGTCGAGTTCCGGCATGAACACAGTGTGCATGCGCAGTGTTTTTTCTGCTGGAACTTGAAATTTGAAACTTGAAACTTGAAAAGTCCAGCATTGAGTCACTGAGCATGCGCAGGACTTCATTCATACATCGTATGAATGAAAGGTCCTGTGATGACCTGGCAGATCATCCTGGTACCTCGCAGCGGGAGTAAATATTGTGAACGAAGATGACAGGCTCACAGAGAAGATAAGCGAGCCTGATGCAGCTTCATTCACTGGGAAACTAACAGGTAAGTATGTGTATCCTGTATTCCTATATAAAAAATATTTATTACAGCGTTATAAAAGTAGGCAAATTTATTTGCTTAAAGATTTGCCTGTAATCAACAGGTGAACCTTTGATAAACCATTAATATATCTCATTGTTTATTTCAAATTGCTACTATGCATTTGATTACTGTTGTTACTTATTTTGCAGAACTGTGGAACACGTTGGATCCATACAAATAATGGATACTATGAAAACGCTGCAATGTGTTACCTCTCCCTGATGCTTTATATATTTGCAGTTGTATAGGTTCATGACAATATAATAAAAGAAGATCTAGAAAGTAATTCTCAAGCTTTGTGCCAATTGCTAGGGAGACAAGTTTATAGTTCAATGGCTCAAACTCAGAAGATTTATTGTTTGACATCCAAACAAGATAACTGCAAGGAATGTGGAGAATTGTTTCATTAAAAAGAGAACAAAACCAGACTACACCAGAACGTCAGATATAAGTCCAGTTATGGGATGTTAGAAGAGTTCTTTATTAGGTGTTAATGCCCATGCCTCCTGATGGTCTCATCTTGGCTGGCTTCTTAATTCCTAATTTATTAGTGTTGGGGAGACAAGCAATTTAATTGGAAGGACTCAAAAGTGTAAAACATTGCTGTTTATTTAAATAAAGGAGAAAACACTTATTGCACCAGTTATATGCGGTTGTTGTGTCTGTCAATCACAGCTAAACATTTTCCTACAAATCAGTTGTGAGATGCTTTATAAATGTTCATCATGTTTGTTTAAACCTATATTTGGTCACACATCAGTAAATCCAAGCAACGATTTCAGTTTCAAATATAGCCACTCTTTTGATAACCGAAATTAGACAATTCTGGCTAATTTGTGGCAGAATCTTCTATAGCTGCAAAAAATGACAAACTTGCACCTCGGGAAAAGCATGTTGCAATGCAGGGAGGAGGCAAACGTTTGCATACAGGATGATATATGAGTGTGGGGTGAGGGTGTGTGTGCTACTTCAACTCAATACTGCAAAGAAAAAGAAAAAATATTAGATTCATTTAATTTGAAGCCCTTACATAGCAACTTGGTTTTAAAGGAAAAAAATATATATATTTTTTCTGAGTCTACCAACTCAATATAAGGTTCATAGTGTACAGGCTGCATATCCAGAAAACCTGGGGTTATATTGAGCAATTGTTGTTTGACCACACAGAAGAACACACACACAAATGTAAGAAAAATTTGGTGGTACCCTTAGTTATAGTGCAAGGGCTGGTTCTAAGTCAATAATGCAGATGAACCCTGGTTCCAAAAAATGTTTGTGGACTAAGCTTTTTGGGGGTTTGTGAATGGGGTGTAACCTCTGTGGATAAAGATTCAGCTGCAGTGGTCAGAGTCAGCAGGGGTTAGGTGAATCTCTGTATGGTTCTACGTCAAGTTAAGCCCAGGGGGAAAAATTTGACCATATATTGATTATATAGAGACCTTTATGTAGGATATTGTAGGGAATTGTATACTGAAGCCTTAGACAAGTGCTGTCTCCAATGCAGTCAATTAATGTCCCATTCCATGTGGATAAAAGTCCAGAGAAATGTTATTCATAAAATTGAAACACTGTGTGATCCGATATTTTTGATTTATCTATAACTTGTGGGTATTTTTAAATATTCCCATAAAAAATAGAAGAGAGATATCAATTAATAAATATTGTATTTTAATATATCCACATATAAGACATATACACATTAAAAAGTAACACCGATTTCTAACCAAATGAAGAAAGGGTGTAGATGGAAAAAAAAACCAGTGCTGTTATACAAGCTCCTTCCCTGACACTGACTTCACTCCGGTCAGCATAAAAAAGCAAGATTCCCTTTTGACCACTGATGCATTTCAGCTGTTGCAACAATCTTTCTCAAGGTGCATATAGGGATGAAAATACCATATGGTTTTTATACCCCTCCTTCAATTTTAAATGGACTGTTTGGCACTCATTAATATAAAAATGTTTTAAAAAACAAAAAACATAATAAACATAACAATGATCATGACACAACAGTTTTGAATTCTAAATTGGAACATTTGGAGAAACAGTTTGAAAAACAAGTAAATATGACAAACTGCATTACAATGAACACAACTGCTTAGTAGGTACACTGCAAGTAGTATAATATAACAAAACATTTATATTATCACTAGAAAACACAGGCATTGTCCATATACTGTTTTTTTTTTATAATAAAAACAGTCAAACGTATACTTCATTTAAAATTTGACATGTTGCAAGCACTGCCGTATGTTTAAAATGTAAAGGTACAGAGATACACAATTGACATGTTTTAAATAGATTGGGATGTACAATTGTATTAATTATGTAACTTGTAATGATACACACTACTGTAAATGGAGGAAGTTTTGGCAGGTGTAGGTTGGTGGTACAAATGGCCCTTTTTCAAAAAGGCTGTTTCATACCAGCCAGAACTGGTGCACAAATCGATTGCTTCTGCCTTGAGAAGAAGAAGCGATAGATCATCCCCGGAATGAATAGTGATGAGTATTTATCCTACCCAAACCCTTACCCTAACCCTCCCCTCCCCTTCCATTACCTTAACCCTCTTCTCCCTACAGCCTGACCCTAAGATTCCCTTCTTTGAAGCCTATCCCTTAGACTCCCCTCCCTGAAGCCTGACCCTAATACTCCCCTCTCTGCAGCCTGACCCTAAGACTCCTCTCCCACAGCCTGACACTAAGATTCCCCTCTCTGCAGCCTAACCCTAAGACTCCCACAGCCTAACCCTAAGACTCCCTTCCCTGCAGCTTAACCCTAAAACTCCCCATAGACTCCTACTCACCTGTCCGGTCAGTGCGGTGGGTCTGTGGTGGTTCAACTTGTCTGCGTTGGTGGTTTCCAAATGAAGAGGAATTAGTAGCAGAAAGAGAGAGGTAGTAATGCCCCTTTATAGATTGTTGGTACGACCTCACCTACAATACTTTGTTCAGTTCTGGAGGCCATATCTCCAGAAAGACATAAATACATTAGAGACTGTGCAAAGAAGAGCAACTAAAATGGTCCATGGCCTCTGTCACAAAACATACCAAGAAAGGCTAGAGGAACTAAACATGTCTAGCTTGGAGCAGAGGAGGGAAAGGGGGAATATGATAACAGCTTTCAAAAGAAAAAAAGCTTTATCATGGTGCTTATAGAACATTATATTGGAGGATTATTTGAATAATTAAAGAGAAATAAAGAGTTTTATTTTGGGGAACATTGGCTAAAATTATTCCTCCTTTTTTGATTAAATAATCCACCATAATAGCACTCTATAAGCTCTATAATTAAGCTATTCATCATCCCTAATTATTTTTAAATAATCCACTATGATATATCTCTATATAACAGCAGTCGTTTAATATGTAAAAAATGTAGAAACAAATCAAATGAATGGCTAAGTATGGAATCTTTTATTCAATTACTATATTTTGAAAAAAAAAAAACTTAAAAGAATAAAGAAATAAAATATAAAAGCTATTGCAAAATATAGCAATTTCAAAAAATTACAATGACAGACAGAAGAGGGGCAGGGAGCATCTTTGTACACTTTACATGCTTCCCCCCCGCCCACTGTTGCGGGCGGAAGGGAAGCACAGCCCATTTCCTCGCAAATGGGCTCGGACGGAACAAAGGTCCGTCCGATTGTTGCTACGCTAGGGTTACTATAGTAACCCTAGTGTAACATCTGGAGGGTGCATGCGCTCTCCAGTTAAGTCAGGTGACTTATGCACCTTGCGTGCGTAAGTCACCTGACGTTACTAAATCTGAATCCGGCCCATTATCATTGTCTTATTTTTTTTTTCAGTTTAGACCAGGGACCAGATTTACTAAACTGCGGGATTGGAAAGTGGAGATGTTGCCTACAGCAACCAATCAGATTCTAGCTGACATTCTCTAATATGTAATATAAAAGTGAGAACTAGAATGTAATTGGTTGCTGCGGGCAACATCTCCACTTTTCCAAACCCGCAGCTTAGTAAATCTGACCCCAGGTCTCTAGATGCCCCTGTATATTGCTGCATATTTGTGCAGCGTTAACATCCAAAAAAGTAATAAAAAAAAGTTCATTTAGTGGACAAATCCTTTAAAACTGCAATAGTTATGTGTTAGTAAGGTTGGAAAAAGTTCATCATGTTAACCTTTTTTATGTTTTAACTGCAATTGAGCCAGAACAATTTGCCAATTTGTCCTTATGGGAATAAAACTTTTATAACCTTATAAATGGAAATAAAATTAATTACCTTGGTCAATAAACATATTAATAGATTCTAAAACTTATATTAAAAAAGGTGTCATGGACAAATCCAGAACACCCTCTTCCATTGGGAGAAAAGTCAGTTTTTCTAAAGTCATTAAAGTTTATACCCATTCGTGTTTGTCTATTATATTTTGCTTCACTGCTGCAGACCTTTAGCTTACCTTTGTGTTTGAGTGAGGTCTTTGTTTTAATACTTTATATTAGGCATAAGCAGCCTTCGGCAAAGTGTTTTCTTTAGGAATTATTAGGACCACGGGAGCTCACATTCTAATGTGGTTTCTTACAAGATGTATTTAATTACTATAAATATTATTTTTAATAAATATATTTAATGTTTCATTTGGACTTCAGAAGGTAATGTCCCAGTCTATGACCTTTCTAAGCTGATTAAATGTAGCCTTTCATCGACTCATGTTTTTCTGTAGCTCTTCAACAAAATATATTATTCAACACCTAGCAAAATGTTACCCTGGAATAATTAAAGATTTTAAAATGCCACAATACATGTACTATTAAAAGTAATATCAGGTAATTTGAAAAATAACGTCCAGCAATGTTATTCTTTCTATTAAATTCCTCCACCACTGAAAAAGGTAGCTGTGTATAAATCATTTGTGGGATATGCAATGTATATATATATGTTTAATATAAGGATCACTCAGCTACTCCCTTGATATGGTGAAGTTCTCAGAGCAATTGTCTAGGTCACTTAGCTCACACATGTATAGCAGAAGTCAATGATAAAAAATGATAAAAAAAAATGCTTAAACATAGTTTAGGTAGATAAATCAATTTTCACTTTGTATAATAGCAACACTCTTGCTATCACATAAATTAACAACAGTATATAATCAAAAATAATGAAAGCTAGGATTGGAAAATGGCCACTTTTGTGATTATGCATGCACACGTCCAGAGTCCGGAGCACTAAGATCCAGGCTTCTGTACAGATTTGCATATAATAATAATAATAATAATAATAATAATTATTATTATTATTATTATAGTATA
>WWET01000961.1:152729-162955 GCA_011038615.1 Limnodynastes dumerilii
TATGGAACACTTGTTGCTATCTATAATATAGGTGGAAGGTGTAGTATATAAATATACTTTACTACTGTATATACTTTACAATGTAAACCAGGGCTTGAAGTGAGGGGTATATGGGGGTATGACATACCATCACTTCTCCCCCTGATTTAATGGAAAAGCTATAAATCTCCATCACTTCTATTATTATATATTTTCATACCGACACTTCTAAATGTCCATATTGCCACTTTCAAATTTCCACTTCGACCACTGATGTAAACCTTAAACTGTTATCCACAACAATCTGAATGATTTGTTCCATTGTGCTGTAATTGTCCCTTTTTGGTGAATGTTGACATGATATCATCACTTTAGTTGTTGTATGTTCCTTAGCACAAAAATGCTGCACATCTGTTCTATCACATGAAGAACATTCTCTCTTTTGGACTGAGATGGACTGAGAGGAGTACATAGAACTGATTATCATGTTTGATTGGTATCCTACTGTAAGTAGCAATTAGAATATGGGTAGACTGCATAATAATACCACCATATCCTTAGCTGCAGAAAAGCCAGGATAGATGAATTGGTTTAGAATGTTACCATTTCTGAAACTGCTTTCTTCATATTACACTAGGTAAGATTTGTCAGATCAGACAACATTAGTACAGTTTTGATGAGCCTGTACCCATTCCCAATATTAAAAATCGCAATGTAAATGTTTTCGACATTGATAACAATTGCAATTCAGCTATATCATTGTCAAAATAGGGCTAGACAACGGCATCTCGGCCAATATAGTTTTAGTTGCCTTTATTTTTTTGCGGTGATGAGGGGAATCGGTTTTCTGCTGCTACAGTCCACCTTAACATTTGCCATATTAAGATGCACTTCTGCATGTCAAGTATATATATTTATATTTATAATTACTAATACCACCTGACCACAAAACTACAGCACATTGAATGATTTTTGTCTTGGACACCATTTTTTGTAAATGCTACAGACTGTTATGCAGCCAAACTATATCCAAGGTGAACAGCAGTTTCTGGGATAATCAAACAATAGTCACTTAGGTTCACTCTTTCTATGATTCTTGTGTTTGGTCTGAGCAATTACTAAACCACTTAACCAGGTACCTAATGGGGACCAGGGCTGGTGTGATGCGGTCCGTGAGGGAAAGCAGGACAGAAAGGCGCCAGGCTGGAGAGAGCCAGTCTGTCCCCTAAGATGGACGCAGCTGTTAAACATTGTAAGGAGCTCTCACCACTCTGATGAGAGCACCTTACAGCGTTTAACAGTGATGCCCAATCACTACTGCGGCGCCTGTGTGACAGGCAGAGAGAGAGAGTGAAGCAGTGCCTCCCCTGCTCCTGTGTAATCAAGGAATGATCAAGCCTGACCTAAGGTTTCATTAGCGCCATTCACATCAGAGCCCGCCGTGGAAGAGAGCAGCAGACGGAAGAAGGGAAGACTTCAACGGTAAGTAACATATAGGAGTCAAAAGGGGAATACTGGGAGCTAGAGACACATGATGGGGAATACAGGGAGACTGGAGAGGCATGATGGGGAATACTGGGAACTGGACACATATGATGGGGAATACTGGGAGCTGGAAACACATGATGGGGAATACTGGGGAGACTGAAGAGGCATTATGGGGAATACTGGGAACTGGACACATATGATGGGGAATACTGGGGAGACTGGAGAGGCATGATGAGGAATTATGGAACTGGGCACATATGATGGGGAATACTGGGAGCTAGAGACACATGATGGGAGAGACTGGAGAGGCATGATGGGGAATACTGGGAACTGGGCACATATGATGGGGAATACTGAGAACTGGACACATATGATGGGGAATACTGGGAGCTGGAGACACATGGTGGGAAATTTTAGGATGAAGTGAGAATTGTATAGTGGAGACTAGGACGCTGTCTGTATTGTATAGTGGTGACTGGGAATTGCTTTCTTTTATTGTGGTTACAAGATTGTGTTTTATGATGCATACATGCTTACTATAATCTAGGATGCTCACTGGTGTTAAATGTTAAATTGTTAAACAGAAGGGCACAAATTAAAAGTTCACAGGGGAGCACTGAACACCCTTAGCACCAGCCGTGCTGGTGACATTGCTCACTGAAGGAGAGATATTTTTGGAAGCCAATGAATAGGTTCATTGTCTTAGGCTATATCCTTGGGGAAGTCCTATGACTGGTGTGAAACACGTTAGAGAATTCATTTAAAAAGATACATATTATACCATTATTAACCTATTTAGAGAGATTAACTTTTATGTAAATTTTAAGAAATGAATTAATTGAACTTTTTATGTTTTTTAAACTTGAATCGATTAGAGTGATAGATTTTACATAATCCACTTTATTTATAAGTGATACTGTCTACAGGAATACATAAAAAATAAATGTAATTCTATTTTAGACATTTTTAGTGTCTTCATTAATATAATATGAAATTTGCACTTGTTTATTAGAGTTGATATTATACAGATATGTATTATTTTCATTAAGCAAAGTTACTTTTTTTGTTACAATCTGAAATATGTATTGATACACTTAAGAATTGTTATACTCTAAACAGCAGAGGACCTGCACTAGGGGAGTAAAATATTGATTTTACTGAGATATTTTCTTACTAAGTTTACTGTTAGGTTTCTGTAAAACAGATTCCAAAACTTCATATAACTAGTATAGAGAAATGTGTTTAAGATGAATGATAATGCAATTCTAGTAGTGGATGGGCCAATACAAAAATGGGGGTGACTAGCAACCATAGAGCTGGGTCAGATTGCACTATGTAAAAAAAAAAAGAAATATTAAATATCACCTAATGAAAAGAGGTTTTTTATCCTCTGTATAATTCTGCTTAAGCACAAACCATACTTAAAGCTGAGTTTTGTCATTGTATAGGCAATTTTTCTTTTGTAATTTATATCCAGCTTCTATATTACATCAGCTCCCAGCTTGCACTCAAGCCATGCCAAGTCCAACATGATACATCCGGTGACCTCAGAGACCAATGACAAATGTGTCATTAAGCCAGAGCTGATTATTGCTTGCGTTGCTCTATGCGTCCGGAGTGCATTTAGCAGAGTTGGCAAGTGGAGGCATGGAAAAATAGAAATGCCTGAACACATATGCACTTTAAACAGCATGGAACATGCTCAGAAGGGTAAAAGTTCACATAGTTCCTTCTGAAAAGTAGATAAAACAGTCTCTCCTTTCTCTATAAGTTCACCAAATGCAGCTTCAGCCTTATGGAAAGGTGAGAGGAGAAGCACTAAAGCCATGAATCGCTTAAAATGAAATTAAAGGGAAAGCAAACACACTTTGAAATAAAATGAAATGTTAATCCTTTGAAATAAAGACTACAGTAAACTTATAGAAGTACTGTAGGAGAGGTCACAACCCATAGAATATAACTTGAATATTTTTTTTACTTTCGCGGCCTGAAATATTGGTCTTGCTGGATAAATCTTTGGCTTCTATATGAATATGTACAGTTTTTCTTCAGTCATTTTGCCTAATTCACTAGATCTCTGCTGGATACTTCTAAACCATAACAGGAGCAAGGTGCCTATGTGTCTCTCCTTTACTAATTTTGTGCCTGATCCAGACCTACACATGAGAGCGGAGCGTATTACCGCTGCAGCGTATAAACTTACACTCCCACGACACTCCCCTTACCTTCCTTTCATTACGCCCGCCGAACCCTACACTAACTTTTCCCTGTGTTCGACGCGCTGTTCGTAGCGGCCTAAGCACGCCCATACTGTACAATTTAAATGGCTCTCCCCGCCTACATTCCTTAACTCCAGCGTCCGTACTAACTTCGTACTATAAACACGCCCCGTCGTCGGAAAATACGCAACCAATACAGACGCCAGAATCGCCCCTACGAAAAGGTCTTTGGTACAACCGGAAGTTGTCACTATGCACATGCGCAATGCGTTTTTTCTGCCATTTTTACACTTACGATCAGCGTTACGATCGATCTCACATGCGAGCGTAGGTCTGGATCAGGCCCCTTGATCCTAAACATACCTTTTGTCTGGAGAGATTTCTGATGGACGGATCAGATTTTTATACAATCTCTAATTTGATTGTAACACAGTTCACAAGCTGTAATAGAGACATTTTAAGGTAAAGATGAAGCAATCATACACATTACTTTAAATGAAAGGACATCTTGAACCACTGGCATTACAAACTGTAGCTAAAGCCTAAGTAAATAAAAGGAATGTCATATATTTAGTAAAATCTGTTTTAATTTGTTTGTAACAGAATTTTATTATTAGTGCTGTTTTTTGGATTGAGCTAGATTACAATTATCCAAAGTGTCACAAACTTTCTTGGTAATCAGTTGAAACAATAGGCCTGATCCAGACCTACGTTCACCCATGTTTTTACACTTTTCGTAAGCGTAAAAGCGCCCTTTAGTACTTTACTGCGCATGCGTACGGCTGATGTTACACAAAGAAACACTGAGTGTATGGGCCTTGAGCATACCAGCTTCGTAACAACACACAAAGGGGCGTGCCATACGAAACTTGTAATTACGCTTCGAGTGTGGGGTGAGTTATTTAAATCGTACAGTATAAGCGTGCTAAGCGTCATAAATACACATAGATGATACGGACGCCCGCGGTTACGCTCAGAAAAGTTAGGTTAGTGTTTGGTCGGCATAAGACGGCATAAATGCGGACGACTGAGGGGAGTTCCTAAGAAGGGAGTGCTTCGTAGGTACGCTGGCGTAAATACGCTACGCACAAGGGCGTTTCATGAGCGTAGGTCTGGATCAGGCCCAATATGTTTAATTAAAAAAAAGCAAATAAATTTAACAGCAACAAAGAATGGAGGTGGGGTTGCAGGTGACAGCTCAAATGGTTACCTATTGCTATTTTTAATTTCCACGGACACCAACAGGATCTGAGAAGGGTGTGGTGAAATCCCCTTGCCTCTGAAATGCCCACCAGTATCAAAAAACATGTGGAACACGTACTTGCCAACTTTATAAAATTAATATTTATGGAGATCAGACTGATAATATCCTTCATACACTATATTCTTCCCATTATTCATCTCTATGTCATATATAACGCCCAAACTTGAAGGGGAGGAAAAACCATTACGAGGAATAATTTGGACACAACTGAGGTATAGAAATCTTTAATATGGAGTATTGGAAATTGTATAAGCACAATTAAGGAGGAATAAAATATGAATAAAATGTTTTATTAGTCTATATAGTCTATATGCCTTATAATAAAGCTCTTCATTCCTCCTTAATTGTACTCAAATTATTCAAATTAGAACCCTGTTATGGAAGTCAATTTGAGTATGAATAAAGAACTTTATTATAGTGCATATAGAATATAACGCTGCAATGTTATAACAAACATACATTTCTATCTGATAATAAAGTCTAAATAAGGACATAACATATCACTATCACAATACACATGAGTAGGAGGCACAATATACAGGATATTTAGGATGCTAAGCCCTCACATTTTATGCAGCTGAAATTTAGGAATACATTTTACATGACTTCTGACCACAAGCACAAAGAGAATTGTCTATACAGTGCCAAAATCATTTCAGAAGCAAAATGATGCACTCAAGACCATCTTTAGAACTGAGAAGACCAGACGAGAGCTGGGCTGTTGCCCATCCTGTGAGAGGTAAAAAGTCAAATGCGGGTCATTGACTAGGCATCGGATTTCATGCCACATGGTGTGTTGTTATGTCATGTCAATTTTCCACTTGATGCTAACATCCAAAGTTTCCATAAAGGCCTTCTAAACCTCAAAAAAGCGCTGGACGATATTTTCTCTAACTATTAATGTTTCTAACTTGTCCATCTAAAAGACATGACTGTTTATCCAATTTTGAAGAATAGACTTTTTGGCTACTGCACTGAGTATAATTAACAATCTCCTACATCCTGATGTAAGTGATTGGTTTCAAGGGGTCTCTACAAATAGTCAAATGAGCCAAATAGCAAAAATTTAGTGCCGCAGCCATAGAAAGAAAAAACACCAACGTTTCAGTCCATATTTGAACAGATTTTCATTAGGGTCAGTACATGGCAGGTAAAAATCGTACACAAACCACATTAAACACATTGCTTATTTATATACAGTTGCAAAAAGACATACTCACCGCCACCCGGATACCCAACATGTCAGCGCCTCCTCCTGTCCACAGCGCCCACACCGCGACTTCTGGAAGACAGGGATTAGCAACCGCGTCATCAAGTGGCGCCAGCTGGGCACTCACTGGATAAAAGGTTACCCGGGCAACGCACAGTAATCATAATTGGAATCAACGAAGAGGGTCTAAAGACAAAAAAACAGAAGTATTAAAAATGGAAAACAATTAAGCAATAACAGAGAACGAGGGGACGGTAATTATAAAGAAAATTAGCAAATAAGTACCAAACATTAGAGAATAGTGCAATAAGAGGAATATATGTCACAGTTTCTTAACAAGCAAGGGATACAAATCTTAATCTGCAAGCAGCCAGATAGATAAATGCCAAACAAACATGCAGAAAAATTAACTACCACAGCAAATATTTTCAGGTAATACAAAAAGGAGAAAATATATGTCTACCAAATATCAAACAAGGGCAATAAACCATTTTCCAAAAGATATCACAAAAATGATTTATAAATTATTAATAAAATTCAAGCATTTCTGCATGATACAATAAACAGTTTATGGTAAACTATCTGATGCCAGATGGATGGGCATCGAGCCTGTGTTGCCCCCTGTTCGGGGGGTGACCGTGACAACTCTCTCTTGTGTAGAGAGAGATATTACATACATAGACTTGATGCTGTTTCACCTAGGGGGTTCAATGAGCAACTCCCCTAATCTTGCTTCTTGTAAAGCGTATGAGCTCTTTGGCATGGCAGTGCTCCTCTTGTTCCTCCTTGCACAAAGGCGGAGGTAGTGGTCCTGCTGCTGGGTTGTTGCCCTCCTACGGCCTCCTCCAGGTCTGTTTAAGTGTTCCCTTTATTTTTTTAAGCAGTGTATTTTTCACAATAAAAATGTAACTATTGTACTTGAGAAAACACTAAGGAAAAAACTCGACATATTATAAACTAAACTGAAAACCTTATATATCTGCTGTATCCTGTATGTTGTTTATCATCTGTGATTATTTTATTTCATAGTGCATTATATCAGCATTGCCTTCTCTATTAGATTTCCTAGACCAGAAAATCTGTGTACTCAAAATAGAAACCAAATCAAACACTAAATGTTGTAAACTAAGTATTCTATAATGGACCATGTTGTGCTACAGAGGAGCTGGTAGAAAATAGAAGACTAGGAATCACATTTCAGTTCACTTCACAGTGAGCACATTGCATGATATTGTTTCACCAGACCTGTTATTCCCTAGATACACGTGACAACAGATGTGGCTTCACTTGCATCAACAATGATAGGAAGTATTTGATTGTTCTTAATCATTTCAGTAGAAGGGCTTGCTTTGTACAGACTCCCATATCTGTATTCTGCTTTGGCTGATTATTCTACAACTGTTTGCACAGCTCAATTACATAGAGGTTTGGTATTTTTTATTTATTTTTTTACATTATTTCAATTTACTGTGTCCTGAATACATTCTATTATTTTATGTGCAGCAATACTATCCCATACCCATGTTTATTATTGTGTTGCTAGACAGTAATTTCTGGTTGTTATGTCAACAGTCAAAATGTTGATAAGTCAAATTGTAGACAGGTGAAAATTATATTACATATAAATTACATATATGTTATTCCATTTCTGAATTCTTTTTACAAGCCACCTGTATTGCATTACAAATAAACAAATACTAATATAACACTCGGCTGTCGACATTTTGATTTGTTCACATTATGATCTGTTGACATTTTACACCAGTTCCTCGCTTGAAACCTGATTCTATGCTGTAGCTTTGCTATCTTGCTAGGACCCAGCATTGCTCTATTCCTGTTTCCCAGAAAAAGAAAAAAGTATATACCTATATTAGGTATTATAGTTCATAAACAAATGAAGATGGAGTTCCAGTTGTTCAGGCACCCTTCAGGATAATAAGGGAATGCTTAAGGACTCAGGTCAGTATACTTGTTGTTGAACCCTCTCCTGGTACCTTAAGTGCAGCCACCATGGTGAACAGTCCTCACGTTTCTATATTTAAAAAGGTGGAACTAAACATAGCAACTAGCATTATTTGAAGGGGATAAAACAATACTGGAGAACAGCCTATCACTGCCTAAGCTGATTTACCATCCCTTCTGAACGCTGGCCATGCACTTTCTGGGTTACAAGTGGTCTATGGAGGCGGAAGTCACCGACAGCACGGCTGAGAGAGGGGGGTGTCATGGGTGTGAGGGGGTTTGGCCTGTATATAATTGCGTTCCTTCATGGAAACGGTTCTCTGAATACAGCTCATTAGAGAAGTTTTATTTTTTAAAATACAACAATCATTTTTCTGGACCTACAGTGACTCAAAATCCTGGCGAAATATCTATGGATTGACTCTGTTCTCTATTTAGCACACAATGTCAATGGTCACTAGGCACAGGTTCATACCAAATTAAAATCTGTCACAAGTAATGATGGGGATTATCTATATCTGAAGGTTACCATAACTTTTTGTATTGAACTTCATTTCAACGCCATTATATAACTCATTGACCAATGTAACTAACTGTAACAAAGGTTTACGTGGGCATATTTTATTTGTGTAATACCTATTTATCATTCTCAAGTGCACCAGGTGAGAAGAGGTGACCTCAACATTAATTACTATGTTTAACATCAGCTTCATTTGATCATAAATAATTAATCCTTATTGCTGAACGCAAGTAATATGGTGGTGTAGCCATCCATTGCTGTGACCTCTGTAGATAAATGACACAAATGATGATAACGCCTCTCAGTTAATGCAAAGGGACTAAAAGCCAAAGTTTCATGGGCCAGACATTTAAACATGGGCTTGCCTCCAAGTAGCACAGTGAACAAGGTTAAGCATAGCAAAATATGGGGGAAAACTACTGAACATGTTCTCTCCTTAGCACACAAAACGACAGACAAAGCATTGGTGATTTTCTATTTCTCACTGTTTACCCCAGAGATAAATTCACAAGTATATAAACTCATTTTTACATTTGCAAAAAGAGTTATTTAGATTCTCTAAAGACCTAGATTCTAGATCTGACAGGTAATAATTATTTAACACTGCCAAGGGAACAGCATTTGCAGATCAGGGCAGCTAAGATAAACTACTAGGTATTTGATTAGCGACATTCTGTCTTGTGTCTGAAAAGATACTGGGATGAGTCTGACATTAATTGCCTCACTGCATCAATTTTTACTTCTGTTTAATGCACAGATGTGGGACAATGAGGATAAATACTGTGAATATTGCAAGTAAACATCTGCTTCTTTGACATGGTAATTAAATCTAATAATGGTGTGAGCGAAAAAGTTTAGAAAATAAACTTTTTTGATGTGGTTTTAAAGTACCGTATTTTTCGGACCATAAGACGCACTTTTTCCCTCCAAAAAAGTGGGGGGAAAGTGTGTGGTCTTATGGAGTGAATACACTGAACCTTAACTTGATGTATGAGCGGGTCCTCCTCCGCGGGGGGATGCGGTGCATCCAGGCACTCATCCCACCGCTCCCTGACAGTCAGCAGTGTAATGAACGCTGCTGTGAAAGAAATGTAAGGTGCTCTCATCACTCTGATGAGAGCGCCTTACACTGCTTCACAGCGGCGTTCATTACCATTGTTTCTGCTCTGCCTGTCTGTGTGACAGTCCTGTGTAACAGACAGAGCCGTGCAGCAGCTCCTCCCTCTGACGCTGGAGTGACCTGAGGACGGCAGAACGGGACTACAGTGTAAAAGTAAGATTTCCAAGGTAAGAATTTAGTATAGCTGGGTGCTGGGCATGATGGGTGATGCTGGGTGCTGGGCATGATGGGTGATGCTGGGTGCTGGACATGATGGGTGATGCTGGCTGCTGGACATGATGGGTGATGCTGGGTGCTGGACATGATGGGTGATGCTGGGTACTGGACATGATGGGTGATGCTGGGTGCTGGACTGATGGGTGATGCTGGGTGCTGGACTGATGGGTGATGCTGGGTGCTGGACAGATGGGTGATGCTGGGTGCTATTTGGTTCAAAATATTTTTTTTCTGTTTTCTTCCTCCTA
>WWET01000961.1:163317-173772 GCA_011038615.1 Limnodynastes dumerilii
GATGGGGGATGCTGGGTGCAGGACATGATGGGGTTCAATGAAATAATAAACTTTTTTTTTTGCCTCTAAAAACTAGGTGCGTCTTATGGTCCGCATATATGACTATACTATAGAGGTGCTAGATAAATTATTATGTAGCACCAACTCACAGAGTCAGCATAAAAAAAATATATATATAAATGTATTATTGAATTAGAACTTATAAGCAGCTGTTAAAGTCACACTCAAGTTAGTGTGATAATGAAGAAAAAATAAATAAAAACAATGAACAGTGAAAAGAGGCACATAAAATATAATATATATATCCCTCCTTCACTGCTACACACTCCAACAGCGCTAATAAGTAACAATGAATAAAGAGAGTTTTATGTGGAATTGTGAACAGGATGTACTGAATAGATGGTACACAATGGGAAACTTAAAATGCAATTTATTACTAAAATCTTAAACATATAAAAAAAAAATATAACATGTGTATCAATATTATATATTAGCACCTATGCATATATTGCAGATTAGTATTGAAATAGCTAATAACGATACTGCAGTATCAAACCTTGTATTAAAAAGATATATTTATAAGCATAGCTATGCAAAAAAAGGGGGAAGAGAATTGAGTCAAAAAAAAGTCTCAGGTGCCACTGTTGAAATCTCTTTGCTGGTAGAAGTATTTTAGAAAAGCGTGCAGATCATACTCGTAGAATGCAGACAGATGTTATCACCGTGTGAGGAATATGTGGAGTCCGTTTATAGGATCCCAAGGGCCTGACGAGAAAGTAGCTGCCAGAGATACCCTCCACGAGCAATGACGGCAGAAAGTCTCTCTCTCTTGGTGTAAATTCTCTTGTGGTGCGTCTGAATAGGAGATATTGTGTCTGTTTTCTCTAGTAACAAATGTGACGACTACCAGATTTTGGATGAAAAATCAACAAAGTGGTACAGTTGTAGACTCCAAATAGGTGCTTTGTAGATTATAAAAATCTTTTTTCATCTACAAAGCACCTTTTATCATCAAATTGTTTTTTGTTAACAAAATATTCCTTTAATTTTAGTATTCATTCTTTGTTTATTGAGAGGTAGAGTACAAACAAGAACGATAGTCACATAAACAGGGATGAGAACAGGATGCCGCAAAGAATTCTTTTACAGTAATTCTAAGATTTCGCAATAAAGTTTAACAGTTTCCTCTACAATATAATGAGGCAAATATTGAGATAACCAATTAGAACAATTGAGGAGAGGAGGAGGGAGGAGAGGAGAGAGATAGATGAAGATAGGAGTGGAGGGGGAGGGGAAGCCATGGCAACTATGCTGGTTTAGGACCTAGGTTACCAGAGGTGGAGAAGCATTGGGTGTATTAGAGGATTGCTCAGAATCCATATAAAAGATCCAGAAGGCCCATGTAGATAGATATTCATGAAATTTATCCGTTGCTGAAAGGATGATATTATCCATTGAATGGTAAAATTCTATTCTCTTATGTAGGAACAACGATAGACTGCCAATGAACCAGGATAAGGGCCCTAGCGGCCTAACTTAAGTGCATTAGTACTAGAAGGCGCTCGGTGAACCTGGGGGTAAGGAAAGGATTTTAATTGGGATACTTGAGAGCTACAGTGTACAGACATTGGCGTCAACAACATCTTTTATCAGGATTCCACCTAGTAGTATTAAAGGAATTTATGTGTAACTGATCAAGCTAATGTATATCACTTCTTCAACCAGCAGTGCATGCAGAAATCACTATAATCACTATAATGTCAAATACTCTATTCATAATTAAAGTACTCGTTGCTTATATGCTACTTCACCTTAACTGTAAAACATATAAACAAACTCTTCACATACAGTATATGGAACAGCTTAGACTATACAAACACTATGATCAGACATCTAGACAGCTTATAACTCATCATTCACAATAAAACCAAGGTCATTTCTAAACCATTTGTTGTACTTACATGCGCTTCATGTGTGTGTTTTACATCTACATAGCTCTTACTTCACTTTTTTGTATGTTTCCATCAAGGTAGTTATCTAATGGCCATGATAAATATTTAAGAGTATTAATAAAATTATTCATATCCCCCTGTGCAATTCAATAAGTTCATTTGGTGAAGAGAAAGACACAGAATCAAGAATATTTTTATGGATTAATCTATAAAAAATAGTTAGCAAAACTACTTTTACTTGGCACAGTTCTGACACAGTTCCTGGTAGTCCTCATGTTAAAAGATAGGTGGCCATAGATAACAATTGTCTGGCACATTCAGATATAGCATCAACAGGATCAGAATACTCCATCTTTGTAGTCAATATTCATTGTACAAAATGCGTTAACATATTTGCCATGGGCTCTTCTAAAACATTATCAGCTCTATACAATACCATTATAGTTTTACTAATCACAAAGAATCACTGTGTATTCAGTCGTGTCTCCCTTCTTTCCCAGACTGGGAGCCCCGTGCTAGTCTGGGCTGAGGATTTAAGGCATGGAACAGTTAACTATGAGAAGTGGGATTGTCAATGCATTAATGAAGCCATTAGAGAGGACACCTGTAAACTCTGCTCAGGATGACACATTGTTCCTCATATACTTTTTTGCAATATCCCTGTACTCCCAATAATGAATGGAAATGCATGATAGGAGACACACCCAAATTTGGCAGAGTTGCTTTGCCATTATCATACCTTTCTGGATCACTGTATTTTATGTAATAATGAAAATTCTAGATAGCTGCACCCCCATAGACTTTTCTAAGCAGGGATATTATATCTGTTTAGAAATATGGAAGTTCTTTTGTTACTGATTTTTGTTACAAAATTTAACAAACATGAAACAAGAATTATTTAAAATGCATTCCTAGACACTGTGGTATTTTTATATCATAGAGAAAGCTCTATTTTGTGTTATTATTTGTTGGATTATCATGCTATTACTGGAAATCAGCATTGGATCTGCAGTTATTTGGGAAATATTGCATCCACTATGTTTTCTGAATTTCTCCTTGTTTTACAACACTTCTGTAGCGTAAATAGCACAGTTTGAAAGAGAGAAATGTAATATCGCACTTATTGGAGTGGGGGTTTCAGCTATTTAGAAAACAGGCACTATATTGGTTATTAAGACACATTCATTGTTTAGAACAAAAGTGCTTTGTTCCAGTTCCCCTCTGTTGTGCACATGACCCATCATATCGCTGTATGCCATGGGTACCATATGAGATTCTTTTGTAAATGAATATCTGGAATAAGATTGTTCTGTGGACACAGGAAAACCAATATGTGTTTAAGGATTCTGGGTAATGGACCTTAAGAGACCTGAAAAAGCAGAGATATATAAAGCTTATGAGAAATGCCTTTTACAATGTGATTTTCCCATTAATGGGTTTATTTTGTTTCACATGTGCAGACAGAAGATAAGACTGGATATTTTTTGCTTCCATCATTTTACACTTGACATTTTGGGACTGAGCTTATAATTGTCCCTCCAATCATTGTCTCTCACCCAAAACAAATATAACATTGTGGTGTTATATCTGTGTGCATAATTTCTATAATATCTATTTTTATTTATGCCATTTATCATTGTTTTCTTTTTTAAATCTACAAATTCTTCATTAACAAATAAAAGAAATGCTTAAATTGACATCTTTGTGTCCTGTTAATGGCAGATATACTCAGGGCCTCCATCAGGGGGAACAACCAGGACTAATGTCCCGGGCCCGGAGCTGATAGAGGCCCGCCAACACTTACCTAGCTCTGCAACAGCAGATATCGGCGGTCACTTCCCTGTGCACCAGCCCACTATTAAAGCAGGACCACAACGCCCTGATCACTGATGATGTCACTTAGGGGGTGGGGCCCCAAGCCTGTGTCCCAGGCCATGCAGTTTCTGACTGTGGCCCTGGATATACAATATTATTATGCATGTGTCTATAATCATGTGTGCAGTTTTAATGTCGTAGAGCCACATCAAGACCCCCGCACGCATGTGTGTTACGTAGTTATGCTCCCATAGCGGGGTGTGCATGCCCCCTGCACTTCCCACTGTCGGTAGGAAATCGTGAGTACTTGCGCTGTCGGATCATCTACTGTGAGCATGCTTAGATGTTCCGAGACAGGGGACTTAAGCAAAGGACTTGCGTAAGTCCCCTGTCGGACTTAGTTCTGAATCCAACCCATGGGCTGGATCCAGACTTAATTTCTTCACATTTGTTTTCCCCATTGGTAATAAATGTGAATCTGTTTTAATTGATCAGTGTGCATTCCGACCCATCGGATCTTTGTACAGTAACACTTTCTACAGAGGCACTCAGTAAAGCTTACAAGTCTGTGTTCCCCCTCTTGGGACTAGATAAAGACTAAGGACCGGATCCATAGCTCTTTCCATCAGCCGAATGGTGCGCGATGATTACTGAATCCAGCTGATTTTCTGCATCCCCTGCGCCTGCTTAAACTACGTAAAGTGGACAGTGGGAACATTTAACTTATCCACACGGGTGACTTAAGTATGCCTTATGGCAGTACAAGTGACCTAAAATCTGCACAAGAGAGGGGACTGACAGACTTCTGTGCATGCAGTAGACACATGGGGCTATATTTACAAAAAAAAAAATTCCCCCCGAAGGGAAGCTGCTCCAGGCTCACCTGTGTTCGTAGCGAGCCTGGCAGCTTCCCCTTAAATATTTACCTAAACTCACCCCTCCGCCGAGGTCCCTCAAAGTCCCTCGAAGTGCTCTGCCCGCAGCGCAGGCACTTCATATCGAATAAAGTGCCTGCGCATGCGCAGAGACTTCATAGCGGCACTTAGAAAATTTTCAGCCCAAATATGAAAAACCACTGCGCATGCACAGGGTCTTCATATCTGGGCCGGAGTCTTCTAAGTCGGACGCGTCTGCCGGACAGGTAAGTTTTGTCTTTTTTTAACTGTTATAAACGTTTTTAATGTTTATCTTTATTTTTTTAACATGACCGCATCCTCCATCATACCAGCGGTCTCCCCACACATACCCCACTTTTCCTCCCCCTAATAACGGCTATTAGGGGGAGGAAAAGGGGGGAATATAGGGAGATTGCTGGCATGAAGTCAAAACGCCATCCTCAGATGGCGTTATTTTTTCCTTCACTGCCGAATCAGAATTTCGGCAGTGAGGGATAGTAACTTTTAATACTGCTTCGGCACCCGTTAAGATCAACGGGCTGCCGAAGCCTCACAAAGTGTTTGTGCATCGCTGGCATGAAGTCAATAATGCCATCCTCAGATGGCGTTATTTTTTCCTTCACTGCCGAATCAGAATTTCGGCAGTGAGGGATAGTAACTTTTAATACTGCTTCGGCTCCCGTTAAGATCAACGGGCTGCCGAAGCCTAACGAAGTGTTTGTGCATCGCCATAGAAACAGCAGATTTCCATAGCGAATGCAGTTTAGTAAATATAAAAATGTTCATTTTCAGGTGATAATGAGCGTTTTAGTGTTAAAACACCCATTATCACCCGAAAATATGTATAGTAAATAGAGCCCATGGAGGTCAAGATCCCTTCCTAAATGTGGGTATTTTCTGCTATTTGCAAGTGCAAAACGCCCGCATTTTGGGAGTGCATGTGCAGCATGGAAACTGGAAGCCTTGCTGTCTTTGGTACGGGATAGGACATGTTACGTATGTCAGAGTTAATGCATGTGCCCTGTCCAGAATTTTGACATTAGCATTTCTGGAAGTCGTACTGAAAATGAGCATACTATTGAAACATGCAAACAGATGAAAATAGGCAGCAGCTTATACAAGGTTTTAAAAGCATCTTTTAGGTTTTTTGTTTTTTTTTTTCCATTGCTTTTCCCAAAAAATTAAACTTTTGTCTGTGCAAAATATGCGGCTGTATGCTACTGTGCACTCTAAGTATAGTGTAACTTATGCTTAGTGTTTTATTTTAAAACATTTATAATTGAAAGTGATTGAATGATTGAAAACTACATTGAGCTTGCATGACAATTATAGAAGATGCAGTACAAGAGTATTTATGTCTTAATGTTTCCACTAAGCTGAATATATAATGTTGAGGAGATATAGGTCAAACATTACTTAGGGCAGGCTGGCTGCAAAACACTAATGTATGATCGCAATTCAGCACAGGGATAATGAATTCATGATATCATAGTTGGCTTAAGAGGTGCCGTGTGAATATTGGCATCCATTTGAAAAGGAAGAAATTAATAAACTGTATATTTCTATGTCTTTGTGTTGGATGTCTGCCAAAAAGTTAAAAGGCAAAAGATTAGTTATTTTCCCTCATTGCTGTTGAATATTATTTATGTTCTTGTAGCAATATTTCAAGACAGAAATACACTTTTCACCTTTGAAGGGTTAAAAAATGTCAGCATTTTGCAGCTATACTTTTCCAAGCCGGGAAGGTGCATGTACGAGTTGAAATGAAAGTTTCCACTTGAAAGAGCCACTGCTGTGATAGTATAATATGCTTCAGCCGAGCTCTCATTAAATGACAAGTCCATGGTATGTACTGGAAAATTGAAAGTTATATCCAGCATGTATTGACTGCACATTCCAAATAGAACTGCTGTCTTGTCTCACGGTGAGCATAACTCACATGGCCATGTCTTTTTTAACACTAACAGAAGTGATAAATGCCCTTTTTGAAGAATTAAATATACAACTATTTTATATTCCTTGCATGGTTTATATAGTTCTATGCAGTACTAGGTACAGTTTGCTGCTAGGCAAATGAAGCTTCAGTTATGACATACAGTAGACATGGTGAGTAATGTACTGACAACAATGTGACCCTCTAAATGTCCTACCAGAAGGTTTTCCCATCAAGACTAACAAGTGTCACTCCCCTTGAAAGTAATAAACTTATTTATCTATCATATTACTGCTGACCTATGGTAAACTTCCCTTGATCTAAGACATCACTAGATAAGGTTGGAATATGATTTTATATGATTTGATGATACAATACTGTGTTTTTATGAATGTCATTAAAATAACAACTTGAAGAATTAATGTAGAGCTCTTTGACCATATTTTAAAGTACCAAACTGTGTTTATTAAAGTGACCGCTGCATACAGTACCAATCACTGGGAATTAGATATTAGGGGGACTAATGACAGTCTGGAAATATTTGCAGTAGTTTAGATTAGTTGTTTTTGGCTTGATTATTGGCATTTCCAAAAGAGAATGTGAAATAAAACAAAAAAATTATGTATAGAGATGGTTGTTCAGTGTAATATAGCAATATAGCAATGTATCCATAGCAACCAATCAGATTCTAGCTCACATTCTCTAGTATGTAATAGGAAAGTGAGAGCCAGAATATGATTGGTTGCTAAAGGCAACCTCTCCACTTTTCAAAACCTGCAGCTTAGTTAATCTGGCGCCAGATGTTCCACAACAGAGCTGTCCAACAGGGCGGCGCATCCTCACCTAAACTCTGTAAGGGGGATGGGGGGAGCATTTAAATTTTAAAGTAGGGATTGGGTTTACAATATCCACGCAGATCAGCTGTTGTACAGATCACATGAGTTACTTAAAGCTGCCCAATGGCAGCGTAACTCAAATAAAGTCCACACGAGAGAGGGCAGTGACAGGGGAGTTCACCCCCTTCTGTGAGGACTGCTAGAACTCTGTGCGGAAGTCAGGATCCTGTCCATAGTCTTCTCTTCGCTGGTAGGTGCTTTAGGAAAGACTATGTATTATTTAGTGATGAAGCATATAGAAACCTTGGGTCTGATTTAGAGCGGAAGCAATAGCAAAACAATAGCAGATCTGCTGCTCTGAAAATCCATGTTGGAATGCAAATTTTAAATGTATAGAGTTACGTAACATCTCCTTGCTCAATGCTAAATTTCATTCATTTATTGAAAATGTTTGTATAATTAAAATCTGCTGATCAGTATTTGTGGGCAAAAGTCAAATTATGTTCTCTGCATGCAACATAGGTGCATCTATACTGGGTGCAAGGTGTGCAGTGCACATGGGCCTCTCAGAACAGGGGGCCCTGTGGCACTCATCCTGCACCCAAGTCCGCATATCAGGGAGTGGGGGTCCATTCGGCATCTATTTCTTTCCTCTAAGATCTTCCGGAGGGAGGAAACAGATGCTGAATAATCTCTCCTTCCCCTGAGGTGGGACTGTCCCGATTCGAGGGCCGAAAAAGGAGTGGGACTTAAAGCACAGTTAGGCTCTGCCCCTTTTGAGGTCCCTGAATCAGGCCAGTCCGGTCTCAGGGTAAAAAGGGGGGGCCATGTACAAATCCTGCACAAGGGCCCCCTCACTTCTTAAAATGCCCCTGGCATGCAATATATAAAATACATTTCCACCGCTAATATAGCAACACGGGTCTGGATTCAGAACTAATAACGTCAAGGGACTTATGCACATAATTTGTGTAAGTCCACTGACAAGTAACATCGGTGCATGTGCACACCAGATGTTACTCAAGAGTACCTAATGATTTACAGAACTCAGTCCACACGTTAGAAAGTACGTTGAAGGGGCCCATATATGCATTGATCTGCATCCATACAAACGCAGATCAATGCATAAAAGTTAAGGCAGGGTTCTGGACATATAAGTGTCTAGAACTACTACCGATAGAGGGGAGTGATGGGGGTGTGCACTCCAATATACCTTGCATAATGTCAGACTCCTGCACATACGTTAAGCAAGCATTATTAATAATTAATAATGTAATCATTTTTTTTTATATTTCAGGTGGTTTGTTTGTGTAATATAATAGCTAATATACAGTATGTCTCACAGATAATTAATTAATTGGCTAAACATATTTAGTAGCTTATGTGACTTATACATTGTCTCAAGGCGCAGATAGATAGATATTTCTCACCTTGTACTTAAGTTAGTCTTTGCTGATATTTGTACTGCAGCCCTGTGAGCGTGGTAGATTCTGATTGATTGAATTAATCCTGTCTGCTGCATGCATGGCATCTCCTGGAAGCCTTCATTTAAGGAATCAAATGACAATCTGAAAGGAATAAATAAAGTTCAGCCATGAATGACTTTGCAGGATGAAAAAGAACAAGTATCGGGCATAAGGTAGTAAATCATAGGAAATCCTAGAAAGAACACTTTATAGATAAGCAGACACTTGGGGTTAATTATTGTGGAGTATTTCTGACCATTCTGCAATAACAGATGCTTTAGTATTGGTAATTTCCGTTGTGCAGGGGCAGAACAACTGGTAGCGTGAGCGGTGCAGGGCATCGAGGCCCATGCTGACACAGGTATTCGCAGCTACCACCACACTGCTGGAGCCTGGGCCATTAGGGAATTCCTTGGCCTGGTTTTCTGCAGAGCTTAAGAGGGGAGACTTCTTGAAAACAAACTTTCCCTGCACATCAGTCCCCTGCAATACTTTCCTGGATGGTCTGTGGCCAGCGTTCCAATTCTATCTAACGTCATGATATGTGACATCCTGTAGAGGGCAGTGCACAGCGGACAACTTGGAATACCCAATCCTAGAGCTCCAAGTGAGTGAACTTGGTGCTCTAGAGTTTGGTATTCCATTATTAGAAACAGTGCATGCGCTGCATCACATGAATCTAATAACTAAGGGCCGTATTCAGATCTAATAACGGCAGGACACTTACGCATGCAAGGTGCCCTCCAGATGTTACGCTAGGGTTACTATAGTAACCCTAGCGTAGCAGCAATCGTACGGAACTTAGTTCCGTCCGAGCCCAATTCCGAGGAAATGGGCTGTGCTTCCCTTCCGCCTGCTAGAGTGGGTGGGGGGAAGCATGGTAAGTGTACAGTGTGGGTCTTCCCTGTTACATATCTTAACATATCTTTGTGTCATCTGTAAAAAGGCATATTTTCCCCTCAATACCACAGGCAATATCACCTATAAAGATATTAAATAGCACTGGTCCAAGTACAGAACCCTGGGGTACTCCACTGGTTACTTTACCATCCCCAGAAGAGATTCCATTTACTACAACCCTCTGTTGTCTATCCTGTAACCAAGATTGTATCCATGCAACTAACTTTAAGTCCAACCCTAAAGTTTCCAGCTTATTCAACAGTCTTCGATGTGGCACAGTGTCAAAACCCTTGCTAAAATCTAGATAAGGTATGTCTACAGCTTCCCCTTTATCTAATACTTTACTGACCCAGTCAAAAAATTCAATAAGATTTGTTTGACATGATCTTCCCCCAGTGAATCCATGCTGCTTGGGATCCTGTAAGTTACTGGATTTAAGATACTGTACAATTTATTCCTTTAACAGTTTTTCCATCAATTTCCCTACTACTGATGTTAGACTCACTGGACGGTAGTTTGACGCTTCTTCCCTACATCCACTTTTATGCAGAGGGACAACATTTGCTATTTTCCAGTCCTCTGGAATTACCCCAGTTATTAGTAACTGATTGAATAATTCAATGGTTTTGCCAGCACCCCTCTAAGCTCTTTTAGTAT
>WWET01000961.1:183546-203797 GCA_011038615.1 Limnodynastes dumerilii
ATATATATATACACATACACCACCACAATTCCAAAGTCTTTCAATAAATCTATCTCTGAAACAAATTACTCTAGCAAGAGAGGGGGAGAAGCAGTGCCAAATGGAATCAGCTTATGTTGAGTGCCAGGGTGCTGAAGATGAGAAACTGAATTGCTTCATACATTGCATAATTTCCTCCCCACTCACACCCCTCACATCCATCAATCGATAATTGCATTCTTACACAAGAAGAGTTTTAAAAAATAGCAAATGCCATTCACTAATTCCCCTCTGATCACAGTCCCCTATAAGACACTCTGGAGCTGATCCAGAGTTTGGGAGTAAGTGTACAGCTTGGCTAAACCATTTTGCAATGTGAGGGGTGGTCATTAATTTTATTTCTTTTTCTCGCAGGGAAAATTCTTTACTTTTGCATATAGACCTAACATGTGCATAGCTTTATGTTTCATCTATAAAATAGAGCTGATCTAAGAAACATCGGACCTGATTCACACTTAATAATAAAATTGCAAACTTACCTAAATATACGCACGTGAAAAATCCACAATACCAATTCAGAGAGAAGAAAGAAACCAACTCACCAAACCCCCTGTGTCAGGAGTGCAAAGTAAGAACCTAAGTCTTTCCTGCATATAATTGGGTACATGTGGACATTATAAGTTATGAATCGGTCATGCGTAATGGTGCTTAAACTTGCTTATGATTCAAAGATACATAACCAAACGCACTGATTAGGCTTTGGAAAAGTAAAGTTATTATTATTATTTTTTTTATAATATAAAAAAAGCTTGTACTGTGTAAACAACAGTAACCTACTAAACATACTTTACAATACACATAAATGCATACTGCAAGAAGTTAGAAATAAAATGATCCACTACATGAGACTTTCATATAACATTTTAAAAATAAGCATTTAAAAATTAAAAACAAAACAAACAATCAATACAATTAAATATAAGTAAATGTAATGGTGTTTGTTCACAAAATTAAAAGTAAAAAAATAAAAATTTCACAAACTCTTACCAAATAATGGCACCTTTACAATGTTAAAGTCTTGCACAGTCTTTTATTTATTTAATTTAAAAACACACATCTATTGATTATAAACATGCAGCAGGTGTGGGCTGAAATAAGACGCATGGCCTCACAGAAAACAATACGATTCTTCAACTTACTAGTGGTCGAGGGCTACCTTATCTTTTCCTATGCATATGTTGGTTTATGCAAGGCACTCCTACTTGTTAATCAGTCCTAACTCTGTCGGTACTCCCATACTGCACATTAGTAGCCTGTGTGAAGATTTGCTTTAGGAGTCTTGCCCCTCTAGCCATGCATGCGGGACTCGTTCTGTGCTGATGCGTGCATCAGTCCTAAGTCAGACGTCCGTGTATTTGAATCAGTCGACCATGGTTTCCGTGTGTATATTTGGGTTCTGGGCATGTGCAGTGTATCTGATCATAAAAATGCACACGTAGATTCTACACTTACTTAAGTGTGATTACGGTCCATCACCTCTAAATTCTAATTCTACTTTCAACATGGTATCACTCAGGTCTACACTTGCACCTAGAAAAAAGTGCAGCTCTGGACCAACAAAAAACAACATTTTTTGAACTTGAAACCTGAAAATATTTGCATATATTTCCCTCAAAACGTGACTACTTAGCATAGAGTATATTCTGATAAACATTGACTTGGCATACAATACTATACTTAAAGTATTATTAAGTGCAAAAGGTAAAAAGATCACTTTTCTGCTGGAGTAATTTGGCAGTAAGTACAAGGCCTAGGAAAGGGTTAAGAATAAAATGAATTTGTTTTATATCCACTCTGTTTTTATCTCATGTATAAAGCAATGAGCCTAAGCGAATGGTTTGGTGGACCATTAAGTACATGTACAAAACAAATAGTAAAAATAACAGTTATAGGGTGTAATTGAGTGTGCTGTACTGGAAATACATAACAAGACTGTTATGTTATTACTGCATCTAAAATCTATGTTTACAAAAATTCTTTTATTTACTTGGATTTAAACTAGTCACATGAACTAGTCACAGTGATATTGCAATTATTTATATTTTGACTGATACACAGCACACTATATAAAATTGCTGGATGTGTCATAAGCTTAGACATAGTTGTCAACTGTCCCTGAATATCAGGGAGACTCTCTGAAGAGTAGATAATCTCCCTGACTCCCTGAAGTATTTAACAATCTTCCCTGTTGCTGATTCAGTTCCAGAAGTCATTGCAGTATGATGACAGAATTTTGAAATTGTGTCCTATTTTCCTGCATAGAGGCCTATGGAGAAGGCCATTTTCATAAAGGCCAAGATGTAATCAGAGGCAGTTAACTAAGACAGCATGACTTCATGACTTCAAATATACTTTGGTCTCTTGTTAATCAGCGCAGGGTCACCTATTTTCCCTTTTCTTTAAATATGAAAAAACGGTTTTCACTGACAATTTAACAGTTAATAAATATTGGAGTTGCCATTTTATTGAGAAATAGTTTTCCTGGCAACACTGGACACACCCAAGGGTGGAACTATTTACAAGACACACCCCTTTGGCAGTACAATACACACCCCTTTGGTGCAATGCCATTTTAGTGCTATCACAACCTCCATGATATTAATTAGCAAAAGTTGACATCCGAGAGTGTAGATACATAGGCAGAGGTTCCCATAAGCTTCCAGTTCTAGGCTATAGATAATGTTTGTATTTTTTAATCTGCTCACCATGTGGTTTAAAACTTTTTTTCTTAGAAAATGCATATGGATCCCTTTATTTTTAGTTACAACAAGGGATATTAGTTTCTTACTATTAGTGGCTTGTGAGCTTCAGTGCACCTGAGTCATCTTCTGAGAACCTTCTTCTATGGTTTCCTGCTTATATTCTTCACTTTGCAGCCTTTGCAGGTGGTTTCTCTTTCTAAGGGGTTCATCTGTATGATGTATACTGTCTGCATTGCCTCTGCTATCACTTCCTTATAGCTGTTCCTGGCTCCAGTGTTATTGCCTAGGGCACCAAATTGACTAGGGGCAGCCCTGCGTACAACATTACCAGAAGACGAAAGTAGGTACACACAGCTCCTTTACAAGATCAATCATGTGTAGACCAACACACACGCATGACACTAAAATCTGAAGACCAACTGTTGTTCTAGCAGACTTACTTAACATTGCCGCTGGGAATGACCAATAATGGCCCCCATAGACAGGCTGTATATCGCAATAGGATATAAAATCGTGAAATTAGAATAGATAATACATATATAAAAACACATGACAAGCCCTGTGACAAAATCATTGTGTACCTGTGAAGACTCAGATGGAGGCACTGGCCCTGATTCAGAGTTTGGTGAATTCATCCATACATTGCTTTTTTTTTCTTTTGCTTTGTTTTTCACCTATTACTGATTCAGAGATTAAAAATAAGAGAGGAAAGTTCCACCTGGGCAAAACTATGTTGATTTCAAGGGAATCAGTGTTCAAAGCAGGGCTTTTTTTTTGTCGTCGGACGCACCGGACTGGAGTTACAGCACCTTTTTCCAACTGACCCTTTTTTTTTTTTTTTTTAAAAGCCTGTTTTTTTTTTTTTTTTTGTTAAAAGCTTGTGCCGCTATATAAGTGGCAAGGCTTTTAACAGTGCAGTATAGGGAAGCCCTGTAGGACCAAACCTGTTACTGCGAATGGCAGTGACCGAACCTATGCGGACAATGAAGGCTGGATATAAAGGGCAGACAATGGAGGCTGGATATTAGGGCAGACAATGGAGGCTGGATATAAGGGGCAGACATGGAGGATGAACATTTAATAGGGCAGACAATGGAGACTGGACATAAGGGCAGACAATGGAAGCTGGACATAAGGGGCCGGCCAGGCAGGCTGGACATAAGGGGCAGATAATGGAGGCTGGATATAAGGGCAGACAATTGGAGACTGGATATAAGGGACAGACATGGAGGCTGGACATTTAATGGGGAAGACAATGGATGCTGGTCATAAGGGGCAGACAATGGAGGCTGGATATAAGGGCAGACAATGGAGGCTGGACATAAGGGGCAGACAATATAAGGGGCAGACAATGGAGGCTGGATATAAGGGACAGACAGTGGAGGCTGGATATAAGGGGCAGATAATGGAGGCTGGATATAAGGAACAGACAACGGAGGCTTGACATAAGGGGCAGATAATGGAGGCTGGATATAAGGGAAGACAATGAAGGCTGTACATAATGGGCAGACCATGGAGGCTGTACATAACGGGCAGACAATGGAGGTTGTACATAACAGGCAGACAATGGAGGCTGTATATAGAGGGCAGACAATGGAGGCTGTACATAACGGGCAGACAATGGAGGTTGGATATTAGGGCAGAAAATGGAGGCTGGATATAAGGGGCAGACAATGGAGGTGGGCACACACAATATTCTTTGAGTGCTGTCCATCCCAAGTATGTTAAAGGACCTGGGAGAGTAAAGTGGTTTGTCTGTAGGTCTCAGAAGGCAGATCAATGCAGCGTATAAGGCCGGAGAATCAGTGAGATGTGTTTCACTTCATGAATGCTCCCATTGAAGCCTGGTTTCACTAAGAGATGACACTGGACCTGGTACCTCCCTACTGTTTAGACAGTATTATAAACAAGAATAGACAACAATATTGTGTTTGTTGTAGTATACACATGGAGGCTGGACATTATAAGGGGCACACATGGAGGCTGGACATTATAAGGGGCACACATGGAGGCTGGACATTATAAGGGGCACACATGGAGGCTGGACATTATAAGGGGCACACATGGAGGCTGGACATTATAAGGGGCACACATGGAGGCTGGACATTATAAGGGGCACACATGGAGGCTGGACATTATAAGGGGCACACATGGAGGCTGGACATTATAAGGGGCACACATGGAGGCTGGACATTTAAAGGGGCAGACAAAGGAGGCTGTACATTAAAAGAGGGAGACAATGAAAGCTGGAATTAAAAGGGACTCAATTATAAAAAAAAACGGGGCTGTAAAAAAGACTGAAACTTATGAGGGGGTTGCAATAAGGGCTGCAAAATTATAGGGGGCTGCAATAAGGGCTCAAAAAAATATAGGGGGACTGATAAGGGGTGAGTTCCTGCACCTTTTTTTTTTTATTTTTTTTACAAAAAAGCACTGGTTAAAAGGTGATGTTTCCCAGCCCAAGTCTAAATAACAGAGTAAAAGTGAAGCTGATCAGTATCTGTGTGCAATAAGCAAAAGAAAACTATTCTCTCTTTTTGCATATGTTACAGGTTCCCTCTCAACATCTGGTTTAGAAAGTTATAGGGAGCACACACAGATATGTAAGCTTTCAAAACTTTCTGGTTTATTGTAAGCCAGAAAAGTGTCTAGAACATTCCAGCACTAATGCTTTTTTGCTACTCCCTGCAGCGCCCTCTACTGAATCCTCCACAACTAACACCATTTCTTAAAGGCAGTACTACATACAATTATGGTATAAGTTACCAACAAAAGAATATGTAAGGGGTGATTTTTGTCACTATGTCCAGGCTACTGAACTATCCCCTTCTTATTTTAAATGTATCCAAACATTAATGGCCATTATTACGGACTATCATACTGTTGTTACAATGTTTAGCGTGACTCATTTATATGTGCATACTATGTCACTGAAATACTGATATCCCATTATACTTTTCAGAATAGCTTGAGGTTAATGGATGGTGTCCATGTTGTGTACTTTGGTTGTCCAAGGTGTTACAGTCTGGCAAGATCTTAATTCAGTTTGGTTCTCAACTCTATTGTCAACTCCAACTTCCTCAGTAGCAAATGGCATCTGGGAAGTCTGAATTGGCATATTATCAGGTATTAAACTGTTCAAATTTTCATCTGATACTACTGGTTATGAAGTCTCCATAGTTACTGGATGGTGTAACTCACTGACAGTCTCAGTAATTTGCGGGGAAATTACTACAGGGCGAAATTCTTCAGCTGCAGACCTTAATTCTGACAATTGTTGCGGTGCAAACATTTGAGGCTGTTGTAGATTGTAAGATACCATGTATGGTAAAGTATAGCATTCTTCCTCTTCATCTAAAATGTATTCATAACCTCCTTTGCTGGCTTCAAGATGAAGATAGTCAATTGAAACTAGTTCAAATGGGACACTTGTCTTGATTGAGCTCATTGGTGCTTTTTCTGGAATATTTGGACGTTTTTGCTTTATATATGTGCCTTTCTTACTAACATAGTCCTTCACCTCATTCTGCATAAAGGTCCAATAAAATCTCTCCCTAACTAAATGGACTACTCTGTCTGTACCTACATGTTCCATGTCATTGTGTAGATGTTTTAGCACCATAGCTTTTAGTGATGCTGGCAGAACCAATTGCTTCTGTCTCCAATCTTGCGATAAAGGAGTCCATTCTCTGTAAACATTTTTTTTACTTCACCACTCATGTCCTTCTTATCATTGTCAGTAGGATTGTGTTCCCTAATCTTGTACATCATCACCTCATTAATGGCCTTGTCTTCCTTTTGAGCAGTCCTCAAATCTCTATTAGTCATGCATGGAAGTGTAAATTTTCTGTGCGCAATGCGATCTTCGGGATTAAGACTCAAAGCAGCCACCCACTGAGTATCATCATTGGTAACCGCCCGACTTCCTTACCAAACCACAAATATTACTTCTGGTGGTATTCTTTCAGCGTATTCTTAAATATGATGCCGGAGGTCTAGCGGTATTCTAGACAATGTGTCCGCGTCTACATTAAGCTTTGCCAGGGCGATATTTGATGTCAAAATGAAAGTCCGCCAGCTCACCAACCCATCGATGACCGATGGCATTTAGTCTGCCCGTACTCAGCAGATATGTGACAAGATTATTATCAGTATACACCGTGAAAGAAGGTGCATAATATAAATAATCAATAAATCAATCACAAATTGCCCATTTCAATGCCAGAAATTCCAGTTTACCAGAGTGTAAATGATAATTTTTCTCAGCTGGGGTCAGGATGCTAGATCCATGTGCAATTACTCGTAATTTTCCCTTTTGATTTTGGTTGAGCGCTGCACCAAGCCCATCATTGGATGCATTTTTTACACCCCCTTCATTTTTTAAATAACATCCTAGAGAGGCTTGATGGTTCTAGAAAAATCTTGTGCATAAGAACGGTAATAGGTTAGAAAGCCCAGAAATTTCCTGACCTCTCCAATATCAGATGGTTCCTCCTCTTTTAACCATAGCAGTACTTCTAAGTCCTTTCGATCAATTGTTATTCCCTCACTGGAAACTAGTCGACCCACATATCTGACTTCCCGCTTAAACAGTTTACATTGTTTTGGTCTTAACTTTATGCCGTATTGACGCATCCGACAAAACACTTTTCACCTGGAAAGTTTTGGAGTAGCAGAGTACATCATCCAGATGAGGAAAGCTGCATTTATCTCAAATCCCCTCCAAGACATCCTCCTTACATCTCTGGAATGCCGCAGGGGCATTCATCAGGCCAAATGGAATACGCATCCATTCATAAAGGCCCCATGTTGTACTGAATACAGTGAGATGTCTTGAGTCTTCTGCCATAAACCCTTTATGGTATGCACAGCCCTGATCAAGGATAGAAAACCAGGAGTTACCACCTAACTTGTCCAGCAAGTCTTGAATTTGAGACAGTGGGTGACGATCTGGAATTGTTTTCTTATTTACCTCTCTAAAGTCCATACATAACCTAAGACAACCATTTTTTTTCGAACACACACTACTGGAGATGAATATGAAGACTTGAATTTTCCTTATACACTTTCTCTGTTTTGTACATATTCTTTTACTTCCTTGTAGAGAGGTTTTGGAATTGAATTGTATGACTTCTGAACAAGAGATTCATCCTTCAAATTAATTTTTTAAACTTAAAGTAGGAATGCAGCCTATGTCACCTTCATCCTTTACAAAGACATCAGATTCCTCATGCATCTGGCTTCTACTTCTTGTTCTTCTTGCAAATCTACAGGTGGGTTCTACTTTTCTGTTAGATTATTATTTTGCACCCTTTAGGCAAATCTTGAATACGGCATTTGACTGTACCAATTTGACTCCTTGGCACGGTAACACCCTTCTTTCCTGATTTTACAATACATTTTATTTCTCTGTTATCTGCAACCACAGAGTTTACAATGGCCTCAGTAGTGTTCTCGGTTACAGTCATTGCTTCACCTAGTAGTGCATTTAAGGCACTTAAGCCAATACCACCATCATTATATTTTTCACCCTTCTATGACATTAAACCCCAAAAGTAGGCAGTCCACGCACTCATGGCCAACTAAAATAGGTTCCTGAATAGATAAAATCACCATGGCTGACACTGTGGATTTCTACAATGACTTCAACCCACCCACAAAATGGTATATGTGTGCCATTGGCTGCAGTCAAATTAAGAAAATTCTCAAATCCCAATAAATTTTTTATGGGTTGAATATTTATTAATGACAGATTTTGCTCCAACCATGAACTTCCCACCGTGCTCACCTGAGTACCTGTGTCTAATAATGCCTGGGTAGGTACTCTACCTATGGTACAGGAGAGCAAACACTTGTTTCCAATCAGCTGAGCTACTCATTTCGTTGTTGGTGTATTAGCATGTTACTTAATATGTGTATGTCTGTTAGAATAGTTTGAGGGCTTTCTGCATTTATAACATTGTTTTGTACTTCCTGCCCCCCACACTTAATGCAAAGATGGGACTCAGTACTTTTGCAAGTCACTGGTTGTCCCTCCCTTCTCCTATTTCCCAACATTTGTCCTTTACTTAGGCAACCCTCCCATTTCCCAACATTTGTCCTTTACTTATGCAACCTATTGCTCTGTACCCAGTTTAATTACATTTAAAACAATGAAGACAAATTTCCTATCCCTTTTTTGCACAAATTTGCCATTTGCCTTTAACTTTTGTTTTATCTCTAACATGTCTGCATTCACAGTTATAAAGCCAGCACCACTCTGACTCTTCACCTCAATAGGTTTAATTATCTTTTCCAAGTGGCTAGTTAGTGCAGAGATTTGTGCCGTTAATTCCTGAATAGCAGTTCTATTAACTTGCAGTTCACTTTGTATATTACTTACATTAGACCCATGTATCTCCAGAAATTTCCTGTCTATGGGTTGCTGGGCTGCACTAACAGTTACTTGTTTAGGTCTATTTAAATTGCTTAATCTTTTTTGTCTCTCTGTTTCTTTATTTGCAGTTTTAGTCATCTGTTCCAGAAGGACATAATAAGTTACTGTTAAGTCAGATATGTAATGTTTCAAGACACTTCTAACACTACTATCTTTTTTACTCCACCTCCCTTGAGAGGAGCAGAAAGCACCTTTTGTTTCAGTCCCATTATCCTATACATAAACTGTTGGGCAGTTGCTTTATCCTGTTGTCTAGCATTAATAAGTGCCTGAAAAAAGGCTGTGCTGTTTGTTTCTCTGATATGGGAACATAGAAAGTGCTTCACCTCTGCTACTGTTAGATCCTCTTTATTGGTCACCATTTCTTTGAATGAACCTGGCTTAATAACCTTTAAAATAATTCTAATAATTTCTGTCTCTGTATACATTTCTTTCAGCCCCTCATCAATTTGTTTACAGATGTTGTTGAAACTAATATCTGAGTCTGCATCTGTTATTTGTCTATTGTAGATCATCATTTGGTCCTGGCTGTATATGGTGTGTACTGACTAATGCAGGTGTATCCTTGTAATTAATTCCCAAATTTGTTACAATGGGATTTATTATATTGGCTTTTAACACAACCTTGACTTTATCATATAAATCAAGCAGATAGGATATACCTTGATCCTTTAGCATATATAGCTTTTAACTCTGCATGCATTCCACAATGTAATGATACAGTCCTGCTTCCTTTTCATTATTGACATTAATAACATAATCATCTGTTTCACATTTTAGTGACACTACAATGTTGTTTAGCTCGTCTTCAGTCAATTTGTATAGTTCTTTTTTAATGTCCTAAACAAGTCTGCTATGTGAGTTTCCACTGAGTAGCCTTGCCAATGGTGTCTTTCCCTCACGTCTCTGTCCTGCGGTTCTTTAATCAGCAGTCTGCAGCACTGATCCCGGACGAGCCCCCAAAATGTTACAGGTTCCCTCTCAGCATATGGTTCAGAAAGTTTTAGAGAGCACACACAGACATGTCAGCTTTCAAGACTTTCTGGTTTATTGTAAACCAGAAAAGTCTTTAGAACATTCCAGCACTATTGCTCTTTTGCTACTCCCTGCAGCACCCTCTACTGAATCCTCCACAACTAACACCATTTCTTAAAGGCAGTACTGCATACAATTATGGTATAAGTTACCAACAAAAGAATATGTAAGGGGTGATTTTTGTCACTACGTTCAGGCTGCTATACATAGAATAAAATGTATTTTACTCCACATGAAATCAAGGTGTAACTTTCTTCTCTTATTTTCAAAGTCTGAATCTGGTGCACTGTGAGCAAGAGCAATGAAGTAATAACTATGCCTGATTCAGACTTAAGGGACCTGATTCAGAGACTTAAAATAAGAGAGGAAAGTTACTCCTGGGCAAAACCATGTTGATTACAGGGGAGTCAAATTTAATCATTGCAAACGGTATTCAAGTTGAGACGTGGGGTTTCCCAGCCCAAGTCTAAATTAGCAGTGTAAATGTAAAGCTGGTCAGTATCTGTGTGCTGTAAGCAAAAACAAACATATATTCCTGCATGCAGAGAATACAATTAACATGGCTCCCCCTGAAATCAACATGGTTTTGCCCAGAGTAACTTTCCTCTCTTATTTGCAGTCTCTGAATCAGGTCCAAGGAGCTTGAAAATAAGAGAGGAAAGTTACACCTGGGCAAAACCATGCTGATTTCAGTGGAAGTCAAGTTAATTGTATTCTTTGCATACAGGGATATATCTTTGAATTGCTAATTGTAGGCAGATACTGACCAGCTTTACTATCACACTGTTATTTAGACTTGGCCTGGGAAATACCACCTCTCATCTCTAATACTGTTTGCAACAGATTAAATATGACTCCCCTGCAATAAACATAGTTTAGCCCAGGAGTAACTTTCCTCTCTTATTTTCAAGCTCCTTCTTAAGTCTGAATCAGGCCCTATATTCTCATTTAAATTTCCATCTCTTATTAAGTGTTAAGAAAAAGGGTATAACACATGAATCTACTAAATTATTTGCACTACTATTTTAGGTATGATTCTGAGTTTGGACAGAATTAATGTTAATAATTGGAATTTTCTAGTTCAGCTTGTACAATGAGCAAAATGGATTTATTTTTCCAACATTGAAATAATGGTTGTTTCCCATCCTTCACATTGCTGCACTGTTTTGTTCAGGTGCAGATTTACATCTTTTGGTGATGCTACAAACTTTGTATCAGCCCCTATTACAGCCTTTGCTACTTTGCAGTTTGAACCTTGATATCCCAAATTTCTCCAACCATCTCTACAGTCAGCAGTAGGATATGCTATAGCTCTTGCACAGAGTTTATGAAATGTGTTTGCAGACAGTCCTCAAATTTTTTTTGTAACCCTGGGGCCACCAGACCCTCACTTTATATTATTTCTGTTTCATCTAAATGCTTGTCTGGACCATATTCCCTCCCATCCCCCTCATTTCACTTGCTTGAAATTCCTTATTTGAACGGATGTGCTCCCAACGGCAACATTTTTGTTTTTCCTAATTTGCCATCTTTTGCATTTAGTATATTACATGTATGTATGTAATAAAATGTTTTGTTTTGTTTTGTTGTTTTTTTTTTGCACTGGATACATTTGTTCTTGTAATAAATAAAATATATTTTATTTCAACCCAGAACTTCTGGGAAGAGATAATCAATGATCAATCCTTCCTATTCGTGATCAATAATGTTTCCTGATCTGCAGAATTAATAGGATGGATACAATTACAAATGATAAGCATAAATAGTAAATATAGACAGCTAGTCTGTAGTTATACACCGACATTGTTGAATAGTATTGAGGTTGCTATATTCTGTAGTGTAAAGGTCTTAGGGCAAATTTTTTACTGGCTTCTTGGTGCAACTGTAACGAGTTGTATCCTGTTGACCTAGGACCCAAACAGACCCGAACCCACCCAGCCCCACTATTACCAGATCCTGAAGAATTGTAGGAGGAGATGTGCTGTTCCCCTCCTGGTTCCAGGTGCGACACTTGACCAATCTGCATGAGAAAGCAGTGTTAATAAAGTTCTTACACCTGATGATTACTTGCCGAACAAGGCCTCAGACAACCTCTTTTTGCCAATGAGCTGAATGGAACCTCTTGCATGCCTCCCAATTCCAACCGCACCCATGGAAGGAGGGGAGTGCCTACTAACCAACGGGGCCTAATGCCAACTCGAAACACAGACCTAAGCCAATTGAGGGCGTACTGCCCTTACCTATCCAGAGGACTAACAGAGGACTAACACCCCCTACACTGACTACCTATACGGCCTAATGCCCTGCCTCCAAGGGGCTATCACCTTACCTACCTAATAGAGCACGTGCCCTATGTCACTATAGGGCCTAATGTCCTCTGTTGACAACAGTTCATCCACCTTTGTTTGTGGGGCACGATCCCTTCTGATCCAGTGGTACACTCTGGTGGTCTAGTCACATAGGGCAAATCTCCACAGCCCAAGCCTGGGCTGTTGCAGCAGATATCATTGGTGGGAGGGAAATCCAGCCTGTCTTCCTGGGGAGATACAAAAAGACAGGACCTCACCACCTGCTCCTCCAACCCCATTGCTCCCCTGCGCTGACTTCTCTGCTCCTCCAATGGTGCTCCTGGCGACGCTTCTCCTCCTCTTCCTGGTGCTGCTCTTAATCCTCCTGCTTCCTGCTCTTCTCAGGATTCCAAGCTCTAGCCCATGATTGGCTCATTACGGCACCTCAATTCACCAGGTGTGCATTGATTAGTTGCCAGCTGGTCCCTTTGGTACTTGTCCGTCCCGTCCAGTTGCTTCAGTGACGTGATGGCCTCCCTTTAGCTCTGCGGGATCCTCTGACAGGTAAGCGCTTCTTTCATTTATATTCCATGCCAGATCTTCCTACAGAGCTGCCCTCACAGTGTCCCACACCAGGTCTTTGTCCTCCTCCAGCGTTTGCTCCTACATTGCCTGTCACATAATGTTGATTCTGTATTAAGGGATGGATCGGGTCTAACAGCAAAAGAGAGGAAAAAATTAGCAGTTAAAAAAATATGGGGGAGAGGAGGAAGAGAGCTTGCTGTTAGGAAGGGTAGGCCAGTCTGATAAAGTGGGATTTAAGGGAACACTTTAAGACTTGGAGGGTTGTAGATTGTTTAATAGACTGTGGTAGGTTATTCCAGAGAAGAGGGGCAGCACAGGAGAAGTCTTGGCAAAAGAGTTAGTGATCAGGTGGGAGGTGAGGCGATGGCTTTTGGTAGAGCGAAAGAGCCGGGAGTATGGATGGAGATAGACATAAAGCCAATGTAAAGATTGATAGTGAGGAGAAGTAGAGGTAGAGCAGTGGGGGAGAAATATTAATCTAAATGCTGCATTAAGTATGGATTGAAGGGAAGAGCTTGGTCACAACCTGATGCTTCTATGGAGCACTTTCCATTGGTAGTATATTTCCAATATACTGTATATATACTGTATATATAAATTTTTTTTTGTATTTTGCTAATTTATTTAAGTCTTTTTCATTGAGTTTATGCAAGTGTATTGCAACTAATGTCATATGTTCTTATTTTATATGGACTTTTAATATCCCTAAACCCTTGTCCTTGTTTTTCTAGAACCATCTTGACTAATTGAACCAAAATATTTAAGAAGATTTAAACTGCTTTGATAGCATCTTTTACTTTTTACAACTTTCTCAAGTTACATCAAGCTCATTATATATACAATATTTTTTTTGTAATTAGGAACTAATCTTAATTAAGACTTCAAGAGAGCATGCATTTTAAAACAATATTATGTCTATGCAGCACAATGAAAAAGTAACATTCAAGAAGCTCTTTAGCCTTTGTAGAGGCACAACATGGCCCTTATTAAATTGATTGCCTACATTGTGTATAGTAAACCAGCAACATTTTCTTATTGTGTTATTAGCATTGTTATGGGCTGCAACTGCACTGCCGTGTTCATTGTGCGGTTGAGGGAATATTGTACTTCTGAACATCTGCTTAAAGAGTTTATCATTGCACTGGTGCCAAGGACCCCATTAATGAAGTGCCATTTAGAAATGTGATTAAGTGAGCATTTTTCTATCCAGGAAGGTTAGAGTTTCCTTAATAAATTCCATTTGCTGAGAATTTACAATCTCAATAAAGATGCAGCTGCAGCCTGCACAAATGGGCACTGAAAAATTGATTTGAAAGAAAATTGGCTGGCATATATGTGTTTGTGCCAGTTTCTAGAAAGGGGATCTGCAAAATATGAATTAATTCATGTATCAAACATTATTTTAAGCAATGACTTAATTAACTTATAACAAATCATTTGTTAAATATCTGGTTGGTTTACATGAACTGGTTTAAAACTCTTCCCTAAACCAGTAGCAGATGGTTGTGTCCAGACTGTCAATGATCAGTGATTACGAGTTTCACATGGGTCTGGACAGAAACCTTGTATAAAGAGATGCATCAACAGTGGCCAGTGTGAGAACCTTCTCCCTCTTCATTAGCAGTTACAGAAGTAGGTTGACTAGCCTAAGTTTTCAGAAGCAGGCCATGATGCGGACAGAGATTGGTGATATTTTATTTTCTTTCATCATGTGGGGCATACAGGAATACTCTGTTTTACCAGTAACAAAAGATGGTCCAATGTCAAACTTTGTCCAGTAAAAAGAACACATTTTTAAAAGGGATTAAAACTACAGTAGTCTGTGTGATGTGTAACAGCAATGCTCTGATTCTGCAGTCACAAGAGCGATCATGCCATCTCCAATATAGCTCCTCAGTTGTAAAAACAAAAGCGGCTAGGCCAGTGTTTCTCAACCTCGGTCCACAGGACCCCCTAACAGTGCATGTTTTCCAGGTCTCACTGCTGGAGCACAGGTGTGTTCATTACTAACTGACACATTTTAAAAGCTCCACAGGTGCTGCTCATTATCACTTTTAAAATCTTTAAGGAAACCTAGAAAATATGGACTGTTTTGGGGTCCTGAGGACTGAGGTTGAGAAACACTGAGCTAGGCATAGGGTTTGTTTCAACACATGTCCACTATACAGCAGATGGTTATATAGCATATGAGTAGTAAGGGTTTTTGTTTAATGTATATAAAGGTATAAGTTATGGTTGATGACTTTTAAAAAGATCCCGGAGGGAAGAGACTAAGGCTAGTACAGAGACGGGGCTTAATGACATGATTATGCTAATTTTCATGGTATTACTAAGGGTGGGGGCTAATTGCGTCATTAGATCCCGCCCAGTCCCTACTAAGAATAGTAGTGTTGCTAGGCGGGGGGCGGGGTGCTTGAGGCTGCTGTTTGCATGAAACCACAACCTCAAGTCCCCTGCGGAAGATTTGCTTTCTCTCCTGGGATACCAGGATTACTGCCCGAATTTTGGGAGTCTCCCAGATATTCCGGGAGAGTTGGCAACCCTGATATAAGTACTGAATCAAATCAACTAAAGACATATAAAGACTATAGCAAGGACGAAAATTAAACCTAAACCAAATAGAATCCAGAAAACCATGGTAGCTCAGTTAGTAGCACTTGGGCCTCATAGCGCTGGGGTCATAACTTTGATTCCTGGACTAGATCTTATCTGTGTGGAGTTTATATGTTCTCCCCGTGTCTGTGTGGGTTTTCTCCAGGTGCTCTGCTTTCCTCCCACACGCCAAAAACATGCTGGTAGGTTAATTGGCTGCTAAATTAACCCTAATGTCTCTGTATGTATGTATGTGTTAGGGACCTTAGTATGTAGCTTATTAGGAGCAGGGACTGATGTGAATGTCAATGTTATGTTCTCTGTATATAATAAAATAATAAAAAAATAAAAACCTTTTTTTTATATATACAGTGTAAAAGTAGAAGTGGTTTGAGCATAATCTTGAGTGAATTGTGTTCCTCGTCTTGTGTTAGCATATTTAAATGAATAATGAAAAATAAACTGTAGAATATATGCAATATTACTATGAGCAGATATCTGAATCTAACTGGAGCAAAACTGTGGATATGAGAACTAGAGAAAGTAATACAGACAGGTGGGTTTGTTATTGTGGTACTGATTAACAGTGTATGGACAGGTTGCATTTCCTGAATTCTTACAAATGGATAAAGACAGTTCCAGCTGGATAATTGGATGACTGATATTTCTGTTATATATGCTTTGATATTCATGGAATTAGTGTTCTGTGCACAGTCCAGCACAAATTCCTGGTTTAAATAATAACATACTCTATGCAATATGATACTACTAAATATTCAACCTTTCTTTATGTAAGCTTGATAAAATGAAATGGTCATATAAGGCAAACACAGAATAAACAGCTATAGGGGCCTGGGAAGTTGAAGTTTGTATTGGTTTCAGGCTGCAGAGAAGACAACGCCATTATAAAATATGTTCTCACTTTGAGAAACTAGGAGTCAGAAATGAGAAAGAATAGGAAAATACAAAACAAGAATATATGTAATGAATTATACAATATATTACACAGGTATACAATAAATAATAGTCTCTGCACAAACCCAGTATTATTTCTGGAAAATGCCCTCAATCTATCAAGTCATCCTATAGACTTTATCTGCCTATGTGTTTAGATATTTATTTATTTATTTTGGAAACATTTAACCAGAGCGTCAGTGCAGGAGAAATCACTCAACTATTCCACACCCCTCTATCTCCACTGTCCTGTGGAACAGTAGTGTGAGGCTGTGAGATTAGCTCTTTTCCACTTGTTCTCCAATATAATCACTATCTCATATATTGTTCCTACTGATAAAGATAGAATTTACCTGTCCTAAATGATTCCCCCTAAGCAGCGCTCTCTGCAAGCCAAGTGCAAGGCAGTAGCGGATGACTCTACAAAAGTATATAATGTCACAAATGATCCACCATTTTGAATAGATATAGAAATAAAAACCCAAAACATATCTTCTAAAGCTTTAATGACAGTCTTCCTCTTCCCCAAAGGGGGCGTTTTGGAAAATATCTACATTTAGCGAATGCGCATACACTGTGTTCCCAGTAGGGATCTGGATCCTCTGGAGTCAGACTTCTGTAACTAGGAGAGCTTCCAACAGTCAGGCTGGAAATGGACATCTTGTATGCTAAGTGGAAGATGGCGGTATGTAAATAGTACAGTGAGGATATACAAAGTGCCCTTTGTATAATTCAGATCTCTGATGCGTCCTCATTTTATGTGAGGACACAGTGGAAGATATAAAGTAAGGGACTCCTGTCGGAATTTATTGCATGCAAGGGGAGAGGTTTCTATTCCCCCCATAGTCTGGATATATCAGGGATCCAGCATTGAGTCTCTGTTGCCACTGCTCTAAGAGCCACGATCACAGCAAAATCTTAAGTCTGGATCTGCTCCTATGTGTACCAAATGCAGCATCCTATGTTTCCTCCTGTATATTTGTAATTACTCATGGACAGAATAGACAGAATCACCAAGGTTGTGGTGTGGTATTTTATTTTTCTCTTTTTAGCCAGTGAGGAGTTAATGGCAAGAGCAAGAAAAATATAAATACCAGACCACAGCAGAATGAATAGGCTATGGGAATACGGGCAGATTTATGTTGATAATGCAAGAACAAAGTTCTGGGAGAATGAAATACATTTTAATAAAAACATCTTTCTGTATTGTGCCGTTAGTCTTCTGAGCAATATTTGTTTAAAACGATTTTTGATGTTGTTGATCTTTTTACAGAAATGCCATTCATAAATTATTTGCACTGTAAATAGTTTCCATTGAAATCCAGTTGCATTTTATTCCCTTTTGGATATTTATATGTATCCCTGGTATTAAGTAAAACTTGCCCTATAAATAGTCCGTTAACTTTATCTCTACATGTGCCTGTGACAGAAGGAAACAGTGAACATATACTGATTCTTGAATTTACTTAGTTCTTTTCAGTGGCTCTTGTAAGACAGGTACAAAAATATAAACGGTAAATATAAATAATAGATGTTCAATAATACATTTTTTAAAATAAACATGATTTAAAAATTACTGCTTTGATATTGCTTAAGGTACCAACAGAGAACGTATGTCTGCCAATTATACTATAAATGTAGCCAAAGAAAGGAGAAAAATGTTAGTGATTAAAGGGTTTAGATGGTTTTGTCCAATTTGTTGTTGTTCATTACATTGCACAAGAGCAGATCCAGCACCTTTTCCAAACTTAATGACAAGGGCCAAGAGAGGTTTTTGCATTTGAAGATGTATTATTTGCTCACAATTTCTGAATGGCTCAGCTAGATAATGCCTGTGATAATGCAAATGGAAACCTGGTCAAGGGGGAGTTTACCTACAGAGGGTGTATGCAAAAATGCATACATATGCATCACCCAGCTATAAATAAATACATGGAAAAATAGGAAAATGGTTTAAAAAATGTTACCTGCTGCAGTTTGGCAGCAGCATGTAATGTTATCATTGTTCTGTAGCAGGGTACTCTTGTCTGTGTTTCCCCTGCAGCATTCCTTTTTGCTAAGATCCTAGATGAATACCTTGCAGCTGGGATGCCTTAGCTGAGGATTTGGCTGTGTGCATTCTGCAGCAATGGGGATGTGGCTCTCCCCTTAAATAGCTATCAGCTGATAGCCTCCTGGCTGGTCATAGCTTCTAGTTTCTAGTGTTCCTGCCCATGCTCATGTTTGGTTCTCATTCTGATCTAGCATCCGGTTTGGTCTGTTTGCCTGCTGTTCTGTATGGTTTCCTGCATTTTGAGTGCCCTGATCCTGCTACCCTCTGGTGTCTTCCCTGTTGTTGTTCTGTTACTCTTACCTTGATGCATTTGTCTCTCTCCTTGGTTGTAAGTGTGTCCTTGCTGTGTGCAGTGTGATTGTTCCTGTCTGTCGTTATCCCCTAGTGGATAACAGTCTTGTGTATTCGGTGTACCTGTGCCTTTCCATCTGCACTGCTCTGTTTATTGTGCTACTCCATCTGCACTCCAGTTATTATTGCATTCTGTGCCACTCCATCTGCACTCCAATTTATCTGGTTATTACTGTGCTACTACATCTGCACTTCAGTTTACTGTTGTATTCTGTGTCATTCTATCTGCACCCCAGTTTATCTGGTTATTACTGTGCTACTCCATTTGCACTCCAGTCTATCTGGTACAACTATGCATTCTATCTGTACCACTGTCAGCCTATCTGATTTATTCTGAGTGTCTCTATCTGCACTCTTAACCAGTATTGGTACTTACCTGTATCTGGTTCTCAGCCATCCCAGCGGTACCTCATCTCTGGACACTGTACTGCTGTATTGGTTACTGCCTACTGGGGGCCCCGACTTGCTGGGTGTCGTGCAGCCCAGACTATCCCCACCATCAGGGGCTCTAACAAAGACCAGTCCCCAGTTAGACTCTGCACCCTGGGAAGCAGGATACCAGTACCATAACAAAAAAAATATTATGATTTGATAATTATTGTCACGACCCTGACCTCACCTGAGGCTTTTGTGACTTATCTGGGGCACAAGGGGTTAATCGCAACAGCCACCTGGTCTGTTCTCCAATGAAAATTGGGGGAGGAGTATTATTGTATGTTAGGGAAGGGTTAAATTCTACTTTAATAGGGTGTATTGGAGAGAAAACTGAGGCACTTTGGGTAACCATAGAAACCCAGGGTGTTATTCTTCGTACTGGAGTGATATATAGGCCACCAGGGCAAGAGGAGGAAATGGACAATGTTCTATTACAAGACATTGCTAAAATGGCATTAAAAGGGGAGGTAATAATTATGGGTAATTTCAATCTACCTGATGTAAACTGGGATAAGTCTTCAGCAAGCTCCACTAGAAGTGGGGTCATTTTAAATTCATTACAGGGAGTGTCCCTTAAGCAACTGGTGAGAGAGCCCACTCGCAAAGAGGTCATCTTAGATTTAATACTTACAAATGGTGACCGAATCTCAGAAGTAAGTGTGGGTGAGAACCTAGGATCCAGTGATCATCAAGCAGTATGGTTTAGTATAATGACTGGGAGAGAAGCGTGCCACACGAAAACAAGGGTGCTAGACTTTAGGAAGGCAGATTTTGTAGAAAT
>WWET01000961.1:210525-220709 GCA_011038615.1 Limnodynastes dumerilii
GGGATATCACACTGCACTTAAGCTGGCCGCACCTAGAGGTGATTGTACGTCAATTCACGTAGCATATTTTTTACACTGTGCATGCTCAGAAAGGGAGCAGGTGGAATCATGTCCAATTAAATCCTGAACTTGAGATGCAACGGTTTGCGTTATGATGGATGGGAAGAAAGGGGAGGAGGCATGTGATCAATGTAAAGTTAGGGCATGTCCAAGCAAGTGCACTCGACCCAGATCTGAACGCAGGGGGAAATAATCACGGCTTATGTCAAAATATTTTCGTCCATGGGCTGACACTCCGCAACCTATTTCAGACCTGTGCATTAGAACTTCAGACTTCAGCCATAATACAAGTTAGGAAATCACTGATGGGGTATTGTGCTGTTGTCAAATCTTTAATATACTGATGGGGTATTGTGCTGTTGTCAAATCTTTAATATATACAGTACTTGTATCATTTTTTAAAAATAAAAATATTATTTTGTAAAGTTTTAATGTGTATCCTGTATATAATACAGTGGCAACTTAGCTTTCAGATGTACAGGTGTGTGTGTGGTTTGCACGCAGCTTGCCCAGAAATTACACCTGCATGGATGGCACACACAAAGCTGATTCTGTGTGCCTCTGGATAAAACCTACTACAGCAGCCAACAAAATGATCTGATTGCCAGTGACCTCGCACAGTGACCTTATACTGTCCAGAGCTATCGCTTCACTGCCCTCACTGGTTTGTGCGTTTTTGTGGATTATACAAATCAGTCCATACTATAGACTACATAATAGTCAGCTACTTATAGCATAGTGTGTGGTCAACATAAGTACATGCTTTACAGTTACAAAACAAAACAAAAAAAACCACTAAAACAAAATATTTAGCAAATACATTTCCATAATTGTTATCTGCCACAAATGTCTATGGACAGTCTGTAATTTTTGCAGTATTTGTTCCTGGTAGTTTTTGCTTATAACAAGTGCACACTATTTACCATAAACAATATTCAGTTTATTATTCTCAATCTTTACCCAGGCATATGTTGTCCTGTTGTACCCATTAATATTTATTGAAATGGTTCTGTAGAATATAATAAATATTTATCATTTTAAATTTTAGTTGTCAGATTTTGATGTAGGGCGTTGTTCTCTCTGCTCAATAATACGATATTTAATATGATGTTCTGTATATTGATGTATAATAAGTCTATAGCTACTATTAATATTTTTCCAACTATGCTAATTCCCTGGGAAAAGAAAAGTAATTTAGTTCCAAAAAGATATTAAAATTAAAGAAACTAACATGACTCTACAAAGCTCTTAGTAATTACAACTATTATTTTTCTTGACTGGAAAGAAAAAGATAGATAAGACAAGTGAACTGGAGATGGGAACAATAGCGATTAGCTAGGATATATCAGTATAACGAATATAGGAAGTATTTAACCATAAAAATGTTGGATTTTAAATATCATTTAAAAATTTGAAAGCTTTTGGAGAATCTGATCTCAGGTACAAGGGAGTTCTATGTGTAGGTATTAGAATGAATAAGGTCTATCTAGTCAGGGATCAGGCTGTGAACCACTTGTATTATTACTATATCATTTATGAATTATAAATTGTATATTCTTTTTGTCACTGAATTACTTAAACAAATGTGCTGTTATATACTTAACTGTTATATACTGTAATATAATGATAACCAAACAGAATTTGTATTTATTAATAAGCAATTTAGGGTTGGTCCAGAGCTTCACAGTGACATGTTTAACAAGTGGAAATGTACACCTGAGCAGCACCATATTGAATTGCAGTGGAATGCAAATGAATTTTAGCATTTGCATGCAGGGAAAATAGTTTGCTTTTCTATACTGCATACTTAACACTTTGTTATAGACCATAACTACAAATCCCTGTAGCATAACTACCGTAGGTTTAGGGAGTGCAGCTGTTATGGGGCCTTGCGCAGAAGGAGCAGAGATGGCCCTAGGTTTTGTGGGACCCATATAATATATTATATAAATATTTATATATTTACACAATCCATGTGTTATTATTATTTTTATTATTATTATTATGTTATGCCTCTGCACACAGGGGCGGATCGGGAACTTAGAGTAGCCCTGGAAAAAATCTGCAAAAGGCCACATGTGGGCAAGATCACTATTGGTGGAATCAATACATACAGCATCCTAGTGACCACCACCCAATACATACAACGTTCTAATGGTCTTTTTACAGACATTATTTTAGCAAACACCACCAATGACAGTCAACACCCTAGTCTTCAAATAAAATGGGAGCTGCTGAGTGGCCTACTGGGAAAACTCCCTGTAAGTCCTATGGCCAATCCACCACTGCCTACTCATCTATTTTATTTTTAGTCATGTAGAAATCCACTTCCAAATTCTCTACTTACCTTGTTGCATCTCAATCCCCAACTTTAGAGATACGATGCAATTCATTTATATATGCCATCTGTGGATTGCCTCTGAAGTTGGGTGTGGGGGATTTATATGGATATATTCTGTCACAGAATATATCCATAACTTTCCCATTCAACTTTAGAGAGGCAAATAATACATAGAACTCCAACCCCCATATCTCCTGCTTACCTCCTCTGCAGTATACTCCTTCTGTCTGGACCTTAGCCTCTCCACCACACAGGCAGTGTCCTGCATACACTGGCTCACGTAGCTCTCACAAAAATAATGATGTCATCAATCTCAGGAAATGTTATCAGCTCCACAGTGCTAGCAGCACAGCACAGGACCAGACTGTGCTGTAGCTGGACGTTAAACTAAGCTTTTCATAGCTCAAAAGCTAAGTTAAGCATCCAATCACAGCACAGCCCGTTCCTGTGAAATGCAGCTAGTCTTGCAGTTTTAACCCTGCCACTCCCTTCAGCTGACTTCTCCTGCCCCAGTTCTAGGCTAGAATCAGAGACCAAAGCAGCCACTGTCTATGGGTATAGACAGGGCCACAGGCTCCCTGACTCACTGGGCCCTGGGCCACCGCCTATGTGGCCTATGCCTAGGGCCACCACTGAAAGGGAGACCCATGAAAACCACTGCACTCTTAATACTGTAAGCAAGCTGTCAGAGACTGTCAGCTGAAGGCAGCACTCAGCACTCCGTGTATGAGTGGTTTGCTCTTTTTATAAATACACTGCTAGTAGCTCAGTAAGGCATTTATAACCTGCACTTAGCACTGTTTTAAAATTCCAGCCCCTGACAGCTTCTATCACACATGCCAGATGTAGCCCTGACACTGCCCATTCCCATCCAGACTCTGGGCCCCACCTCTTTGTTATGGGGTCCGAGTTGATCAATACCGCCCCAGACGAAGCCCCTACAAATGGTGCAGGAATGGCATTTTCCACCAATTCCTGACTTGTAGATTTTCTACTTTGTGGACTTGGTAATTATCCCTGTGTACATTTCTTTTCTACTAGGTCCACATGCATGCACATTTTACATTGTTCTTGTGCTTTACCTGTATCGCCTGTCACTTTTGTTTAGGAGCACTGGTGTAAAAATAAAAACTGGTGTCTTCCAGTACATTTCTTCTGTGTGTAGCAGACTTCCAGAGCTCCCTCGGAAAGAGGTTTAAGTCTCTTAATATTCATTTACGGATCAATTTTCTTGCAGTTATCCAAAAGCTATGCACAGTCAGTCAGTCTTGTGTGCATTGTATTCAGCACTTCCATTTATCTAAGCTATACAATTGTACTGCATGTAGATACTGCATAAAATTACTTTTCTTTTGCTCACTTGCATTTCTAAAATAATTTCTCAATGTTTTACCTGCAATAATTTATTTTTCATTGGTATATAGAGCACGATGTTAAAAAACAAAACAAAATAAAAAAACAATAATTGTAATGCCAAACATAAATTGTCAAGTTAATAACACTGGACCGTATTCACAGATCCATTTTTGCATGTGGTTGCGTACATATTTTTAGGATCAGTCTTGTGAATCGCACTTAGGGACATACGTACGGAGGGGCGTGGTTTTTATCTGGACGGTAGAAGTTACGTGAAAGTGGGCGGGGGGAAGCATTTAAATGGGGATTTGAGGGTGCAGTTAGATAAATACGCACGTACGTAAGTAACACATGCGCCTAAGTACACACGTAGACTAAAGGGTGCCCTATGGAGGCGGAAGTCACTGAAAACCCGTCCGTGCGAGAGGAGTGTCGTGGGTGCAGCAGCATAATTTCCTTTATGTTAAAATTTACTAGAATTAAGTTTAGATTGATATTTTTACCTGTTTTAAATGTAACTCTAAAATTAAAATTCAAATTACAATTTAGAAAATGTTAGGAAGTTGAAAAACTAAGTAGCCAGTGATTCTCTGTAATCTACTTACAAATCTCCTTTGTCCCATTGGGAAAAACTATAGCACCATAGCATTTCCATTTGTCTGGATAATAACTGTGAATACTTCCCCTGCAGCTCCTTTGTCTTTTCTGCCTGTGATGTGGCAGTCACTTATTTTTTTTAATTAAAACATAGTCTTTAAATATAATTTATTTACTAAATATGAAAAAATACATTTTTTTAACCATGAATTAGGAATGTGAACCTTCAGTATGAATGTGAAATCACAAGAATGACTAATCTTAAGGGGGTCGAGGTTAATGCAGGTTAAAGTCCAACAGTATAAGAGACAACTTTTTGTTACATGCTGCAATGGCATGTAAATACTTACTTTGGGCCTGATCCAGACCTACGTACGTGTGCGTTTTTGCGATGGGCGTAAGCGCAAAAACGGGTATATGTACTTACGGTGCATGCGCAGGGCAGATGTTACACTCAGAAAATGTGAGCGTATGGGCCTTGAGCGTAACAGCTTCGTAACAACGCTCGAGGGGGCGTGCTTGCCATACGAAATCCGTAATTACGAACCGAGGGCGCGGTGAGGCATTTAAATCATACAGTATGGGTGTGCTAAGCGTCGTAACTACGCAATGAGCTTACAGACACCAGCGGTTACAAACAGAAAGTTTGGGTAGAATTTTCCGGGCGTAAGAAAGCAAAACTAAGTACGACCAAGGGGAGTTCCTAGGCATCATAGGTACACCAGCATAAATATGCTACGCTCATGAGCATAGGTCTGGATAAGGACCCTTGTTCCTGGCAAGGTTCCACAATGCTACCAGACAGGGGTCTAGCAGAAACATTCTTAGCATACTTTTACATTTACTGTTGGTTACTAGGTTACAGCCAAACAAGCCAATCATGCTTAGAGCGTGAAGGATTCTGGCCAATAAGTGGTCAACAGTCTCTTTGTTAGAACCGGCAGTGCTACTCCATGCTGCCTGTTAAAGCATTAGGCTCACCTGTGTTCATCTGCTTCTTTGTCTCTGACCTTGGACTTTCTCTTCATTACTTCTGAGGGTACCCTGGCCTGTTCCTACTTAATTTATCCCTATGTTGTCCTCTGGTCTCCCTCAGTTTTCCCTGGTTCCCGATTCCTTGCTATTCACATTGAAGTCTTAGTTGGGAGAGTGTGTGCCCGTCTTGTTTCCCTGTTGTCTTGGTGACGTATATTTCATTTAACCTTATTTAGTATTTTTCTACTGAGTATCTACTCATTAATGGGTCCAACCCTCACAGAAATTGTTACTGTCCAGCTTATAATGGCTCTGTACCCTCTGTCCTGACAGAATCATCTGGTTAACAAAATCTGTACCTCTGGTTTTACCTTCCATCTTAGTTACTTCGGGCGTGGTCTTCAGGGGCTGTGAACTGCTAGTGGTCTGCAGCTCAGTCTCTCCCTACCATCAGAGGCTCCAGTGAAAATCAGACTTATGACATGTTTATCACCCTTAACACTTATAAGATAGACAGAGAGGAAATTTCCTCTAATCTGTTCAGAGAACTCACCCTAAGATACCTCAGTGATTGCTAAGCATGTTGTCAGCAATTAATTTTTGTCCATCCATTTTATGTTACCATTTATAGTGAATAATAAAACAACATAGATCACTTTACTTAGATTTTTGCCTTTATGTAAATTTATGTAAAATTACACAGTTCAGCAGAACTGGGGCTAGGGAATGATACCCCTATGTAGTCTTCTGGAACACTTTCCCAGTTGCCATTATTTAAAAGCTGAATGGTATCCTTGGTATTGTTTAAACCTTATGCAAAATGACTGAGATAAAGCTGCCCCTATGAATTGAGGGTGGGGAGTCCTAAAGTAAATGGCATGACATTCTGTCCTTTCCTATATTTTGAAACACTGGTTCAACCACATTTTGCCATCATGCATGTGCTTGTGTCGCATTCCCAGTAAGCATCCAGAATTCTGTACTTGTAGTATTATCGATGATGGTGTGGGATAGGGCAGGATGAGAAGATTCATTTCGCTGGGTGAAACTATTGAAATATTAAAAATGGGGGCATCCTAAGTGCTCTCTTCTGTATCCAAACTTTTGAAATGTCCCCATTTTACATAAGTTCCTGTAAGCAAAAGTTTGATCTAGTGGGGATGCGACATCTAATCCCTGTTGCTGTTGGTGCAGCGATAATGGGACTCTTGATCCGGTGATCAACAGCAGCTACCTCAGAAGTAAGTTGCAGAAGGTCTTATCGTTTTACAATGGTGTTAATATTTTTATATATTCACCTTCATGTTATTCAGCTTTTTTGTCTGGACTTACCTAATAAAACCAAATAAAAGCACTTTTATGTTTTTGTTCAAGGACTTTTTGAATTATGTTGTTTGAGAACAAATAACAATCTGACAATACGTCTTTCAATTAAACACACTCCTGCAAAACCTCCAAAATATTTTCAGATGATTCCCTCCCCTCCCTGTTTTTTAGAAATATTTTTGAAGCACTTTAATGATATTCCTATTCCACATAACAAAGCAACTAGGTTTTTTCAAACATTTCACATAAAACATCAATACCCAACCAAATATATTATCAGTAGCCATAGAAACATAAGAGTAAATTGGACAGGAGAAATGCTTTGCTCAACTCGCTTTTAATTATTCCAAGATCTTTTCCAAGATCTGGTGATGCAACTGTAATTTGCTAAATAAACTACCCTTTAGTCTTTTACAATGGAGAGTGGTGGGGTGAAAAGTGAATTATTGAACGTCCTGTATCTTTGTGATATTGGGCTGGATCCAGACTGCCGCATGCTTTCCGCACATGTGGGAGTCTGTCTGTCCGACAGAGAGAGGGGAGTGAACGCCCCGTCACTCACCTCTCTCGTGCGGGCTTTATGGCAGCGTAAGCCTACCTTAAGTTAATCGTGCAGATCACCGGTCCGTACGACTACTGATCCCACACTGTACAATTAGCATGCGTCCCCGGAGGGGAAGCACAGCCCATTGTAACACTATCATAACATCTGGAGGGCGAATGCGCCCTCCAGTGAAATCAGGCCACTTACGCACTTTGCGTGCGTAAGTGCCCTGACGTTTGCAAGTCAGGCTCTGGCCCATTATTACTGTAATTATTGTATTATTGTTAACAGTATTATTTAAACCAAATTACAAATATTACTATATATTACTATAATAAAGCTACCGTATTTTCCCATGTATAACACACCCCCTTGTATAAGACGCACCCCATTTTTGGAGCCTAAATAAAAAAAAATAATGTTTAAATGTATTTTTTAACTATTATTTTTAGCTTTACTTAATTAAAAATTGGGTGCATCTTATACAGGGATCAGGGGATGCAACACTGAACTTACCTTTGCTGTCCCTCTTGTGGTCCCTCCGGCGGTGTCAGGCTCTCTCCCCCTCAGCTGTGACTCCGGCTGTCTCCCTCACGGTGCGCGACGTAAGGGAGACATCCAGAGTCACAGCTGCGGAGGCGAGAGCCTGACACCGCCGGAGGGACCGTTTTTGTCTAAAAAAGGTGCGTCCTATACATGGGGAAATACGGTACTTACATTTTTTTCTTTCTTTCTTTTAAAGGACATCTGTAGCCTTAGTTTACTATTCAAGTACTCAGCATTTTGGATTTCCTATTTCTCACTGTCCCATCATTGCTTTTGCTTCTTATTCCTTCCTCAATAGCTTGAACTGAGAATTATGCCTGATCTTACCAAACTTACTGGCAGCTGAACAGATTCCACAGTCCAGACACACGCACTGCATACACATTGCAAGAATTACCTCCTATTTAATTCTCTTCTTTTAAACACACAAGGGGCCTATTTTGTGTAATGGTGCATGTGTTCTCTTGCATTACTTGATATGACAAAACCCTTTAGACACCGCACACTGGTCTTGCAAGCACGACCTCCAGCCACCAAGTAAAAAAAATCTGCTGGACTCGAGGTCTATATATAACCGAAGTGTCCCAGTTTATATATAGACCTCTCTGCCAGCAGATTTCTCATTCCCTGGAGGGCGGTTTGGAGTACTATAAGCATCAGAATGCCCAAGTGTTTAATGGCAGCCTGTGCTTGCTGCAACCAGTAGTGCACCAATACAAGAGGGTATTTTAATGTTATTAAATTTAGAATATTTTTTTTTTTTACATTTAAAACAATAGTAACTTCTCTATAGTGCAAATAAAAAAATGTGATGTTTTTGTACCCACTGTACCCACTGTATTACAGGTTATTTTGCACATCAAATCAAATCACAAAAAGTAGACCACATCTACTGCACTACCCTGGTCCAAGTTCAAACTTACTTCCTGAAAGAAGGTAATTAGATTGGATGCTACATGAATCAATATTTCTGTGTGTTCATAATTGTTGTTTAATGTGATTACATATCAATACTAGATAGCAATTACATGCAGTATTAAAGAGGCAACAAGCAACCTTTTGTTTTAATACGAAAGTGTTCCCACTTTATACCGTTATTGCTTTCACTTAAATACTTTTATATTTAATAAAGTCAACATAACGCAGGTGGATGCAAATATTTGAACTGAACCAAAACTCCACAGGTAAATAACAATAACCAGAAGACAAACTTTTAATCAAGTCAAATAGTTAATTTGAGGACAAAAGAAGAACTGTGTAATACTGTAACTGGGACTATGGTGAGCTATTGTTATTACAGTTAGGTATTGAACATTATAGTAAAGTGACCACATATGTTTTAAATGGTTCCTTACACTCAGTTGAAAATTGAATCCATCCTAAAAGCTCTCTTAAAATTCGGCCTTGTAGATGAAACTGATATAATAATGGGATGGAAGAAACCTTACAGAGCCCAGGCTCCTGATGGTATTTTTCTAAAGAAACGGATCTATAACCTCCAAAGAAGAAACTAAGAAATATGTATATGGTTGTGAAACTAAATAATACAAGAAAATCACAGAGAATTAGTCGGCCAGCTGACCTGGCAGTATCTATAAAAAAACACTTGGCTGCAGCAACTTAAATCCAAATAGTCCATGTTTTTATTGTTACATACCATTATATGTAACAATATGCCGCTGAGACCATGTTCAGGTACTGCTTGTGTACTCTGATGCATGTGACAGCATGCAAATTATCCATACATGGATCGCCGACACACTATACAGCGGCCTCATGCTCCTTGCTGTTTCCATAGCAGCCAGGACATTAACCTTTTAAAGAAGAGCCTGGAAGGCTGCTAACCAATCAGTGGCTTACACACACTGCTGGTTATAGAATAATGGTCACACATTGCTTCACCTGCTCTTTCTTTGTGTCTAGCCTAACTAATTTAATATCTGAGTGTTGCTCCCAGTGTTTTCTTGATCCCAGGTTTACCTTGTTCTCAGTGTTACCTTTTCTCCCAGTGTTGTCTGGTGCTCTTGCATTACCATCTCATCTTGGGCATTGTTTTGTCCTATTTCTTTGATATTAGCCTCCAGGGCCTGTGACCTGCTAGAAGTCCACAACCCAGCCTATGCTTACCATCAGGGGCTCTAGTGAAGACCAGACTCTGCACTATGGTTGGATACAAACATTGTAAAGCACCTTCAGAGTCTCTTAGTGGTCCCAGTTTTTTAAATAAACTTTCAAATCAGGCCATTTCTCTTTTCGTCAGGATATAAGTAAAATATCTTGTATAGATTAATATCAGAATATGGAGTGACGTATATTTGGCCAGCATCTGTTTTTGTTTTATGGCACTAGCTTGAAGGTAGTGGGGCAGAACGACTTATGGCTCCTGCCAGGTTATAGCTCCTGTCATAAATGGATCAGAATGTTGAGGGGGGGGGGGGG
>WWET01000961.1:221980-235324 GCA_011038615.1 Limnodynastes dumerilii
GGAAAGAGAAATAGCCATGTAAAGGGACTTTATAAGGGCTTGGAATATTTAGATTTTCCTTACAACCAATAGGTTTTTTCAGGTCTTTGTAATTTATTTGTATAATTTAGCTACATCCACACTTATGTAGCTAAACCATGGTGAAACCATTTTTGTCTCAACACAATAATAATGACATTGGATAGATCCAATTGTGTAATAATCTAAAAATTTTATTTTTCTATTTTAAAATGACTAACAACATAAAAAAGAAACTATTTATTTGTTCTTTTTCTCTTGACTGTATTTTATTCTGGAATAAGACACTTTGAAACTCTAACCACCTGCCAATAAATATATTAACTGCCTCATAAAAGAAAAAAGTTGTACATTAACCCCAGTGACTATAAGGGGAAGGACAGTGTCATTGGAAAGATAAGCAGCCAGGGATTCTCTGGATTTTATTATCAAATCTCCTTTGTCCCAGCGGGCCAAGCTTTAGTATTTCCATTTGTCTTGGTAATAGCTGTGAATACTTCCCCTGCAGATTGGTGCCAGGGCCGCTTTGTCTCCTCTGCCTGTGATGTGGGAGTCAGATAAGCTTACAAAGAAATCAGTCTCCGTAGACGCTGCTTGGAGATTACATAGATGAAAGTCATCCAACTTGATTTTTGCTACTTGGGAAAACGTGATCAACGGCAAAAGGCTGTAGTGCAGCAGAGTTCACAATTACATGCTTGTTATAGCAGGGAAATTGAAGCAAACACAATATAACGTTTCATAGATGATAGAAGATTTTATTTTTTTTTTATAATGGAGTTAAAATTTTTGAAAATTCTGGATCTTTTTTTTTTCCTTGTTATTTATTCTCTCTAAGCAGAAATGTTACTTTATTCTCCTTTTATATTTTACTAACCTACAGCATAAACACAGACACAAGTCATATTGCCTATAAGAATTATATTTTCTGAGAAGAGTATGTCATTATGGTTACTTTGAGGAGTATACAAAGAACATTGCCCCTCAAGGACTGATTCTCTGGATTCCAACACTTCACAGTCTTTCAGCAAAGAAGTCAGTGACTTTACACATTTAATTACCAATATATAAAACGAGTAGTGATTTAACAAATCCCCTCTTCGAGTTCTTTAAATCGCTCCTTAGGCCTGATCTAGAGGTAAGTGTATACCAGTTAACTTAGCATTTCTCTGTATTAGTTTGCACTGCGCATGTGCAGAAATGGAAGCATGGCATCCATATCCCATTCAAATCAGGGTGATGGGCGTGTATAGGCAGGGCCTCCATCAGGGAGGGACAGCCGGGACTACTGTCTCGGGCCCGGACCTGATGGGGGCCCGCCGATACTTATCTAGCTCTGTAGCAGCAGGTATTGGCGGTATCCTTCCGCCGATACTTGCTGTTCAGAGCTATTTAGTAGCCGGCCAATGCACAGGGAAATTCTTTCCTGCGCACCGGCCCGCTGCTAAAGTGTGTCTGCCGGGCCCCAACCCTATGTGACGTTTTCAATGACGTCACATAGGGGGCGGGGCCCTGCGGCTGGGCCCCGGATGTGATGACGGCAGCCCTGTGTAAAGGGAGGTGAAGGTATCTATAGCATGTACAGTATGGGCGTGCCAAGATAAGTGCTCCCCATACAAATCAGAAGGCAGACGGAACTAAGGTCTGATTACATCCAAACATTTGCACCTACAACAGGTCATGTCTAAAGGGGGTGGGGCACTCAAAAAAGAAGATTTAGGATCTATTTTCAACTTGAATTTATATATTCTTAATTTTGAAATCACTGCTACTTTTTTAACTGTTCCATCAATTTACATTCTAATACATTTTATTCAAAATTATTTAATTTATGTTATAAATATTTTTTTCTTGGCATTATTGCATACACATTCCAAAGGAACCTTTTTTTAAACCTAAAAATACAGTACACTAGCCTGTGTGCATAGTGTATTAATACATGTAGCAGGGGTGCGCACATTGTGTACACATTGCAATCTTTTCTGGATCACACTTAACCAATCCTGCATTCTATAGCGCACTTATGGCACACTTGTTGCATGCCAATTTGCGATCCACTCCCTTGTCATAATATAGTAGCCAGGATTGCCTTGCCTTTGCAATAATGTGCAGTACCAGTATTTACTTATAGATATCGTTCTTGGGACCCTCAATGTTTTTCCTCCCTTTGGTGATAATGTTTTGCTGCTTGATGATCATCCTTTTTATGGGCAGTGGAATGGATATTCCTGATTATCACTAATGGATTAGGTGATACATTTACAAAAAAATTGCTTTCCCATGTTAAAGAACTAATCCAGGTTTACTTTTCCTTGTGGTGAGCCTGTCAATAAGTATTTACGATTACTTACCAGTTAATTTAAAGACCAGCACTTTGTAATATTGTTAGTGATCGCCAATGAAAGCACTGGATTTCATGGTCATCATTCATTTGTAAATATAAATCACCCTTTGTCATGTGAAAATGGCCATTTTCTCGAAAATGGAGCCCTAAATCTTCAACCGGAGAGCCATTTGGAGAACTAGTAAAGAATGACTTAGCTCTCTTCCGCCTGATGTTTATAAGATGAATGCTTAGTATATTTTACAGACATGTCATACTCAGACACATGGAAAATACAAACCAAAAACAAACTGCTTCATAATCCCTTCCCCCCAACCATCACTCTCTTCCTCTGTCTCCATAGTAAATTCAAACCTTTGAAGGATGTTGTTCTGGATCCAGCCCATTGTGACCACACATTTCTTGGATAACTCTCCACTGCGCTGCATTGATCCTAATAAGGTCGTCCCAGCGGTGGTCCAAACCTTCAGGCAGACTGATAAACAACAACTATTGTGTCAGTGGGATTTTAGACCTTCTTAGATATAGCCTACTTAAGCGGTTGCATTCTGGAGTACATTATTGAATATCTGCTATAATTTGTGATATTAATAAAGGGATTAGTATGAAGTAATTGACTGTGAAAAGGATACATAACAGAGCTAACCAGGATGACAGAGAATGTATTATAGAGTATCCAGGACTATTCAGAGGGAGACAGAGGTTTCAAAATCCCCAAAAATTCACTAAACCTAGTACCAGAAAAGTTATTGCTTTGCAAAACAAACAATCAGACAAAAAACACATCACAAAAATATATTTTATTCTTATTTATTTATTTATTTATTAGTAGGCCTTACATAATAAACTAAATGATTTTTTGTTTTATTAAATATAATATAATTAAATATAAACTCAAGGAATATTAGTTTTATTAAATATTGCAGCCTTTTTTTAACATTACAAGGCTGTACATTGCCATTAAATTTGTTAGATTTCCCTTCGCTAGTGTCATCTACAATATTAATTAATACTGGGCATATGCACTCAATGGTTGTTTACTTCTGTGATACTACAAGTCCCAATATACCATCAGCAGTTACTGAGTCATTTGTTGGCTACAATTGGATGAGTTCTTTGATCCATACTGTGACCTGCAATTTAGAATGAACAGCTCAACTGCTATAGAATGCTGCCACTGATGACCCAAATGATTTTCTTAGCTTTACTTGGTGAAGACATACTGTGATAAAGGACACAATAAAAACAATAAGCTAAAGAGGTTGAAAGATGGAATCTTCTCTACAGAATTATATTGTGCCTGTTAAAGACTTACACATTTATTTTTGATCCTGCATTCTTCCTTGTGAGGATGCACTGAAGACGTGCCACAGACACAGAAAATTCTGTTAGATGTCCATTCTGGTATACAGTAGCTTATCAGTTCATGTAGTAATCAAGACCTTCTAACAGTATATTATGTCTTGCAACTCAAAGCACAGTCAGTTGCAGCAGAGAAAGTGAAAAGAATAAAAGGCTGTTCCAAGGCCAAGAACTAAAGATCTTCAGACTGAAGCCTCACTTGTGTCTGATGCAAATGTTTAACTGTAGATGGATCTATATAAATAAATGTTATTAGTAACATAAATATGTATTGTATTCATCTGAGCCATTACAATTAACAATTGCTACATACAACAATAAGCACAATAGGCCGGATCCAGACTTTCAAGGACACTGCTGTTGCGCTCGGAACTCTGCTTGATCTAGGCTTCTTTGCAAGCAATAAAGAAATTCTGCTAGCAAGAGGCACCTACCTTATAAATTTGACACTGTCCTTGTGTAAAATGGGAACGGTGTGGAAGTCTGGATAGTGTAGGGGTGCTTAGCATGCTCTCACTCCACTGTATCGGAATCACTTTCCGCTTTTAGCTCTGCACCAACCCATCAATTGTCATGATCCCAAGACAGAACTGGGAATGCAGTGATTGTGCATGCATTTTAGGAAAAAGCATACGTTCACTCCTAGCCATTTCCAAACTGACTGAGATATCGATTGCTTATGCCTCGATGAAGCATAGCAATCGATCCCTGGAGCACCAAACATGGTGCTTCCGAAAAATGAGTTTCCCCCAACCCTCTTCCTAACCCAAACCCTAAGTCTCACACCCTACAGACTAACCCTAAGTCCCTCCCGCAACCTAACCCTAAGTCTTCCCCCACGCTGCCTATCCTTAAGTCCCTGGTGGCGGCGTTTCCAAAAGTGAATGATTGAGTATGCATACTCACCAATTCATGGAAAAAAAAAATCTGAGAGGGCTCTCATCGAAATAGGGACAGCCGAAAAATAGCTTTTGGTTGTCCCTAATTCGCAATGTGAGACTTTGCAGTGGGGATTCGCAACGGATTGGAAAACACCTGCTTTTTGCTAAAACGCATGCACAGTTCCCTTTTTGGAAGTCTGGATCCAATCCATTGTTACACAGTATGGAGGTGGAGGCCAGACAATGTAAAGAGGCTATATGACTATTGAATTTTTCTAGCACTTATCAACAATAACATTTTTATTAAAACTGAGCAAAGGCTGTAAAGCCACAGAGAACATACTCTAAAAAAAGGCAACGTTTTGGAAAAAAAATGCACCTCCTTACAAATAACATTATGTATATGCCTCCATAGCTTTATGAATTTGTTATATTGTGCAGAATAAACAAAGATTTTTAGAATAAAAATAATTAATTTTTTATGCTAACAGTCTAGCAAGTTCATGTTCATGTGTAGAAAAGAGAATGCTAAGCCTAAAAAGAATGCAAATGTAATAGCTAAACATAAAAATAACAATAATAATAATATTTGTAGGTTTTCATTCCTCTCTTCCAGGTATCAGAGACTATTGTTGCATTTTAAACTAGCTTAATCCATGCTGCATTGTTTCTTTTGTTTTTGCATAGTTAGTTGTTCCTTTATTAGTTTTATTTTAACATGTTTATTATTTGCTTGATTGTTTGATTAAAAATTTTTTTATTGGCCTATTTAAAGACTAATAATATTCTTTATGTGGCTGAAAGCACTCTATGATTTCCAAGGGTCATTAAACTACAAATGTCATAATTATTATAGACTGTCCCACATCATGATGGCCAGGTCTTCGTCCCCATAAGCTGGAATGTTAGAAGGTATGTACATTGTGTCCACCAGCTCCAACTCCATACTGAATTGACCATTATACCAAATGTCAGTTCTGGTGATGAAATAGAGGTTCATTTACTAATATTAGCACTGTGAACACTAATCATGTAATCCAGGCTCGCTGTGCCTCGCAAGGAGCTTGGCAATACGATGGGCGCATTTACCTATACCTCTCCAGCGAGGTCCCCCTGACATAGTTTGGTCTAGCATGGAGAAGAAGTCTCAGTGCATGTGCAGTGGATTAAATTTCAAGCCTTGAAAGTAAAAACATGCACCAGGATTTAATCTTCAGAGAGAGACGTGTAGCGTTAGACAGGTAAGGTTTAATTTTTTTTCCCTTTTTCTTCTTTTTTTTTTATTTGACCACAGAAATGCCCATTGTTGTACCTTGTTCATATGATTCTAGTGGGAAAAAGATATATTTAAATGTAGAGAATGTATTTATTTATTTATGTATTTATTTTTTTATTAATAATAAAAAAAAATAGGTAATAGTTTCATTTTTATATATATATTTTTTTATTTACATGGTCACAGTCTGTGTATACTAGCGGTTTCCCTATATATACCAGCTATTAGGGGGGAGGAAACGGGGGGTATATGGGGAAACTGCTGGGGTACTTACACTAACGCCATCCTGAGATGCTGTTCTATATATAGAATTGCCGACAGTACGACAGTAAATGTAGCAATCAGCCGGCCAGCATTCATCAGAGCGGGCCAGTGATTAGGAGTGCTGCTGCTAATGATCGCCATCGTTTCCATGGCGATCACAGCATTGTAAATATAAAAAACTTTGTTTTCATGAGATAAAGACCGTTTTTCTTCTGAAAACTGTCTTTATCTCATAAAAACAAAGTTTTCGATGCTTTGTCAATGGAGCCCCTAATGCTTTATAAGTCAAATACAGGCACATAACTGTGTGACAGGGGTGACTGCACGGGACACAAAGCTGAAGGAGGTGCAAGTAAGTTACAATTTCAAATGTATTTGGATACCAGTTCAGGGCTAGTGGATGTCTGTTTTCCTTTCTACCCATGGAACTTATATCTAGCTCCCGCACATTGTTGTGTCTTGATTCCAGAATACCAGCACAGTATGATGGCTTTATTTTGATTGATGTGTAAGAGAATGGATTCATCAAATAAACATAAGCTAAACTAATTCCTCAAGGAGCTTCCACTTCCATAGACAACCATGTAAATTCATCTTATTAACATGTCTATGGGAAATTACATTTGAAGATTAAAGTCTACCACTAAACAGGTTGTGCCTTGCCTGAAATTATTTCAAATTTGTGTCTTTGATATGTCCATGCAATATTGTGTGCATTTAACATTTAAGCTTTTAGCAGTAGAACACTTGATCTGTTCTATATATATTTTTTTTTGTAATTGATTAAAACAAAGGGAATCAGATACTTGACTATTCTTTACGTTAGCGGACACGAATATTTTTAGTTGCAGTCAGATGACAACAAGCATTATTGATGTCATTTTCCATTCACTAATACTCTACATATGTATATTACAGTCTTTAATGTTTTGCAATAGACTGCAGAAAGAAAACCTGCATACTATAAATAGCTTGTATTGTACAGCATGCACATTACAGCAGCCAGATAGTCCTGTATTTTCCTTGTCTGTATTACCTGCTCAGGTGCATAATCTGTATGTTATATTAATTAGTTGTTTTGTGGATATTTTCAAAATAGCACAAGGTACACAACATGTAAACCTCCCCCTTTTCACAGTTATCCCCCATGTAAAATGCATTGCTTCCAGGAAAAGCAGTTCCTTCTTATTTCACAGGCACAATAGTAAGATATAAATATAATTAGGTCCCTGCAGGCTAATTGTGACTACAGAAAACAAGGAGACTTGCCAAAGGTCATGGGTAAAAATTACACCTGTATCCCTGCAGTAACCATAGCACCAAACTTCAGTGTATTCATTCTTCTAAGTGCAATGCTTCAGAATGAAGATATTACTTTATATTGCACAATGACACAAACTGCAGTATATAAAAATGTAAACACATATGGCATAAAAACACGCATTCCGTTCTACTTCCTAATCTAATTACACTTAAGCAGGACTCATTGGTGTGGATATGGTGGTTGCAGGGGGCCCAGAGGTGAGGAAACCCCAAGACTTTAACCCAGGGTTACCGACTTTTCAGAGCTTTCCTCCGGGAGAATGCCATGGATTTTTGCAAGGGGCGGGGCTTAATGTTGTGATTGATGCAAATTGCGTTATTAAGCCCGTCCCCTGTCAATCACTCCTGTAATCTCCAGCATTTCAGGGGATGGATGGGGCTTGATGAAATCATCAAGCCCCGCACATCCCTAGTAACGCTAGGGATTACAGTAATAATTGATGGCTGGTGGGGCTTGCGGGAGCTTTGCCGGTTCTCCCGGGATACCTGGAGACCTGCCCAAATTTCGGGAGTCTCCCAGATATTCCGGAAGAGTCGGCAACCCTGCTCTTACACAGCAATAACTGTAGTTATGTAGCTGAAAATAGAGCAGTAGCCACGTCTTTGCAAGACTCCACCACTATGGTGCCTGCCTCTTCATATCTCTATGTATAGTTTTGTAATATAATAACCTTAAAAATAATAACAACAACAATAACAACAATAATATTTATTATTATTATTAATATTATTATATGAAATAATGTAAAACATGTTTATGTGATTGCATTTGCATTGAACAACAAGAAAATGGGAAAACTACTAATAGTCTATTTCATAAAATATTTCTGTTAATTAGTATGTAAAATTAGAATTTAGCATTCATTTTCATGCCCCATTCATACAGACTGGAAAAAAACACCTTCCATACATGTCAAAGACTGAAACAAGACCAAGCAGGTTTCCTCTATATCCCAGGAGTTTAGATTCCCTCTGCCAAAGTGTCCAGCCGCATGAATCCTCTCTAGGGGCCAAATTTACAAAGTTGCAGGAAAGGAAAAGTGGAGATGTTGCCTATAGCAGCCAATCAGATTCTAGCACTTATTTTACTGTTACATACTAGAAAATGTCAGCTAGAATCTGATTGGTTGCTGTGGGCAACATTTCCACGTTTGCTTTCCCGCAGCTAAGTAAATCTGGCCCTAGGGGTCATAAGCCTTTTGAAGGAAAAATAAATAAATAAACGGGACTGGCCACTTTTCTAGAGTTTCTAATGCAAAGGTCTATAAAGCTCAATTCATTAGAGCTACAAATAAGTAAACATTATTTTGAAAAATAAACTTTACTTTGAATAAATGGCTCCATCCAAACGCTGTTTACCATAGTACAGTTCATATGGGAACAAAACACTTCTATTCCTTCCGCTGTCTTTTAGTCCATGTAGGAGAAATAGAAAAGAATAGGCCACATCTCTGCAGTTAAGAGCAAAAGCATCTTGTAAACAAAACCAAATATAATATAACTATATATAACCTAACTACTTACTCCAAATTTACTGTTCCATTAATGACTGCCATACGTCTACAACTAACTTTACTGAATATACTATACTACTTCTGGATGGCGCTAGCTTGTTATGTCCTCTTCTTTTCTGATGCCCTATTGCCCTCTGACAGCTCCCTCTTCCTCACTCGTAATTCTAGCATTTTATAAAACCAAATGAGGAAAACAGTCTGTGCTGATAACCAGTCCCTGCTTTGCATGCTGGCTTCCTAATTGGGAGACAAGTCTGTAAGTGCTCATACAGACAGTACAGAATTGTCATACAACATGTGGCATTTTTATTGGCCCTTACATGGTGGATGATAGGAGGATAATGTTAAACAGTGGTGTCAGGATCAGTACTGTTGTGATAAGCAAAATTCATTGGTGGCCCTTATTATTATTAGAATAACTGCTTACCCATTGCAGCAAAATAGTTAATTTGGTGGTTTATAAGGTTGATTCATAGACAGTTTAAATAGGTAATATAATAGTGATAGTAACATAGGACCTGATTCACACTTAAGAATCTTCTTAAAATAAGAACTTAAAGCCACACCTGGGCTAAACCATGTTGATTGCAGGGGAGTCATATTTCATCTGTTGCAAACAGTACTAGTGTTGAGAGGTGATATTTCCCAGCCCAAGTCTAAATAACAGTGTAATAGTAAAGCTGGTCAGTATCTGTGTGCAGTAAGCAATTCAAAGATATATCCCTGCATGCAAAGAATACAATTAAATTAATTCCCCCTGCAATCAACATGGTTTTGCCCAGGAGTGACTTTAAGTTCTTATTTTAAGAAGATTCTTAAGTGTGAATCAGGTCCATAGCTACAAAGCAAGCATGAGTACAGGGCTAGTGCTAGGTCTCTGAATATCCTAGGCAAAGCTTCAGCCCATTTTTTCCCACCCCACTGTTTACTTGTACAGCTTCAAACACACATGGGATTAACTGAGCTGTGGCTCCTGCATAGCACAGTACTAAACAGTAGCGGTGGCTTAGTTGATCGCTGCAGTGGTCTTAATTTACTTGCTCATTAACTGTCATGTCCCAAGGACATGCCCCCTGCCTAAACAGGTTAGGAAAGTACCTTTTCAGCTTGTGTGTTTCACAGTGGCCACCAGCCACACCTCTGTTCCCCCTCCCCCAGGCCTGGTGCCCCTAGGCAAATGCCTTAACCTGTCTAGTGATAGTATTGGGCCTGCTTGAGTATACAAAAAAAAGTAGAAAAAAAAACTATCTTTGCCTGTCCTACATTGCATATTATTAAAATTCAGAATATTGTGTTAAAGCTGTCATTTTATCCCTGCATTATTCTGTTATTCAGAATCCTCTTATGCAGATGTCAATGACTGTGTGCTGCACAGATACATGAAGATGGACTTCAAATTAGATCAAAAGTGTAGCATGTTAATAAACCCTCAGAGCAATGTGAATCTGCAGGTAATTGGACTGTCCTGTTCATGAAGGGCATCAAGGGAGTTTGTCTTTGCAGCTGTTTCCATAGCAATTAGGATCAGATTAGTGTTTGGTTCACAATCGGTAAGCGAGGAAGACAGGACCATGATGCCTTGCTCTCTGCACAGACATTCAGGTCTTATGCTCAGAGAAATTCGCAAAATCCAGTTAATCTGTTGCTTCTGGTGCCAGTTCTCTGAAATATAAGTCTTATTTTCTTTAGGCACAGTAAAATTACTAGTGCTTTATTACTCACTTTAGAAAATGCTTGCACCAAACAGTTCAAAAGTACATCAAAACAAAACAAAAAATAAACAAAACCAAACAGATGAAAACTCTATTACAGCAACTGCATGCAGAAGATAATCGTTAGGTACAGTGACTGTTCAACATTAAAAATGGCAAATGACAAGCAGTAGTACACACATTCTTCTGAACTACTGTGTGTTTTATTTGGATTGCTGCCCCTTTCCTAAACTGTTAATGGATATAATATCTGCAAATCAATTCCGTTCCCTTCTTCATCTAGACTTGGTAGTAGTAGTATTTTTGTGAATTTCCACATGTTGACTTGAAAAAGTTATAGAAGCCAATCATTTTTGGAAGTTTTTCCACCTGATTGTGCATCTGCGTATCTATCTAACTCATCTGAAGTCTGGATTTGATAATGTATTCTTAAGACACTATAGAAAGTGCATGCCAAATAGGCATATATGATTATAAACACCCAGCTGCTGCTATTGCCAACAAGGGTTAAAACATTTAGGAGTTTAGGGGGTTTATTAGGACAGGTCACTTGGATTTCCGCCTCTTTGCCAGAAATCTTTCCCTCCCTCCCTTTAGTTGTATTTACTAACATGTCATTTTATTTTCAGATGGGGCATAGGTTGGCTGTAGTGGGGGGGTTCTTCGCAAAATATCTGGTGCTAGGTAGGGTGATAAGGTATGGTACAGGGGAGATAAACCCTGTGAGCTGAAGTAGGAAGCTATGCCAGGTGGCTGGTTCCCGTTTTACCTTCCCGGTTATACCGGGTTGCGCGCTATGAAAGGGGATATTGTTCTCGTGTTGATCATTAACTTCCAAAGCGCCGAGGTCAGGGGGTGTCTGACATCTTTGCAGTTTACCTTTTCACTTGGCTGACCCACCACCTGCTATCAGTGCCACCTTTGGATCTATTAACAAATTCATAGCCCGCACCAATTCTAATTCCATAAATCTATGCCCCTTTATAAAGCCAAGAAACGTTGTCTGTGTCTTTATTTGGGTATGAGTGCATGTTGGAAGGACAAGTCAGCCGTTGGTAGTTTATGTTTCACACACTTTACAGCAACCAAACTGACATTTGTTTCTATGTATTTTTATGTAAGTTTGACATAATGTTTCAGCATTTATATTATGGTAAGTAATGTAGCTAATATAATGGTTCTGATCGCCATACAGACAATAATACAGCTGAAACCATAACATTTAGCATCCATTGGTTTTACATTAATAAATGTACTGTGTGTGTGGGGGGGAGGGGACTACCAAGTTGGAGTGGGTACAATTAGTTATAAATTCAGCATGGTTCTCCTTAAAAAAAAGAAAAATGTTTTCTTACCTTATCCCAGTGCCTGCTCTACTCCCCTCTGTGTCCCCAATTCTATTCCCGGCCCTTCCACGCTCTCTAATCATTCTATAAAGTCTAAGTGTCATGTCAGATAGAAGAATGTCGATCAGGTCACCCTGTAAGCACATTTTAACCATAGTTGTAATGCTACACCCCTAATCCAGATCCAGGCCTAAGTTGTTTTTACATTCGTTGGCGTAGCATGTATACACTATCGTAAGTACTATGCACTCCCCCGGGCACTCCCCTCGCTCATATGTAATTTACTCGATTTACGTTTACCAAACCCTACCTTAACTTTTCAAGGCGTTACTTGTAAGTACTGACGTTTGTAATGCATTGACGTAGGTAACGGCCTAACCCGGGCCATACTGTATGATTTAAATAACTCCCTCTTCCTACAAAGCGTATTTCCGGGTTGTCGTATGGAAGACACGCCCTTTCGTTTGTAATTTCGCTGAAGTTACGTACAATCAGAGTTACATTGCTTAACATCTGCCACGCGCATGCGCAGTACATACAAACTGGCGATTTTACGTCAGTGGCTAGCGTAAAAACACTAGCCCACATAGCTCAGGATCTGGCCCTATATTCATACTAAGTTTTTTGTATTTTTTTTTCAAATAGCAATTGATTATTCTGTGTTTAGTCAATAAAATCACAGAAGAATCAAGACTTATATTGTCTTGACTGAGAAATATTATAGAATTCTGCTGAATTAATCTGAATCAGTATAGTCATTGATTTTACTGATCTTAACAAAAACATGTAATGGTCATTCACTAATTGGACAGCTAAACACTGATTGTGCATGCTTATGCTGAGATATTCTTCCTGCTTATTTCCCTGTGCATGACAACCTCTCACAAAGATGGTGATGTAAGCCAAAGCTGGAGAAAGAGGAAAAAGAGTATCACATTTATACTAGTTCTTATAGTCAAATGTCATTTTTCCCATAAAATAATCCTCGGCCTAGCCTCATGTAAGGCTTATATATAGAAGTGGAAGTTACTAAAGAAGAAGATGAGTAATTGGCAGCAGTAGCAGTTGTACTAATGTACTGACATTTAAATTAAGGGCAGCTTTTCTATCTGACAGCAGATCACAACTGAAGAAGCTTGTTATTTTTTAAACTACTAATTTCTAATTGCAATATCCTTCATATTTTCATAATACCAATAGTGTCAACTATATAATTGTAAAAAAAAATCAAGTTAGCTGGAATATTGCTTGATAATTAACAACGCATCAATGGGTTCAGCTCAGTGCTGGTATGCCAACAACTT
>WWET01000961.1:238870-254057 GCA_011038615.1 Limnodynastes dumerilii
TGGTGGAGACCGTCACCGTTTGTACAGATATAGGTGGTACTGGGATCCTCCATTGGGTGCAGGGTGAGTGCCACGGGCGGCCCCCTTGTCTGCAGGGGCCCGTGTGCACTGCACACTCTGCACCCATGGTAGATACGCCACTGGTGTAACGTATTTACGCTAGCGTATGTTCTATGCACTCCCCTAGGCACTTCCCTCCCTTGTAGGTACTTTGGTCATTTTACGTTTCCCAAACCCTACCTTAACTTTTCAAAGCGTAAGTAATGGATTCACAAACGTATTGGCCTAACCCGGCCCATACTGTACAATTTAAATGCCTCCCTCCACCTCCAAAGCATATTTCTGGGTGTAGTATGGATACCCCACCCCTTCATTAGTAGTTACGCTGATGGTACGTATGTTCAGAGTGCACAGTACATACAAATAGGCGATTTTACGTCAGCGGCTAGCATAAAAACGCTAGCGTACTTAGGTCTGGATCTACCCCATTGTAAGTTTTACCTAAAAATTCTGCAAAACAGGATTAATTTCAAGATTTTTGTAATTAAGGCACATAATTGGATATTTTAATTTCTTTTATTGCCATAAAATAGCTTTGTCTACTGAGGAAAAGCCAATTCCTTATCATAATGAGTTAATCCTGGTGCACAAAATAGCTTATTATATACAATGCTCATCTTGCGTGTTAGACCCATTAGTCTATTGATGGAACACTACAATAGAATGTGGTCAGTGGTGCCCTGTTGGCTTGTGTCTTATCTCATTACTCCTTTAAAAATCTTTCTTATGACAAGTGCACTGTAACCTCTTAGCCTACAACGCTGGAGATCTTATACATTCATCTCTGACACTAATACGGCTATTGAATTATCTTTCTCCTTTGTCGTAAGATCAATATCTTGTTTTAATAATAGAGAATTTTTCTAACTACCAGTGTATTCTTTGTAAAGAGCTGTTAACAGAAGATTTTTATATTAGTGATCGTGATCAAAGTAGATAATTGCCTTAACTATGTTCATTTTAGTATATTTTGTTATTACTCACTTAAAGCTATAAGTTATTAAAATTGCTCCATTGTAGTAAAGAAGTACACATTCATGCCCACAGCTCTTGTTATTCCCAACAGTAGATCCAAAACAAAAATAGGTCTGGTCTGATTACCCTAATAAAAAGTCACTTATTATTTTCATATAACAAATTTATAGGAAATACATAGACACAAAGAGGTAACTAGGAAGCACAAATGCAGGGTAAGAAGGGGGCCAGTAGGAGAAATATGAGTCTACGAAATCTTGTAACCCTGAAAAGAAAAATGGATTTTCAAGGCATGTTTAGGACTTACAGACTGGAGAAATGTTATGTTGTGTCATATATATAATAAGATATATAACTAAATATAATCTAAGGGTCAAAGATATTCTGAGTAAATTTGATCTAATAACCATGTTTCAAAACAGGATCATAGTTTTTTCTTTTGTGCTGACTGTGTGTTTATTGACATTATATAAATACAATTTAGGATGACTAACCAATCATACAAATATTGGGGATTACATTTTTTGCCCTCTAAAAAGTCAACCAGGAAGATGCACATGTTAAAAAAGATAAACTGTATTCATGCATGTGATGTACAGCACTGTCTGTAAACAGTATAGAGTAATGTCCCTATTAGATCTGTAGTTTGTGTTAGGTTAAGCTAAAACAGCTTGCATAATAAGCCCAGATCCTTGACCCCCGGACAGATGAGGATTGCAGAATAAATCCACAAAAATTAAAACATATTACTTCATTTTTTTTTACATTACGCAGCACTAGTGCTAAAATCTTATAAGCATGGTCATTCAAGATTGGCTAAAGTACACTAATTACAGCACTGATGGCAGAACCACAACATCTAAAAAAGATAGATTTACAGAGATAATACAACTAATCGGAGCGCTAGCTGTTCCAGGTGTGGGTATATGATAACCAGGCTGAATAAAATGCCACCCTCAGCAGCTACTTGGGTGGGATAAATCCCATAAAAACAAAAATAGAAAGAATATAGAGCGCTTAAGGGTTTTATTATTATTAGAGTCATTTTTAATAATGTAGATAAAAAATTCAACAATATTCAATTCTAGATACAGAGATAGATTGATGCACTCACATAAAAATAAATCAGGGTTGCCAACTCTTCCAGAATATTCAGGACTCCCGAAATTTGGGCAGTTCTCCTGGTATCTTGTCCCTGACCCCCTGGCTCTCATTATAGTAATCCCTTGTGTTACTATGAATGGGCTAGACTCGCCCACCCCATAGAACACTATACATTACAGTAGTGATTGACAGGGAGATAAATTGCATCATTAAGCCCCAATCCCCATGCCTCCATCTATTTCTTTACTCTGAGATCACCCAGAGGTAAGGAATAGAAAGTAGGCAACCCTGAAATAAATATGGTGGGAATGATCCAGCATTTGAGAGTATGGGCAAAACAGGTACAAGTGTAGACCTAAGCAAGACCATGCTCAACTGCAGGGTAAGTTCCATTTAAACAGTAAAAACAGAGAGATGAGAGGTGCAGTTTCCTCGCTAAATCCTATTTTACAGACAACACATAAAGCTGTGTAGTATGTAAGTTCATTGTGCAAAAGCAAACTATTTCATAAAGAACTTACACCACAGATCAGCCTCTTTGTGTAGCAAATCACTGCCATATACTGTATGATTACTTTTATCTGCAATACTAGTAGATGTACATGACTTTTTTTCATGACAGTACTGCATAATGAATTTTCTGTTTAGAATTTTATAATATTCTTTAAAGGTGTGATATGGTAAGTAGTCACACAAATATAGGCCCAGGAAAAAAAATAACTCTCATAACTCTCCACTTTAATGTATTTGATTTTCATAGTAAGGCACACATTTTGGATTGAGCAGATCATCTGTATTCTTCTCATGGTGATACTAGTTCTACTTTGGGAGCATCAATAAAAAATGATATGTAAAATGCTTTCGTACAAAATCTACGAGCCGTACTTAGCATCCAGTGAGAACACAGAGCGTAAGCAAGGAGAGTTGTCAAGATATTTCTAAATCTTGAGCAGCTAATGAACGGAACAAACAACATTCTGCCAATGTGATACAAATTTCAAATCATGCTTTTATTGAACTGGCTTTGATTTTGCTGCAGTAAAGCACTTTCAAACGTTTTTTATTCTCAGTCGTTGTGGAGCTGCTGTTTCTTAGTAACAGAAAATAACAGCAAATTGCATGCACCACTAGTTTGTACTGGTCTACTTCTGATACAGCCATTTATTTTAACTTTGACCCCAGTCACATTATAATTTTGGTAAAAAATAAAAGTTAAGTTTACTTTTTTATTTTTACTGGATATCTTGATGGTGCAATCCCTATCTTGCCCTTATTTAAACCCTAAACAGAATAAGGCACATTGTGAAAACATGCAATGATTCAAAATGGGCAAATATATTTTAGTTTAGTTTAAAACTGCAGAGACTATTATATACAGTATATCCAATATCAGAGCAATTTGTATTGCAATGTACAGTTATCAAGTAGAAATAAAGAAATATAAACTATATAACAATCAGCGGTGGATACCAGAGACAATGGAGGCGGTTGCCTCTGAACACCAGCTCTGTAGGGGCCGCATCTTCATTGTATCCAGCAGTCCAGGATTGCCTAGACTGCAGCTACTATCCCTGCAGCACCCCATCATTGCATCAGAAGCTTCAGGGGAAGGGACCAATACCTTGAGCTCCCTGAATCCATCTGATGCAGGGCTGGGATCATGGGATGCCTATCAGTCACCAAGGAGGGGAGGCAGGGTGTACCAAAGTTTATCTTGGCTCTAGGAAATTTCTATGAAGTTATGCCACTGATAAAAGGAAAAAAAGGCTAATAATCCCCTGCATAAATGAAAAGACAGGCCGTACAGCTTACTCATATAGATATACAAATGGTAAAGCTAACAACATTACGTGATGTTCATCCACTTATCTACATTATGAACCATCAAATTATTTTTGCAAAGAGAACAGAGACCATGTGAACAACATATAACTATAGGCACTGTACCTACACGTGTAATTTCAGCATTATAGCAGCTTTCACAGGGAACTAAATCATGTTTCATTAAACTGATCTCTAACAAGGACAAACTTATGAACCTCTGAAATAACTGATGCAACTCATCCATGTAGTAATTGCCAACTTATGTCATTTGGTTCAATACAACTTGCTCCCCCTACTATCTAATAGTTTTGATTTATATAATACCCACATTGCACACTACAAAGGGGCATGGTTGGGTAGAGAGTAACATGATAGACACCTTTGCTTGTTGATTCGGCATACATTCGTTATGGTGTGGGGGAAGGGGTCCTGGAACAGATTGGGACGGTTGCAGAGTAGACACTTGGCAGCTACACTGCACATGCACAGAACAGCCACCTGTATGAGCATCACACAGCCCATGTGGAAGCGATATATTGTCATTCACTGTTTGCCATCCTGCTGTGTCTGTGTTTTATTAATCATTACAAGAGATGTTAGACTTAGCTTTATTTGCACATGTTAGTATAAGAATATTATAGCCTAAACAAAAATATATCTACTAACTTGCAAACTTAATGTGTGTGTGTGTGTGTGTGTGTACAATAGCATACTTATAAAAACCACAACACAAAACAGAAACTACCATCAGGGCATTTACCAAACTAACAGGCTTGTGGTGTCTCAGGCTGCCTTTGATCTGCAATAACAGTTCCTTTTGTACGTTTTAACAGTCTATTTCCTGGAAGAATATAATTAAAGACATATTAATGGTTGTGCTTGTCTCCCTGAACTGCACAACATACGCTGGACTTTAAACATTATAATTGGATAAATGGTTATTTAGTAAGCATAACATATTGATTACATAATCAGCAAACCCACTTAGTAAAAATAATAAGCACACTCAACACACTGAAGTTATTGGTAGAATGTTTAGGCATATAAGATGAAAATGAACATATTGTACTAAGGCTGCCTGAAAATAGCATTATGAATGTTATGCCTGTTTTTTTTATTTTTTACTTTATTAAATATTGACTGAGATTTTATTATGTCTGCTGGCTTTTAATAGCTGTTATTGCTTTTTGTTATAAATATCTTGATATTTGTGAGCTTTAATATTTAAGGAACAGATCCAAATATCAGATGTTTTTTAATGCTTCGACATATGGGACCATAGTCACTCTTAAGAGGGAGTTAGGTGCAGCCGGATCCACACATAAGTCAACTGTCCAGCCCCAAAACCCGCCCCCTTTTTAGGAGCCTAATGACAATTAAGAGTGCATTTAAGAGTACAATAGGGCTATCTTAAGGAATTGTGCGTATTTACCTTCTTAAGAAGGAAAATACACACAGAGATCCCTTTCCTACACCCTCCCCGGCTCATTTAAATCCTTCCCCCCACTCACTCTTCCTAAAAAGGTCACAAGGCTGCCGTGGCACACTTCGTATTTACTAACATTGGGCTGGATCCAGACTTAAGTAAGTGCTTGAACTTAGTTACTCCTGGGCTAAACCATGTTGATTGCAGGGGAGTCATATTTCATCTGTTGCAAACAGTATTAGAGTTGAGAGGTGATGTTTCCTATCCCAAGTCTAAATAACAGTGTGACAGTAAAGCTGGTCAGTATCTGTGTGCAGTAAGCAATTCAAAGATATAACCCTGCATGCAAAGAATACAATTAACTTGACTCTCCCTGAAATAAACATAGTTTAGCCCAGAAGTAACAAATTTCAAGCACTTAAGTCTGAATCCAGCCCAATGTGCGGTTAAACTAGTTAAACTAACGCTCCTAAATGCTACGTAGCTTGCATAGTCAATGTGATTACGCATGCACCGTAGTTAAATTCTTAATTATATGCATCTAAGAAGCACAAACTTCTCAGGTGTGAATCTGGTCCATGAACTCAAGATGTATATCAGTGACCTGCAGTATCCATTCACCCAAACAATCACATTGCTAACCACTCCCATCACATGGATAAACTCCCGATACCCTAGTCTATTTCCCCTTTTCTCCTGTGCATCACACCACTGACATTTTCTTACTACATCTCTGTGTTATTAAATTTTTTTTACTGTAATTGACCCATTTTCTTCAGGAATCTTGCTAGACATACACACATTTATGAAATTGTAATAAGAGACAAATATTAAAAATGAAAAGCATACATAACAATGCTCCTAGAATGTCCAGATGACTCCTGAAACTCAAGCAGAGTGGATGCCACCCACCCTCTGCAGTTGGCCTGCATCCAGACCAAATTGCATCTCCAGGCCACACTCCTCTGTACAGAGCTGTTATTCTCAGCATTGAGCAGTGGGGATGGGGCTTGAAGGCACAATTTGCACCATGAAGCCACTGTAGCTTGGCGGCTGTCTTTCCCCTTCTAGGGGGTTTCAAAGGAAAGACAAAAAAGTTAACATGCTTAATAAAAAGTTTTAGACATGTAGGAAGATGTTCTTGGCACAACTTAGTTACATTTATTTTTTACTTATACTGTATACACACTACACGATTAAATGAACGATGTGACGATCTTTGCAGTATGCAATATACGAAGAACCAATCCTCAGAAGATGGGATTTTTAGCATAAACAAATGTTCTTGTGAAACAATATATCCAATGGTAAGATCACAACCAACAATCAAACAAACAACAGAGCTGTGAGACCTACATACCATCATACATCAGACCTTATCATCTGATGGGAATCAATGGTAACACATTAGAATGATGAATTGGCTGTACACACTGTCAGAATATAATCAAATATCATGTGTATAAATTAATATAAGGATATAGCGTGACCTTTATTTGGTCAGGTTCTGTTTTTTTATGGCAATAGCTTGAGTGTAGTGGGGCAGAACAAGTTATGGCTCCTGTCAGTTTATGGCCCTGTCGTAAATGGATCAGGATATTGGGGGTGGTCATAAAAGCCAGATCTCTGAGGAAGAGACTCTCCAGAAACAAAAGTCAGTTGTGAAAAAGGTGGGGGCTGTTGGAGAGGAGCAGTTTTCAAAGGTGGGGGCTACTTGGAGATGAGCAGTTTGGCCTTTAAAAAGTGTGTATGGATTTGTAACTTTGGTTCACTTCATGGGACTTCCAAACGGAAGAGTTGACCCTGATCTCTGGTCTGTCCCGGCCAAGACGGTTCTCGTGTGTAAGTCTTTCTGTGTTTTCACATTTGTTATTTTATAAGAAACTGTTCTGCATATTGGATGTCCATTTTGTTATTCTCTGTAACTAAGCCTTGTGATTATTATCATATTAAAAATATCACTTGTTCATGTCTCTGTGTTGTTACGGATTCACGTGTCAGACCAGCTTGGTTATTAAACGCTTATTTAATGGTAACAAAAGGGATCCTTCTGATTGATGATAATTCTGATAAAGTATAATTGTGTTAGATTTGTATAAAGGAGAACCTAAGACCTCCTGGGAATAGTATTTGTGGTGGCAGCTCATTAGTAATAAGTCATATTTGGGGTGGATAAGGGGCATTAATCAGTGTGAACAGGCCAGGTTGCTGTTGTGATTAACCCCTTGTGTCCCAGATAGGTCACAAAAGCCTCAGGTGAGGTCAGGTCGTGACACACACTATAAGATGGTCATGTGTTAGGGTCATTTGAAGGATGATTGTACAATATATCATATAGTGTGGGCCCAGTTTTACATTGTTAATAAGAACAAACTTGATGATTTGCCTGCCTGCCAACACAAGACTTCTTTCTTTTTTGTGGTCAATAAACCTCTTCCTAGCTGACAGAAAAAATGTACTTCAACGTAATTATTCTGATAACTGCTTGGTCCCAGACATAAATACACCGCATATCTGCAGTCACTTAAAAGCATATTTAATAATATAGAATAAAGAGCAATGACAGGCTTTAAAAATCCTTTGGTTTATCAGTGTGACTGCTGTACACGGAACTTATAGCAGAATTGGTTGCCTTGGGTTAGAGCACATACTTGCTCTCTGTACCATATTATTAAAGAATGACATTTTAATGTTTCCAAAAGCCTTGGAAACAATTGAAACTTGAAAATTCGAGATTTTTGTGCTCTATAAAGCTTATATTCCCCTGACTGTTTTCCCATAAGCACCCAAAGTTAATATTGCTATAAAAAAAACCCTGTTATTTTACAGCATAGAAAGTTAAGAGAATCTTCCTCATAGGCAGTGAATTACCTATCAGTTTACCATGACAATGACTAAGGGTCAAGTGATAATATGCGGTTCATTCATCTGCAAGAGAAATCCATTCAGACTATGTTGCCGATAATATCAGCATTGTGTGCATCTATAAATGAGTTTATTTAAATATATGCTGGCTTATCATCTTGCTAGCTCTGATGCAAATTTCTGCTCAACCTAATGATCTATGACTACGTGTATGCAGACGACTTTGGTATGTATAAGGGTGTTGAATGAAAAAATAAAACAAACATATTGTCTAATAAGCATTGTGTGTTTTCATATGCAGGAAATAGATTGCCTATTTAGCAGATCTTAGATGCATGGATAACAGGCAATTTATAACAGCAGACGCTATCCTGGTCTATCAGCTCCCGATATCACGCATGCTATTATTTCAAATTCTCCATCTTTTTTTTTAGCTATTTTTTTTTTTTTACTAATTCTCTTGCCATTGTATGACCAAATCTGATGTTATTTGTGTTCACTAATACAATTATTATTAATTTATTCTTAATATATTGCATTACATTTCTGTAATTGTAACATATGAGATTATGAACATTGTATTGTCTATGTTAAGCATTACTGTTTAAATAACTATTATTTTCTAGGGACAAAGGTAATTTGTTCCATATTTTGGAAAATGATTAAAACAAGTGGTTTTTTCACTATTACAGCATTTATACAAATGGTTAAACCGATTCTTCTTAGTAGGAAAGGCATCCAAATAGCTAAACGTATTCAGTTGTTTTACAGCAGGTAGATACTAAAAAACAACAGACAGGCAGGGCGAATTGTTTCTTGCTTATGTCATTATGTATGTTATTGTTAAAATATTATTTCAGACAGATTCCAATTCTAGTGGCAGGTGTCTGTGTCACACAAATTGAAAATCCTGTAAAAAAAAATTCATTGAAATTATGTTCATTGTTAATTGAGATAATTACACTTTTGAAATTAAAGAAATCTATTTAAAACAGAAGTTTAAATTTTTTTTTCCAGTAATTAATAGTAAATAACAGTATGCACCAATAAATGTTTGTCAATGACAAGTGAAGTGTCAACGACAAAAACCCTAAGTATTAATTTATTGATATATTTATAGAATTTGCTTTAAATAGTATTTAGAAATATTTTAATTATTCAGCTGAAAATAATATGCAGACTGTTAAAACCAGCAGTGTCTTTAAAGGCATTGTAAGCAAAAAAATCTTTAATATTCAAGTAGAAAAAAATGTGCATTCTGTTCCATTGGCTCCTCAACTACAGTGTCTTCTGGTTGTAAAATATCATAGGGATAATTGGCAGATAGTGGCTTAATGCAGGCAGGACTGTGACTAATTATCATTTGGAAGGGTATTATCACATCAGTTGACATATCATAGTTTTGTTATTCTACACTTCACTGAAAGAGATGACAGTTATCATGTACAAGCTGTCTATGATATTCTGTGAACATTTGTAGAGAGAGAGCTATTTGAACAGCAAGCTTGTTCAACGAAAGAGGATTAACAGTTTATTATTAAAGAATTATAATTAAATGAGAGGAGGAGAAAACCAACAGTAGAATTCAGAGTGTTCTTATTAAATCCCCCATGCCAATTTTATCTCTCATATGTGCTGATGAAATGACCATAATGCCAGCTTAAAGTGTATTTCATTTCAAGTGAATTAAGATAAATAGAAATGGATTTTTGTAATTGTTGATTGTTGATAGCTGATAGTCCTCACAAGACAGAGTGAGGATATGTCCTTGTATGTCTTATTTTTGTTTTTATTTGCTTTCTAGGATGTAAAAATCTAAACCTTTTTAGACCAGAGCGCTGGTAATTTATTATAGTGAAGGCAAATGAACAAGTAAACAGATACAAGGCAAGGTGAGGTGAGATACAGGGCCATGCAAGACAAATTACAAGCACAATGCTGAAAGGTAAAGGTACTAGGTAAAGCAAGGATTAAGCACCAGGCAAAGACTGGCAATATAAGTTCAGGGCAAGGTAATGCAATACAATAAGTGCTAAACAGTACAGATCCAGGTACAGAGGCATGTAACAGGAAAGACAGGTGCTTGGTACATAACCAGGAACAGCTTTGCAGTGCAGAGTAATCCACAGGGAGTTTTCAGCAGATAATGCAAAGCCAAAGTGGGACGCCAATAAGCTAATTTTATAGCATAAACTGCTTATTTATTCAAGGTTGGGGGTGCCATTTTTCCTTTTTGCCACTGGCGCCAAAATTTACAGCTACGGCTGTGACAGACTGATAACAAGTATGAAAAAAAGGACTAGAGCCAGAGTTACAATCCAGAGAGGCGGAGATAGGTATGCAGGTTAAGGTAAGCGGGCAGCGGAAGGAAGATTGGCACAGATCTGCATTTGAACGGTGCAGAGATTTTAAGGCAGGGTTCTCTGCACATAAGATGGGAGTTCACTCACTTCTATCGTGCGAACTCTATGAATACGGAAATTGCACGTAGGTCAGGATCAGGTCCATTGTATATTATAATATTCTTATTTGTATTGTATTTATTATGTAAGCTGCCGAGTTCCCATGACAATTTAACTTGAATAGAACACGAGGGCATGAATAGAAACTGGAGGGTGGCAGATTCAGAGGAAATGTGCGGGAAAATTACTTCACTGAAAGGGTGATAGATAAGTGGAATAGCCTCCCATCTGAGGTGGTTGAGGCTAATACAGTAGAACAATTTAAACATGCTTGGGATAAATATAAGGATATCCTAAATCTCTAACTAAATTGAGGATAAATAGGGTCTATGGTCACTATAATGTTTGAAGGTAAATCTATGGTCACCATAATGTTAAATAAACCACTGGGCAGACTGGATGGGCCATGTGGCTCTTATCTGCCGTCACTTTCTATGTTTCTATCTATGTTTCTAACTTATTGAGTTAAGTTGTGGTGGAAACAACTTAACTTATTAAATACAAATTGTTCATTGGAATTCAGACTAGCAGGAGTTAATGGTGTTACTCATGCAGGAACTGCTGCTTTGCAGTTATAGGCTGCTTTCCTAGTGAGATGATATACTGTGTTCCAATGAATATTGCTTCTATCCAATTAAAGCTATCCTCCAGAATACTCAGGTGATGGGTACTGTGCTATAGTTAAATGTGTTGCATTCAATTGCTGCTACATTTCACCATGAAGTACATTTCAAAGGTCAAATGTTCATCTGCATATAAGAGCGGGTTATAAATTTAGTGGAATAAAAATCTGGTCCAACATTTCTGCAATAAATAGCTTTCATGGTATATTGTTAATTTGAAGTGTCAGAGTGCTAAGAATTTTAAGAATCCTAACTCATTTTTTTGTACCTATCCTGAGAACCAAATTATTTTTTCCTGAAAGCAAACAATGTTATATTAACATTTCTATCTGTTTGTCAGATAGAAAAATTGCATTTATAGCATTATAAGAATAACATTATAATAAAAAAGGCATTTTGAAAATGCAAGATGACTGTAAAAATGTAAAACATTAAAAACATATCCTTTGCTATTTATTGGTAATTTTCATAAGTAAGATTTTCATGATCGTCTCAGTAATTCTATGGAAAACAGTAACACACTGTGAAACGTGCAATAAAGATGAATAAATAATGGCTCCATTTGCTTTGAATAAACATTAGGGAGTGCATGCTCATTTCAATGTAGCAATCATCTGTGTAAAATGATGTTACTTGTATCATTGTATCACACTTGTCCTCATTGTGCTTTAAACCACTTTGCCTCCACAAAGTATATGTAATGACATTCCGTACAGTTTAGTCAAACTACTGGATTTTAGGTCTTGCTGTATCTGATAACAATGAATGAAAAACTTGGAAAAGATATTTTATCATGTTGCATTACATATATTCGTTTTAGTTTACTTTATCATGATGTGTGCTTTATTAGATAGCGACATGTGGTATATCTGATTTTTCATGAAATACCTGGGCAATATCTTTTCAGATGAATGGTGGTGTCAAAATCTGTCCGACATAGATGCTCTATAAATGTCTGCATCATCTTTACTCTATGGACTTACATTAACTGAAATCCTAAAAACCATTATAGGAGCCAAAATCATGACTGATCATGATCCTGGCCTATGCAATGCCATTATAGAAGAGCACTGAAGAATGCCAAGATCAGGTAAGCTTTAGAGGCTGAAGAGAGGACCGACATTCGCAGATAACAATAATTTTGGTGAAGAAGAACTAAGTTCTTCTCCTCATTCTCATTAACAGGCAGTTGTAAAAGATGGTGTCAGTGATGTTAGGAGAGTCATTTATTTCTCTGGTAAAGAAGGGTTTGTAAATCCCAATCTGGTGTGTGTGTATGAGAGAGAGAATACAGCATCTGCTGTTGTTTGTCATGTTATCAGACAATTCAGAGAGAAAGACTGTAAGGGCTGATCCAGAGTTGGGAGAACAGCAAAAAAAAACCTGTGTTGAACTACATCGAGAAGCAAACTGTAAATGTGCAAACAGGTTGTGATTAGAGATGACAGTAAATCTGCTCAGTATTTCTGTGCAATAAGCACATACTTGCCAAATTTCCTGGAACTGCAAAAATAGTAGTTATATCCTCTCCCATACTAGGAGCAATTTTAATAATAAAATCAACCTTTAAATGTTAAAGGCCTCTTTTCCCCCTTCCTTGTGTGGGATACATTTCTTATTTTGTGTAAATTTGTTTAAACTTTTGGGAGACTGCAAGAATATTGCTGAGTCTCCCTAACCTCAGAGAGAGAAGGCAAAACTCCCAAAAGGCTGCAGAGGATTTCCCTGCTCCGCTGCACCATTCCCGGCTTTGGGAATTCGGAACCGAGGTGAGTGCATCTACCACCCTGGTACCTCTCTCTCTTTCAAGAGACACACATTGCTTGTGTTTGTGGCTACTTATAGCGTTTTACACATGGTGCAAGCAATCAGGAGGGGACAAAAAGAAGGTAAGGACAAATGAATAGCTTTAGTATGGGGCGTAGAGAGAACTTTATTTATCCTTAATTGTTGTCAAACACATACTAAGGTCTATGGGCCGAATTCAGACCTCCGGCCGCATTGCATATGCGGCCGGAGTTAACTGATATGAACTACTGCGCATGTGCAGTAATTTCGTTACGCTATGTATGTTAATTTTTGCAACGTAGATTGCGTATACGCGGTCTTTAAGACGTCTGAATACGGCCCCCTGCCCCCAACCCTCCCTTCCCTGCTGCCTAACCCTAAAACTCCCCAGAGAGTGTTACTCAGCTCTTTGGTCGGTGCAGCGTTTTTGAGAAATTTATGGATAAGTTTGCTGATCGGCATTCTAAAAACTTTTGGGGGAAAATGGCGGCTTTTCGAAATAGAGACAGTTGAAGATTAGCTTCCAGCTGTCTCTACTTCTAAAAGATCCACTTCTCGGTGGCAACTTCCACCGATGTTTAGGGGATCCTTGTAAAGTTTTTTGTTGTTTCTTTTTTTTAATCTTCATTTCTTTCTTTTCAAATGAGTACTGTTTTTGTTTTCTGCTACAATAACTAGTGTCACACTGGCCACACAGTACTTGTTCATTGTACTGCACTTTGGGCTCTATTTACAAAGCCCATTATGAAGCGATAATGCAAAAAAATTATTCTAAAAGTTATTTACTAATCATACATCGCCATTGAAAGCTTTTGTTTACAGTTCATATCCAGTTCATAGCTCATCGCCGGCCTGTTCTTCTCAGTGCGGGCCGGCACTTCGTAATATCTCTCCAATATCATCCCACTCCCAAACTAATAATAACGTGATAATTAGTGCAAATATTCTAACGTTGTCTCCATATCCCCCCCCCCCAATAGCTGTGACACGCCAGATGGGGTACAGAAAATGAGGGATGATCTAGGTAGACTGGAGGAATGGTCAAGAGTGTGGCAACTGCAGTTTAATGCCAAAAAATGCAAAATCATGCACTTAGGACATAAAAACCCAAAGGCTCAATATTTCCTTAATGGCATTACATTAGAATCTACCAAGGAGGAAAGGGATCTAGGAGTCATTATTTCCAGTAACTTGAAGGTAGCCAATCAATGTAACAAAGCAATGAAAAAGGCAAGTCAGATGCTTGGTTGCATAGGGAGAGGAATTAGTAGCAGAAAGCAAATCATACAAGGCTAGAGGAACGAAACATGTATAGCTTGGAGCAGAGAAGGGAGAGGGGGGACATGATAGCAGTTTTCAAATACATCAAGGGTTGTGACCAGCTAGAGGAGGGTACCATACCAAGATAGAGGAACTAAACATGTATAGCTTGGAGCAGAGAAGGGAGAGGGGGGACATGATAGCAGTTTTCAAATACATCAAGGGTTGTGACCAGCTAGAGGAGGGTACCATTTTTCAAAAGAAAGGGTGTAATAGAATAGGAGGGCATGGATACAAACTGGAGGGTGGTAGATTCAAAGGAAATGTGCGGAAAAATTACTTCACTGAAAGGGTGATAGATAAATGGAATATTCTCCCATATGAGGTGGTTGAGGCCAATACAGTAGAACAATTTAAACATGCTTGGGATAAATATAAGGGTATCCTAAATTGTAAACCAAATTGAGGGTAAATAGGGTCTAGGGTCAGTATAGTTTTCAATAAACAAATGGGCAGACTAGATGGGCCATGTGGCTCTTATCTGCCATCACTTTCTATAAGAAGACTGCAAAGGTAAGAGATTTTGGAGGGTAGTTAGGGAATGGGGTTTTAACTACCACAGAGGGGGCACATGTAGAGGCAGCATCAAAAAAACTGAATGGACACAAAGAGGGGCAATAATGCTGGGTGGACCGTGGACATAATGAGAGGCAATAAGGCTGGGTGGACACAAAGAGGGCAAAAATACTAATTGGAAACACTAGGAAGGTGGTGGTGTAAGGCTAACTGGACACAAAGAG
>WWET01000961.1:265500-279010 GCA_011038615.1 Limnodynastes dumerilii
GTCCCCCCCCCCCCGCATGCATAGGAGATACACATGGGGGGTGGGCATAGGCATTTAAGTTGTACAGTAAGGGCTTGGCTAAACCCTCATGCGGAATACTGGATTTTACATGAAGGCTTAGCCAAGCCATTACTGTACAATTTAAATGCCTATGCCCACCCCCGATGCATAGAATATATACATGGGGAGTGGGTATAGGTATTTAAGTTGTACAGTAAGGGCTGGGCTAAGCACTTCCGTACAATCCAGTATTCCACATGCTTTGTCCTGGTGGTGGATCCCCAAACCGCACATAGGAGATTAGGGAGAGTATGCTGCCCTCCTGCATGCCTTGCAGTGCCTAGCAGCAGCTATTGTATAATGCATGCATAGTCAGTCGGACTTTTCTTTTGTGTACAGAGCTCCAATACTGCAAAACTTAATATCTGGATCATCAAGTCCGGATCGGAGGCTACCATATGGAATTGAACCTTAACTCTGGATCTGTTTTCTCAATGTCTAACATCATAATTAAAAGTAAAATAATATTAACTCATGGGTGAAATTAAAATATAAATATTTACACTACATTACGAAAATAAGTAAGTAATATTAAAAATATTTCTAAGTCCTTTGACAAGGGCAAGACCACTGATCCCTAATTTAAACTGATCTTTGATGTTAGTATCATTACTACTCAATCTGAAGGGAATGGAAAAAATGGTGGAAAGTTCTGACCCAGTTTATATAGATGACATAATACCAAAGGTCAAACTCATTTGGAAGATGTCTATAAAGCAGAATTTATTAGTAGTATCCTGGCTACATTAGAGAATCCTACTTGTAGTGGAGAATGAGAATATTATACCAATTAATCATTTCAAATGGCTATTGGCCTTACCAGGACTGTACTCTGTAGGCTGGTAGAATATACCTGTCTATATATACCAATTTGTTTGTTTAGTGCACAATTCTGCTAACATTGCCAGCTTTCGTGTAGAACCCATCTTCACTTGACATGAGGTCTCCTCCATAATTTTATTTTCAGGTCTATAAACATAGTCTTTGTACTCTTGAACAATCCTCTTTCTCCCTATGTTTAAAAACATGTACAATAAAAAAAGGTATATAAATATTTAACACCCCATAAAAACCTAGTAATTTTTCATTGAGTTTGTAAGCTACAGTTACATAGAATAACAATACAAATCGATCTGTACTTTACAGAACTATCTTATAAATGTGTCCTGCACAGTATTTCTGACTGAGGACATTTTTATGAATAAAATTGGCTGTGGTAGCAAATCCAGTTCGTATTTCAGACTGCATTTATGTAATCTACGTAAGAAAAAGATACGTAGAAACGTTAAAAAATGACTACGCATGCGCAGTAGTAAAAATCGCTAAACACCGGACATATATGTTATACGTCCGGTGTTCTGAATACAGGGCTGTGTATTTAGTCCTGCTTTCCCTTATAACCCACATGCTCATGAATGTAATTATGATTCAGATCTAAAAAAAAAAAAAGTTTTGTAACACCAATCTCAGACATCCTGGGAAAACATTATACTTATGTTCAGAATATACCTATTTAATAATTTATGACTGACTGATATTTGGTTCAGGTAATTGTAAGTGAAGGAATGCATCTTAGACTTTCCCAGTGCCCATCTCTAGCAGTTAGTGAGTAACGGTACAGTATTACAAAATAAATACATTTTATATATATATATATAATTACCTAAATACATACATATAAAGTTTTTTATGCTTAAAATTAGGGCTGCCAAGAGGAATTATTTTTAACAATTTTAGATTCTTCCTAAGTAGTGCTTGGGATTTTCTTTAAATATTCTGTACAGGTAAGGCTGAAAAAGGATATGAAGGTTATATTTATAGCATATAATCGAATGTATATATAAATACATTTTTTGTGCGAGTAACCAAAATTAGGGTGACTTTGACATGAATTGGTCAACTTAACTGGACTGCAAAGCGTAGAACTAACATTCTCTGTTTTTAATACAGAGTTCTGTTTGGCTTGTTATAATGTTATAAAGTCCTTATTGTACACCCTGTTCCATTAACACAGACAAGGTCTGCCTGCCAAATTTTAGCCTGGGGGGCAAGCTATCAGCAGTGGGCTCTAAGTAAACTAAACTTTGTAAGGTAGGCGGGGAAGGGGTACCATGTATATATACAGTAGGGCTGGGGTGAGAGTTAGGGGTTGTATGAACTGCTGATCCGCATGGGTGACTTGAGGCTGCCTTATGGGAGAACTCCCCTCTTCTGTGCGGACTGACAGCCTTCTGAGAGAAGTCTGAATCTGACCCTTATGTGATTTTGTGTACACACACATATTGCTCACACTCTTCTTACACCCCAGATTTCACTTCCTAAAATGTATGTAATTTAATAAGTAATAACTAAATAAATAAATACATACATACACACACACACACACACACACACACACAAAGACACACACACACACACACACATAAACATTCAGGGAACTAACATCCTGATTCCATCAAGCTTTTTTAATTAGTAACATAAGTAGCTCAGTTAGAATCTTATTTAAGTAAGTAAAAAAGGATGTTTAATTATTTAATTAATCCTAGTTTTGTTGATTGCAGAATTCTCAAGCACTTGCAGCATGCTAATCTCAGGGAAATAGAGCATAACAACAAATGCTTGGCATATAAATACTCACTGTAGTGTTGTTTCTCCAGCAGTAGAACCTTTACATTATATAGGAATAACTAAATATTATTGCCTTTCTACATAGGATGGTGGCCTAAGCTGTCCAATCCCCATGAGAAAAAAAAATCAGTGTGGCATTTGACAAATTAGTTGTCAGCCACAGAAAAGAAAGGAGAGATTGCACTATTCACTAGAAATGCAATTACAATCTCCTGTTCTTATTGAGTCCTGTCTGACTGTGTTGAACTCTCTTTTATATTCAGATCATGGTAGTCTGTCCTCTTAGATTGTCATTGTGGGCCGTATTCAAAGTACCGGACGTATAACATATACGTCCGGTGTTTAGCGATTTTTACCACTGTGCATGCGTAGTCATTTTTTAACGTAATCTATGTATCTTTTTCTTACATAGATTGCGTAAATGCGGTCTGAAAGACGCAATCTACGTAAGAAAAAGATACGTAGATTACGTAAAAAAATGACTACGCATGCGCAGTGGTAAAAAAACGCTAAACACCGGATATATGTTATACGTCGGGTACGCATTTTTTACAAACTAGGATACAGGGATGTTTGTCAAATGTAAAGAAATACATTTGCGCTAAACGTACACGTTTGCTGTGTAAAAATACAAACTAGTTCATGTGGTAAACGCTACATTGACTTTAGGTTAAAAGGTTGTTTTTTTTTCTACTGACTTTTTCGTTACTGAGTCCAACCTCAGATTTGTGTCTTCATCATTTCTGCATGAAAACCACACTGACCTCGGGTCTGTTTTCTGCCCTTTCACTTGCCCTCTTTCCCACCAAAGCAACTGCGAAAAAATAATTGCCTGGCTATGTTGGCCTTTACAAAGGGCTTTGCCATTTATCTGTGTTTTCTGACCACCGTCAGATGTGGGAGAGAGGAGCTCAGTCTAGATGTGTTACTCATTCCTGTAGAAGGTTGCAGGACACATAAACATGCATGTGAAATGATTGTGTGTATTACTTATGTATTATCTATGTTAAATTATTATTTGTGCTAAACGATAGAGATAGACAGATAGATAGATAGATAGATAGATAGATAGATAGATAGATAGATAGATAGATAGACAGACAGACAGACAGATAGATAGATAGATAAAGAAATTGCTGGAACATGGCAGATTAAGCTCAGATTCAGGAAGATATGAAATTACAGAAACCTGTCATTTTCTGAGTTTGTTGATGGCATTACTGCCCTGGATGGGAGGAATAACACCAGTTGCTATATAATCAGATAAGCAGTATATTACTTCATTTAATCATGTACAACTTACAGTTCTGTATTTGCTGATATTATTAGTGCAGATTCAGAGCACACCAATCATTATATACTACTCGTTTGGGGGCTTGTGCTCTTTAAACTACATGTAACCATGGTGTGGGCTGTGTCAGTTTATCAGTCACTATGGGCCTGATCCATATCATCCATCGTGCATTTTCCATATGCTCAGAGATCTGGATGTCCGCACTCCCCTATCACTCCCCTCTCTCGTGCAGAGTTCTGGACTCTAAACTCTGAACCCTATTTTAACTCCTCTGTATGGATCTGCATCTATCCAAATGCAGATCCATGTATAACTGCTTATTGCCATCCCCAGCACTTAATTTAGATGCCTATACCTGCCTGTCTGGCAGGAATTTGGCATGTGGAAATAAAGTGTCGCCCCCCCATTGTACGGATCTCCTAGCATACGATACTGAGTTTAGTACACAAAGAGATCCTTAGCATAACTTCTGCCACATATAAGCACCACTGTTACTTATTAGGAGACTTAAGCAAGAGGCTTGCATAAGTCCCCTGACATTCTTAAATGAGGATCAGAGCCTACGGGCCTGATCCAGACCTACGCTGGTGTGCGTAGCGTATTAACTCCCCTTGCTCGTACCTAATTTAGCTTCCATACGCTCGGCAAACCCTACCCTAACTTTTGTGTTTGTACCCGCAGCCGTCCGTACGTTCATTGCGTATTAACGACGCTTAGCACGCCCATACTATGCGATTTAAATGTCTCCCCCCGCCCTCGGTGCGCGGTTACGGCTTTCATATGGCAGGCACGCCCCCATGATCAGCACAAAACGGTTACGATTAAGGCCCATACGCAAAGATTTTCAGACCGTAACATGAGCGTATCATCTGCCCCACGCATGCGCAGTAAGTACAAATGGCAGTTTTTACGCTTACGATCAGTGTAAAACCGCATCTGAGCATCGGTCTGGATCAGGCCCTACGTGCAGATTCTCAGAAATGCGCAGCTAAGTGGCTAATGCAGTCCCATGACACTCCCCTCCTTTTTACGGATCTCTACTGATTTCCGCGTTCATAGTGCTATTATGCAGATTTGTGTGGATTTTGAAAAAGTATGTTGCGTATGTGGCAATCCCAGCCTATACTTACCATGCCTCCCACCACACACTTTGCTCAACTTTCTACTTACAGAGTAGTGGCACGCTTCTTCTTCCGGGTCTCATTAGGCAATCTGGTCCTGTGTTACTGTTTACTAGGGAATTGTTAGGCTACATATTAGTCTCTAAAATAAGAAAGTGCAAGAGGTTCACGTTTAGCATTGTACATATTAATGCTCAGATTCAAAGTGCCTAAGAGATAGTGAGACATCCAATGGAATATTGAGTACGGAGCTGTACTTATTTTCCATTTTACTTGTTCTATTTCCTGAGTACTTTATATGGTCCCTCCAGTGTTTCATTTTAGAGCCTTAAGTTACTTTGAGAAAATGAGCTATAAAAGTAATTGTATTACTGTCTTCATCTTCACTGAGCAATATGATCCTATATTCCTATTTCAGTCATATTCTTAATTCACAGTACCAAAAATAAAAGCACTGTGTCTTAATTCATGAAATAAGGAGACAATGAAAATAAGTGTGAAAGTGTGGACTGGATTTTGAAATGTCCCTTCAGCTCTTTTTTGTCTATATGTAATTTCTACTTGATGTAGATGCATAATCTGTCATATACATTATTTTGTTAGTGAAGATTGATTTTAATTGTCAGTTGTTCATGTTTGTGAAAATGGTTCTTTAAAACACGAGTAATAACCTTTAGATAATTAGTTACTAAATTGTCAGGTTCCAAAAACTGCCAACCTTGTCAATGATTTAGTGGAAACATCCTTTGCTCTTGCATTCACAGTGGAAGTCTTACCTAATTATTTATGATTACAAATAAATGCTGGCAGAGTGACACTTCAAGCACAGAAAGGTTGCTGTGCCAGTGAAATGTAATTAAATCATTGCAATTCCATCATTGTAATATTATATTAATAAAGTACAGCTGCTTCATTTTTTATGTTATTATTCAATCTTTTTACGGCCCCTTGGTTTATCCAAACTTGGGCAATCTAGATAGAGGCACAGCCTGGTGTACCCTTAATATCCACTAGGGAGCTCCACAAGAATGTGTGCATTTCTTGTATTAAGATAGCAGGTCTCAAATTTGTCCTGAAGGGCTCCATTTACAAAATGGCGAGGACTTAGTTTTAATGATATAGGACCTGATGTAGATTTGTGTGCGACTTACGTGCGCATGTAAGCATGGAGGAGGGGAATGTACGCCCTGTCACTCCCCTCCTTCTTAGCATCCATATAAACGCAGATCGGTGCTGAAGTGCAGCTCTCCACCCCCGGCCCTTCATTAGCATGCCTAACACCACCTATGTGGCGGGATTTCAGCATGCAAATCTGTAGGACCGGCCCCTTCTAAGGAAATCTTTCTGTACGGAAATAAGTTCCACACCAAGGACCACCGACACATAACTTCTGCAGAGCGCATGCACAGATATCAACTGACATGTGTAAGTCCCCTTCCGAACGCAAATCTGAATCAGGTCCATAAAGACCGTTTTCAGGTAAAAACTGTCTATATCTCCTGAAAACGTAGCCATAGCCATTTGCAATAGAAACCATGGTGATCATTAGCATCAGCACTCCCCATTGCCGGTTCCGCTCTAATAAATGTGTGCCGGCAAATCATTATATATACTTAATGTCGGCGTGGATGTTAGCAATCTGAGGAGCAGGGAGCCTGCATTGCTTCAGTTCTCGCGGTGTCAATAATTGTAAATTGAGCCCAAAATGTTACAAAACAGAAACCAAGCAAGGCGTTGGTACCGAATTAGTAAGCAGGAAGTGGTTAAGGAAGCCAAGGGCTGGATCTTTGGCGGACACTGCAGACCACCGAATGAGAAGACTGTAGAGTAGATCTGTAATTTTGGGAACAGTATCCTGGGAAGAAAATAAACAAGTTATGAAGAATGGCATTAGGGGACTTGTCACTGAAGGGCAGAGTTGTCAAGAGGCAGGGCCTGTGTCTGCTGCAAATGAGTATCTATGGGGAGCCCCAGACAATTGCTGTACCTTGATCCCAAAATCATTGTGTAGAAAGGAGATTAATTTAAACAGACTTGTTTTGTTTGAGTCCAGTATGCCAATTAGGAATCTGGAAGTTGTAGTTAATTACAGCTGAAGGATTAAATATGTTTTGCTGATCACCACAGATCTATGTCACTTGGCAGAAGGTTTTGACATAAATATTCTTGTACATTTACTAAGATATTGATTCTGTCTATGGCTAGATACTGCAGGGTCATCTGGGCAATTAGTTCTCTCAGTAATCGGTACCTGGATGTAATATTTGCCGTAAACTGTGACATTCAAACTGTACATACAAACATATGTGATAGCTAAAAATGAGTCCAAGCTGTCCCCTGCCCCCATGTCTGCAACATTCCATCACCAGAGGTTAGAGAGGGACAGACTGTGTTCAGCAAGGATGAAAATGCTTCAAAAAACCCAACAAGGAATAGCAACTAGTGATGAAGTCAAAACAGAAACTTCATGTAGATGTTCTCCTATCTTGCTCATAACCATACTTAAGTATACATGTCAGATTTCCAGACAGTAATGTCATGATACCGGCATTATGCTGCTTTATATATAGTCCTGCTATGTTAGTGACGTGTGAAGTTTACACATCAGATTGAGTCAACAGCAATTATTCCTGACAGTATGAGAAATACATTTCTATGTGACCCTGAGATCGATGAACTATATGTCAATTCGAGACCAAAAATAAACGTGTGTTCTATAAAGCAGATACTTGGACTACAGGTGACATTTAAAATGTGTTTTATTCAGAACACCTATGCAAATGCCTCAGGTGTATTGATGACTATTTCTGCAAGTTGAGACCCTGAGAGTGACATGTCAGCACAGTGATCTTTACATCAAGTCAAGCAGCAGCTAATTACATATGGAACTTCAAGCAAAATACACTGACATGTTCTGGAATCCGTGATGACACTGACAGGTCTACAGTGGCATTCCAAAGATTTAGGAATAAATTATCTAGTGTAATCTATTGTATTGCGGCCCATAACGATGAGCAAATAATGTCTCTCTTCTACAGAATGGGACAGTTTTCTGTGGATTTGTAAACTAATGTTTAGTATCATGATGATGCTGCCTTTTATGTCTTCTTGTCATATGCAGGTTAAGGTATATTTTTGAACTGATGTATATATCGCAGACACTCTTGAAACTGACCAGTTCTAGACTCAGATTCCAACATTTGTCATCTATATTAAAAAATGCTATACGTTTTTTCTCTAGGAAGATGGACTTATTGTCACTTACTGGGAGCTATTCAATTCCCATCTGTTGTGGTAGCCAGCAGATGCCTTAAATTTAAGCTATAACTATAAGACATTTTATGTTTTAGTCTGTCTACCCAGCCTATCGCAACACAAGCCAGAAAACATCCCTATATTTATCTTTTTTATGTAATATCATATTCATATCAATGACAGTATTTCTGAGCTTACCCAGGGTTGCCGCAATATCCGTGAGACTTCTGAAATTTGGCCATATCTCTTGGTATCCTGGGATAGCCAACAATTCTCCTGCAAAGGGCTTGAGGTCATGAGTTTATGCGAATCACTGCCCCCCTGCCTGTCAAGACTCTAATTCCTAGTATTAGTAGAAATTAGGCAGGGTTTAATGAGGTAATTAGCATCATCAAGCGATAGAGGTGGGGTTTCAAGACATAATTTGCATAAATTGCATCATTAAGGCCACGTCCTTGCCGACGGGTGGTGGTCTACAGTAAGAACAAGCCCTTCGAAAGGGCTATTTTACACCAGGCAGTTTCAAACTGGCTCTTAAATCAATTGCTCCTGCCTCGCGGAGGAGAAGCAATCGATCATCCCCAGGACGATGTCCCAGCGGTGTATGGTAAGTATATATCTAACCCCAAACCATATCCTAAACCTTACCCTAGCCCTCTATTTCCATTATCCTAACCCTCTCCTTCCTGCAGCCTGCCCCTAAGACTCCCTTCCCCACAGCCTGCCCCTAAGACTCCCTTCCCCACAGCCTGATCCTAAGACTCCCTTCCCCACAGCCGGCCCCTAAGACTCCCTTCCCCACAGCCTATAGACTTTGCTAGTAAATTCACCTGTCCAGTCTGGTCGGCAGGCCTGCGGTGGTGTGATGGGTCTGCAGTGGCGGTTTCGGAAATAATGAATGGGTAAGTATGCCATAAATTTGGCATTTTTAAACATTCATTAGTAAAACTTTCTAATTACTAATATTTTCGAAGTGGAGACAGTCGAAAATGAGCTTTCGGCTGTCTATGTTTCTAAAATAAAATTATGTTTGTGTAGAACGCGTGACCTTTCCAACATCTTTTCTTCCCTTGATCTCCCGGAGTGAAGAAGTAGAAAGTCAGCACCCTCAGCTTACCTCTCGTTTTCAGCGATAGACAATTTTATAGAAACATGTCACATTTTCAATCCTCAATCTGAGACTCTTCTGTCTGTAAGCACCATATTCTATATTCATAATGCAGAACCACTGTTTACATTTATTGGCGGTAGAATATCACAGGCACCTGCTGCTAGGGAAATAAGGTGAGTATCAGTGGGCCTCCTCTTTGGACCCAGGACAAAAGTTCTGTCTGTCACCCCTGATGGTGGTTCTGCTACTAACTTTCGTGGCTTTCTGCTCATGTGTGAAGTAGCCAAAAGCAATGATACCTCTATTGATACCTCTATACCAATTTGCCTCTATTATACCCTACTTAGAACATGTTTACAAGCCTGAGGCTCACATGCTATACAACCAAAATGGGGACATATAACATTTCCTGGTATTGATTTGATGTCATCTTTGAACAAGATAATGTGAGAGCCTTGATCAGATTGTCTTATATGAGGAACCAGTTACTTATTCCTGGGGCAACAGTGTCATGTTTTATGGTTTCTCTCAGGTGATAATAATGATTTGCAATGACAGGTGATATCGGGGTTGACTTTCTCAATAGTGTATCTAACAGATTATGCCAGTCATTTGCAATGACAGGTGATATCGGGGGTGACATTCATAATAGTGTATCTAACAGATTATGCCAGTCATCTCTCAAAAGCCTTTGACGACCTATGTAATATAATGTTGTACTTGTATGAAAGCCAGGGGTTAGAGAGTGATACAATGTAATGCTTTTATAGCTGAATAATATGTAGGCCCCCATTTGAGTTGGTGGGGGAGGGAAGAAAAGGAGTTTTAAACAAATTTGCATTATGGCCCAATATTGGTAGGCAATTTACATACAACAGGGAGTATTTACGCAATAATGGTAATTTTATTTAATGGCTAAATAAGAGTATTGGCTTTGCCTTCAAAATGAATTAAAAAAAAAGAGATTTACTATTTAAAACCTAAGTATAACTAACTCATAGTGTAAAACAAATGGTTCATTTCTCCAGAGCTACTCTCTCTACACCAAAGGTGAGGACTTAGAGAAACCTGTAAACACTGACAAGATTCACACAGTGCACAGTAAAATCTATCATGGGCAAAGTAAATAAAATCTGTTATCAAAAAACTATTGATTTATGTGACTGAGACAAGTCAACTGAGGAGTATAAACTTTAAAAACAAACACCAAATAGAAATTATTGCAACACACAGCATTATTTTTTAAACAAAATTCTAAACCACTATTATTAAGCCCGGATTCACACCCCTGGACGTATTGCACATACGTCCGTAATTTACCGATAATAGCCACTACGCATGCGTATTGTTTCGTTACGTAGATTGCATATATGCGGTCTTTAAGACCAAGATAGTTACTTAACCAGATGGCATATCTGATATTGCTTCTAAGTAAAATACAAGTACTGATGACTGCTGCTTACAACCTTGTCCAGATGCTCTGTGTGCCACCAGAAAGAAGTCCACATATTCCCTTATTTTGCACTCAGCAGGGAACAATGACAGTTCATCCAACTCCTCCCACCTGACAGTGAAAACATTTACATTTCCCTTTAGTCATACCTACCAATTGTCACCAATTAGATGTGGCTGTGCCAGTTTTGGTGCTCTGTTCTAGCTGCATAGCAGATAATCAGTAAATGGGTGCCATGCTACTAGTAAGAACAGTATCGTCAGGGCGGTTACACTCTCCGCAAAGAAACTCTGAATTTCAAAAAAGGGACATCCGAAAGTACCTTTTCGAATGTCCCATTTTCCTATACTTACCGCGATCTACTTTTTTTTTTATGAATGGGTGAGTATGCAGTTCGGCATACTTCACCCATTCACTTTCGCAATTCGAGAAATCACAATTCTGCTATCGCCGGACCTGGAACTGGTAAGTAAACTATCTCTGCAGGGTTAGAGTTGGGGTTAGGGTTAGGGTCAAGCTGCAGGAGAGGGAGGGTCAGGGTCAGGCTGCAGGGGAGGTAGTGTTAGGGTCAGACTGCAATTAAGGGAGGGTTAGGGTCAGGCTGCCAGGAAGGGAGGGTTAGGGTAGTGAGAGGGGAGGGGAGGTTTAGGAATTAGGGAAAAGAATGGGGGACTATTTTTTTTACAAATTTTTGGACCACGGAGTGGTCCGTGGATCGATTGCTATACCTTTTCGAGGCATATGCAATCGAAATCCCAGTCGGTTCTCAACTCAGATTTTCTTTGCTGGAACCCACACCCTGGATTGAGGGCCATGTGGGCCTGGGGCTGAAAATTATCAAGGGCCCACACTATCTAGTAGGCTTTGGAGGAGGAAGTCTGACCTTGACATTAATCCTTATAGTGGGAGGTCTAGAGATCTCCAGTGTGTGGGGGGCCTATTTTCAGATGGAGACCTGGGTAGTTAACCCCATTGTTAATCTGGCCCTGACCACCATGTAAGCGTACACACATAAGGGGCCAGATTTACTAAGCTGCGGGTTTGGAAAAGTGGAGATGTTGCCCATAGCAACCAATCAGATTCTAACTGACATTCTCTAGTATGTAAAGAGTAAGTTAGAGCTAGAATCTGATTGGTTGCTATAGGCAACATCTCCACTTTTCCAAACCCACAGCTTAGTAAATCTGGCCCAAGGTGTCTAAAAAATAACTGAATAGGTAAAGGATGTGTGTAAAACAATAGCAGGTGTAATAGTCATGTGTAGCTCTTACAAAGTTCTTACATACCAGGTTTACACTCCGGAATCAAAGCCTGGTAATCAGCTCCTACTCGGATCATGCTATCTAAAAAAGAAAAACAAAGGCACAGTCAACAATTAAAAACCAAACCCTGCAATAAGTGGAGATTAATGATAAAAAAGGACAGTGCACCCAATATAACAAGAGCAGAAGGCCCAGGGAGAGAAGGATCAGAGCAGGGAGAATGAAAGGAAACAGAAGGAGATAAAATGTACAGTGTTAGAGAGTCTGTTGGGAGAAGCAAAATGTAAATATTTGAAACAAATTTACAAGAAAGCTAGGTGGAAAAATAGTGTAGAATATGCAGGACTGGTGCAATGTTAGAGGGTGCCAGGGCCTAAAGGATCCCTCCCCACTCCACCACGCTGGTCCTAATTCTTCCCCTTCATTGTACTCTACAGGTTTTCCTCCGCTACTACCTCACTGCCAGTCATATTATGTAACAGGCAGCATGGACATAGCATCAGAAAGCCTGCACAGCCCAGCGCTGCTCATCAAGGACGTTTGCACTGATGCTAAGTTTATTTTAAGATGCAGATTTCACAACCATGTGACCAGCTCTCCTCAGGGGGAGAAGTCAGTGTTTCCTGTCTCTGCAGTGCTGCTGACTGCTGGCTGTTCACTGTGACATCAGGTGTGTGTGTGTATATGGGGTGCAGTAGGTGTGCGATAGTGGGGGTCTAGGTGACTAGGATATGGTCTGTAGGTAGGAATTGTATAGTGATGACTAAGATGCTGCATACCCTCCAACTGTACCGATTTAGCCAGTACAGAACCGTTTTTTAACGGTCTGTACCGGCAGAAGATGCTGTACCGACTTGTACCGATAATGGCACAGTCGGTGGTCAGCCATAAAACTCCCCCATACTTACCTAGGATCCTCTGCGATCTGTTTAGCGCCTGGCACTTTCTTTCTGTTTAGATCACAGCGCAGCCACTGCTCCGTTTCGGTCTAAACAGAAAGAAAGTGTCAGGCTTTCTGCGGTCGGGTCTGTCTGTGCACTGACGCTGACGGGATGACGTCAGCTCCAGTGTGAGGAGTCCTACTCTGCAAGAGCACGCGGTAGGTAAGTATTCTCTACACTAAAGAATTTGTTTTCTTTTCTTTCTTTCTTAATTCTTCTTTTTTTTTTTAAATAATTAGAAGGCTGGAGAGACAGTAGGAATATGAGGGGGCCCAGTGACATGATGATTTTGGATACTGGCGGGCAGGAGAGACAATGGGGATACTGAGGGGACCCAGTGACATGATGATTTTGGATACTGGCGGGCAGGAGAGTCCAGGGGGAC
>WWET01000961.1:281012-325649 GCA_011038615.1 Limnodynastes dumerilii
GAGAGGTGATGTTTCCTATCCCAAGTCTAAATAACAGTGTCATAGTAAAGCTGGTCAGTATCTGTGTGCAGTAAGCAATTCAAAGATATATCCCTGCATGCAAAGAATATAATTAACTTGACTCCCCCTGCAATCAACATGGTTTAGCCCACGAGTAACTAATTTCAAGCACTTATTTAAGTCTGTATCCAGCCCAAAGTTCTTAAGCTGACCACACAATTTACAATGATCGGACTGATCAGCCTATTATTAGTTCTCTGCCCAATTATGGTGTAGTATGTAGCAAAGAACCCATACAAAATGGTGTTCTGTCCTGGTATCTTCAGACACGCACATTTAATTTGGGAGTATAGGACTATTTCTTTTCAAGGCAGTTGCATACACCCAACTGATGCATTAATGGTAGCTCTTCTTAACCATGTTTTGAAATGATCCCAGTTTTGTGTCATGTTGTAGCTTTTTATGACCCCCAAACATTTTTCTTCCTCTGCTAGAAGTAGAAAAAAATGGATGAAGGGAATAGTCAATGGCTAGGGGGGGAAATACCTGCTTTAACATCAGGGTACTGTAGATGAATGTTGCTCAGATTAAGTCCCTAGGGATAGCTAACAGTGCATGTTTCACATTTCTCCTCACAGAATCACAAGTAATATAATTACTACTAACTATAACTCTTTTAACATTTGTAAATCAGTAATTAACATGCTTGATCTCCTGCTAGGAGATATAAAACGCACAATAATCCCAGAGGGCCGGATCTGTAAAAAACATGCAGTAATGTCATTAAAGAATGCATATGATATATTTTTAGTGTACATCGGATCTTTTAATAACTGATTTCATATAAATCATTACCTACATGCAAAGAATTTTTGAAAAACAAAATGGCTGCAAGATAATGTATGTAAGACTGCTAAACAAAACACAAGCTCACATATATGACATGAGCAGAGATAAGGAGCACAGGAATGTGGTCAAATATAAAAAATACTAATAACTAAGATGTCCCTTATTGTGTGACACACTGTAAAAGATAAAAAAAAATGATAATATAAAATGATTTACTTCTTGACCATTAGGACGACTGGTCAGCAGTTTCCTTCTTATTCCATGTAGAAATGTGTATATAGTTCTGCAAATCTGGTTTTAAAACATACTGGTGAAGCATTCTGTTATTTGTAGAAAAAAGAAAGTACTAAGTGCTGGCTTTGTGTCTGCGGAGGTGGACAGAAGAAATTGCATGGCGGGCTTATTCATGGACATCTCTTCTTTCTTTCCAGGTGCTCTTGTCAGGACTGATTGGTGTTGTTGCTTGGAAACGGCCCCTCTCACTTGTGGTAAGTAACAACCTAATTATAGTAGGTAGAGATTTGTCTGTTTACAAAGCTGATCCAGAGCTCCACTTACTTACTTTTTATTAAGGGAAAAACAGGAGCAAAACCATGTCACAACGTAAGGGACCTTATGCAGAGTCAGGGCCGGTGATAGAATGTCTGGGCCCCCCCCTGCAAAAAATACATTTGAGCCCAACTCTTTTATAAATATTATAATCACACTGCTGTGTTGTGCCCGGGACAGGAAAACGGAGGAAACACTGACTCCTCCCTCTGATCAAGTGACTTGTCACATGGGCTAGACATCAACAGAGGCCCTTTAGCCCACTTGAATCTAGCCTCTACCTGCAGCACAGGCTGGCCGCTGTATTGAGAACTGGCACTGGCTCTCACAGTTGTCACAGATCCGGCTAAATGTCACTTCTGAGAAGCAGGGGGATGAGCCGCAGCGCCTATCCAGTATGGCGCCTGGATGCGCCATATTCCTCTGCGGAGTGCATCACGCTGGCCCTGTGCAGAGTTGTTGGACAGCGGAGGCAGAAAAGCTGCTGCTCACTTTGGGGCTGATCCAGAGCTACGGCTGCCGCACTAGTTATTGCAGCTGTATGCGTAAGAACGCCATTTCTACCATTCTGCGCATGCGTCGGGCAGATGTTACCCGGCGTAGTTAGGATCGGGCGACCCTAATTGTTGCTTAGTTACGGCGAGGGGGCGTTCCTCGCCGTAACAACGCAATTGTTACGGAAGGAAGGCGGGGGAATTTAAGTAAATAAGGGAGGGAGTAGGGTAGCCTCCAGCCACAGGGGGAGTGTCAGGGGAGTGCTCCAGAGCATAAGAACGGCCAGCGAGCCAGCGTAGCTCTGGATCAGGCCCTTTGTGTCTGTTCTATCCAGAGATGCGACTTTTACAGCTCTAGATAGAATATACAGAAAAGCTGCGTCCATTTCCAACATGCAAACGGATGCTTAATGGCACACGCAGCAGCCTATAGAATTTCCAACATGCAAACGGATGCTTAATGGCACACGCAGCAGCCTATAGAAGTTTGTGTGTTACAAATGTGCTTTTTTTTTTTTTTACATTTATAAACCATTTACAGGGCTACAAAAATTACTACAATATGTAAAATAATGTCTGACTAGACTAAGTGCCAATCCACTGCTTATCATGCGTAAAATAAATAAATACAAAAACCGAAAAAAAAATGTTATTGGGAAAAACGTTTTAATGAATCACATTTATAAGGATGTATTGGGATGATTTTATAAAAAAAAATAGGATGGTTTATTGAATAGAAATACACTCTTGAGCTGGAACGCGACATGCTACTGCGCACGCAGAAGCACCAAACCGCAGAGCGTTTTCCCACTGTACTTCCACCTAAAAGAAAAATAGGTGGATGCACAGCTCTGGATCAGGTCCAAGGTGTGCAAATTAACTTGAAATCTTTAGCATGCAGGGAAAATACTTTGCTTTTGTGCATAAAGCTTTATGAGTAATATGTAAATTTAAGTGGAGCTAGGAAACTTTGCCTCTTAATTCTAATTCTGTCTTCACGGTTTAAATTTGCAGCGGCCTACACTTGCCCCTGTTTTAAACTTAATCTGAAATTCTGGTTTTGCCCCTACATATGTATTTGGGACACTGCAAAAAATACATTTGAGCCCAACTCTTTTATAAATATTATAATCACACTGCTGTGTTGTGCCCGGGACAGGAAAACGGAGGAAACACTGACTCCTCCCTCTGATCAAGTGACTTGTCACATGGGCTAGACATCAACAGAGGCCCTTTAGTCCACTTGAATTTAGCCTCTACCTGCGGCACAGGCTGGCCGCTGTATTGAGAACCGGCACTGGCTCTCAGAGTTGTCACAGATCCGGCGAAATGTCAGTTCTGAGAAGCAGGGGGATGAGCGACAGCGCCTATGCAGTATGGCGCCTGGATGCGCCGTATTCCTCTGCGGAGTGCATCACGCTGGCCCTGTGCAGAGTTGTTGGACAGCGGAGGCAGAAAATCCGCTGCTCACTTTGGGGCTGATCCAGAGCTACGGCCACCGCACTAGTTATTGCAGCCATATGCGTAAGAACGGAATTTCTACCATTCTGCTCATGCACAGGGTGTAGTTAGGGAAACCCGATCCTCAGGATCGGGCGTCCCTAACTGTTGCTTAGTTAAAGCGAGGTAGGCGTTTCTCGCCGTAACTACTCAACCGCTATGGAAGGAAGCTGGGGAAATGTAAGTAAATAAGGGAGGGAGTAGGGTAGCCTCCAGCCACAGGGGGAGTGTCAGGGGAGTGCTCCAGAGCATAAGAACGGCCAGCGAGCCAGCGTAGCTCTGGATCAGGCCCTTTGTGTCTGTTCTATCCAGAGATGCGACTTTTACAGCTCTAGATAGAATATACAGAAAAGCTGCGTCCATTTCCAACATGCAAACGGATGCTTAATGGCACACGCAGCAGCCTATAGAAGGTTGTATGTTACAAATGCGCATTTTTTTTTACATTTATAAACCATTTATAGGGGGATATAAAAATGATTACAGTCAGTAAAAGAATGCTTGACTAGACTAAGTGCCAATCCACTGCTAATCATACGTAAAATAAATAAATACAAAAATACAAAAAAAAATTTATTGGGAAAAAAGTTTTAATGAATCACATTTATAAGGATGTATTAGGATGATTTTATACAAAAAATAGGATGGTTTATTGAATAGAAATTCACTCCTGAGCTGGAACGCGACATGCTACTGCGCATGCAGAAACACCAAACCGCAGAGCGTTTTCCCACTGTACTTCCACCTAAAAGAAAAATAGCTGGATGCACAGCTCTGGATCAGGTCCAAGGTGTGCAAATTAACTTAAAATCTTTAGCATGCAGGGAAAATACTTTGCTTTTGTGCATAAAGCTTTATGAGTAATAAGTAAATTAAAGTGGAGCTAGGAAACTTTGCCTCTTAATTCTAATTCTGTCTTCACGCTTTGAATTTGCAGCTCAACATGGTTTTGTACTGGCCTACACCTGCCCCTGTTTTAAACTTCATCTGAAATTCTGGTTTTGCCCCTACATATGAATTTGGGACAGCAAGCAAATTGCCAAAAAAATTCTTTTTTCCTCGTGTTTATGATTTCTGCTAACAGGACCATATTCACAATTAAGAGTGAGTTAGGTGTGGCCGGATCCACACCTAACTCAGCCATTCAGGCCCAACATCCCGCTCCTGTTTTTAGGAACCTACTGGCACTTAAGAGTGCCATAGGGCTACCTTAAGTAATCATGTGGAGATCCCTTCCCCATGCCCTCCCTGACTCCTTACCATACCTCCCCCCACCCACTTTTCCCTGAGGCGGCACTGGCACGCCTTATTTTACTTAAATCACCACGTGTGGTCTTTAAAGACTGCACATAGTGATTCTACGTACGTAACCACTAGGTACATTGTGTAGTCTATATGAGTCTGCATGCGCAGTGACTCTGTACCTAAAAACCTGCACCTAAGAAAGAGCAGCTTCTTAGGTGTGAATATGGTCGATAATCTTAATGTATTTAAAAAAAAAAAAAACAAATCTAATAAGCAAACTATTTCCCCATTAACCATATCTGTGCATAGTGGTTTTACCATCTGGTCACATGCTCTACAAGCAGGCTACTGCAGGGTATACCACCATAGGATTAACAGATAGCTGATCTGTCCACAGTGGATATTTTCTTGTAGTACACATATTTTTACTACTAGATAAACTTATTGACTCTGATTATTATATATGCAGGAAAATCTAAATATTTATTTAGTATAGCTAACTGTTGAGGGAGTATAGTGTCATTAATACATAAACAACTGACTTTGTTTCTAAAAGAGCAACCATTTATTGTACACAGCAGTAAGTAATATTTGCTAGTAAGTAAAAACACAGAGGGAGGCAAGATAAAGATGTAGGATCATTAAGAGAAATTAAGAAAAGATGAGGTATAGTAACAAAGTGGACCTAAGAAACATGACAGGACACGCATGCATTGTATTATTTATAATGTTTCATAATACAGCACATTGTGTTAAAAGGCAAGTAAAAATGAAATGTTTCCAATCCCTCTTTGGGGGCGAAAACTACATGTTTCTATAGTGTGAAGTGAAAACGAAGGAATAAAAGAAATAAGACTATATTGCACAGTATAGTTGAAGTAGGTGAACGTTTGGCATTATTCATAAATACAGCATTTATGGAAATAAGTCAAAAAGTCATAATTATAGTCTCAAAAAATAAAGGGCATTAAACCAATACATTAGTATATATGCTGCCACAGGGACACATGGATTCCTCTTGTAGCAATAATAATGGCTGAAGCCCTTTGAGATACAGCCATTCACATAACTACATAATTCAATGTTTCTTACACTGTTATACCTGTAAATTGTTATGGTGTCTGCAGGAGGGAGGGCATATGAATACCATAATAATGTTTCTGCACTCAGCCCACAATATTATACCTGTACCAAGCAGCAGTGATAAATTTAAAATGTGTGGGATTTTTGGGGAAACAATGATGGCTGATAAGTTGTTTTTAATGGTTGATTTCTCCTTGACCAGTCCTGCCACTAAATTCAGGTGTATTCTAAATATAAAAAATCTTACATATAATTGTCGGAATATGAGCGAATATGTTTGGATCATTTCTTGAATTAATAATTTAGGGCTGGATCCAGACCTGCACCTGACAGGTCACTTACATACGCAAGGTGCGTAAGTGACCTGATTTGACTGTAGGGTGACCCATTTCCTCACAAATGGGCTGTGCTTCCCCTCCATCCGCTAAAGTGGGCGGGAGGAAGCATACAAAATGTACAGTGTGGGAGGGGGCTCCCCCACTTGTCTGGATCAGCAGTCGTACGGAGTGCTGATGTGCCTGATTACATTAAGGTTGCCTTATAGCAGCATAAGCTGCCATAAAGCACGCCTGAGAGGGGGAGTGACAGGGGGCGTGCCCTCCCCTCTCTCTCTCTCGGATGGACAGACCCCTGCATGTTTGGAGAGTGTGCGGGGGTCTAGATCCAGCCCTTACTTAGTATCCATACACAAATCCAAGGGACTGGATCCAGTTTTCAAAATTGGGGCCGTTTTCTGCATATAGCTCCAATACACCACGTACCTGATTCACAGTTACGAAGGGAGATAAGAACGAGTGGGTTTACAATTATATGCATGGCAACTCCCTTGAAATGCCCTCGTTTTTGTTGTTCTTACCCGACTTAAGAATGCCAAAGGCAGCCTTATCTTCCTGTGCATATGTCTCTTCTTAAGTTGCTAAAGTACAGATGTAGGGGAGTGTTCTCTCCTTGCACTTATGCAAAGTAGAATCATATGTCCTATAGCGGATCTCAACAGTCAGAGGTCCACTAACAGGACCCTACTAAGTCAGGATCCGCTCCATGGTTACTCGGTTGACAATACATGTAATTTTATGGTGTGGATGTCCCCACAGTGTCTGTATCAAACACCTATTGCAGCATAAACATCTAATATCCTATATAAAATACTCCAGTGGAAAGCAAACTACCGGCTTTGGACTATGATTTGTAAAAAGTTCAGGGTGAGTAAATAGTAGAACCAAATGCAACACTTGGCAATGGCCCAGTTATTGTTCCAAAATGTTGGATCTATACATACATATGTGTCTGTAGATCGTTTCTGTGCTTAACCAAAAATAGTGATTAGTGAATGAATGTTTGATGTATCCTATAAACTTTGGAAAAGGACCAACAACTGAGAGAGCATGATGTTTATTTATTAATATGTTTTTATATAGCGCTTTACAGAGAATATTTCACATTCACATCAGTCCCTGCCCCATTGAAACTATATATTAAGGTCCCTAACACATACACACATAGGAAGGTTAATTTATTCAGCAGCCAATTAACCTACCAACATGTTTTTGGAGTATGGGAGGAAACCGGAGCACCTGGAGGAAACCCACACAGACAGAGAACATACAAACTCCACACAGATAAGGTCTTGTCTGGGAATCGATCTCATGACCTCAGTGCTGTGAGAGACAAGTGCTACTCACTGAGCCACTGTGCTGCCCACAGACTCCTCGTTAACTTTATAATTTCTCTTGTTACTGAATTGATTATTAAATGTTTAACAAACTTTCTCAAAGTAACATTGTTTTTTTGTACTATTCAGAATTTCTCAATTAGATTCTTCCCAGGCTTTGTATGTGATTTCCCAGTTCACTTAAGAGCTTCTTTGACTCTTGCAAGATTAATTAACCTAAGACTCCCAAATGCTGTTGTTCAGCCGATGTCCCAGCAAAACTGTCAACCGCTACACTCTTTGACATGAATACAATACAACCCATGGATAGAAATGGGTAATAGCTAATAGGATCACTAAGACTAAATTGCTGCTTGCCTGTAAAACAATCTCTTTGTATAATAAAATGATCACTTTAATTTCAAACTGGAAGTTTTCGTATCTTAATTGATGGATACATTTGCAAATAAAGTCATTGGTGTCATGTGCATAGAAAATGTATATTGAATTAAGCATACATTCATTAAAGGCAGAGGTGTCCTATAGAGTACAACAATTACAGAGGGCAAAGTTCTGCTGGATTGCACAGGCTAATTGCAGAGCACTGCTGGAGTGTGTATTCCCCTTAAACACATTTCCAGAAAAGTGAATGTTGAGTCACCTTTGCTATTGCCATAATTTACTGTCATAATCTGTACTGAATAAAGCCAATTTATGATCGCCCACACATTTTACAATCTGGCTTTTGTACATGAAAGCATGGGTTACTACACAGTGAATGGAGTGGTTATCAAATATAAGAAATATTTTACTTTTGCTGGATTATTTTGGCTAATTTTTGCGCAGTGGAAGTGCAAACATACTATTAAAAATGTGTGCATCCTATTCAAAGTTCCAACTCTTGATAGGTAGTGCTGCAAATGGCGCACATTTAAAACATGAAAATGGCTATGTATAGGTAAATAGTATAAGAGGTGTAATGCAGCACAACCTACACAAGTTTGCATGCTTATTATAAGTATTTTTTATATAATTCCTATAAATTAGTAAAATGTAAGTGTTGTTTAATTATATTAAAGAATCTAAACTGGGTTGTTAAATTTTCTTTTTTTTTAGCAAAAAATACCTAAAAAATGATAATCTACATAAAGAAAATATCTGCACAAAATGTGCAGCAAAACACTGCTATTCAGTCTTAAAATAAAATAAGAGTGTTTTAAACAAGTTTTATTCTTAAATTAGGCAGCATTATTAATTATTAGCTTAACATAACATAGAGGATCTGTATCTGCAGAATTGTTTTCTTACTAAGGATAGGTTAGGGGCTTTCACATTTTGCAGTGCTAACAAACGCTGTGCTTACACCAAATAAATAATAACCCCCGATAATACCCTCCAATAATAACCCCCATCAATGCAAAGCATCAGAGACCAAAAAGTATTACTGTATAAAAGTATTTTATCTTGGATATAGTATGCTGGTGGAAATATAAAAGGAAAAAAAAGCATTAATTAAAGGGTCATTATTGCAGCTTGTTACTTGTTATGATTTATAAATATTTCACCTACTCACAAACACAGTTCCAATTTAAGGACATAAGAAAAAATAGAACACTAATGAGGCTTTCCCTTGTAAGCCAATCTGTGACACTCCAGATTTTTAAAATGGCAAGCCCTACCATGCATCTATGCCAGCTGTCAGCTATGCCTATACTGTTAGAGACATTTTAGTTTTATACCAGCTGGCGCTATATTTACTAAGTTGCGGAAAAGGAAAAGTGGATATGTTGCCCATAGCAACCAATCAGATCTAGCTCTCACTTTCCTGCTATATACTAGAAAATATCAGCTAGAATCTGATTGGCTGCTATAGGCAACATTTCCACTTTTCCTATCCTGCAGCATAATAAATCTGGCTCCTTATCCTTGTGTCTGATCTCGTATATGAAATCTCCATATACTGTATAGTGACAAGGAACCTGTTTCGCATGTTCGAAGGTGCCCCTTATCTTACGAACCTATGGCACTTAAGAGCAAATTGTATCCTAAATCTGTAACAAATGGAATTTGCACTTAGTTCTGGATCCAGTGCAAAATGTGTGAAATGAAGCAAGAAAACCAGTCTGTACATCATCTAAATGACACTTATGTCACAACATATCTATATCATAGGTAAAGCGAGGCACCATAGCCAAGATCTGGATTCAGGATTATGTTGCCTACCAGCATTTTACATTCCTGTAGAACAGCCAGGCAAAGACCAGTTATTGGACAGAATTGTTGAAAAACCATAATCTAGAACCAAATTCTCTTCTAGCTTTAATATTTAGTTTAAAACGTAACTTTGTAGACCATCAGCTATCATCAGAAGCGTATCTAGCCCTTGGTCAGGATGGCACCCGCCAAGGGTGCCAGCCAAAGGGGGTCACCGCCTGGCGATGCCACCCATGGCTAAGAAATAGTGTTGCCTAGTGCAGCACTGGTCTGGAGTCAGACTGCGGCTGGATGCTTTAAAATGAGGGCTGGCTGGTTGCTAGGATACCCGTGGTTACAGGCTTCTCTGTGACCGCAGGACTTCATTTCCCTTGCAAGTCTCGGTCACTTCAGTTCTAGCCGCAGGCCCGCTCAGAGTACACAGGTAAGGTAAGAAAACCTGGGGGGGGCTTTAGCCTGGAGGCACATGATGAGAGTACATAGGGGAGGTTGGAGGCCCATGATGGGAGTACTGGGAGTAAATGGGTAATGGGGGGATGGGGGGGGGCACCAGTCCCTTACTTTGCCAGGGGCGCTGGACCCATAGATACACCCCTGGTTATCATATTGTACAGACAACACCCAAAATGTCTATGATGTGGAATGATGATCAAGATATTAATGTAGAATTAGATTATTAAAAGTCGTCCTCTCAGTAATTAAATACGGTAACCATTGAGACTCAAAAGCAACCAAAAGCAGACACGTTTACAAAAAATGGCTTGATCTTATCATTTCGAGCATTAATTTCAATAATTTTTCTTGCCAGATCAGATAAATTACCTAAAATAAATGGTTCCTAGAGCTGTGCAGTTTAATTGAACCTAGGGGACATCAGTAGCAATAGAAATAAATCTGACTGTAGAACTGCCATATAAGTAATGTGTATTCATAAAAGAATGATATATTTTGCATTATTTGTATAAATAAACATAGAGCTGAGAAGGTTCTTTGCCCACTATACAGTATACCCAAAATACGACCTTTACATCTTGAGAGATATGAGACACTGCAGATAAAGTGTCTTTCTGGCCGCCAAATGTAATGGTCCTTTTGCTGCTCTGTCTTTAGCCTGGCTTTATGCAGCAAGTAGCAAATAAAGCATTTGTATTCAGAGCACATCTATTGAATCAGTCTGTTATCACTTTCATTTTGTCTGCAATTGCAATAATACACATAATGCGCTATTCTGACTGGGCTATACCTTCACTAAATATAATATATGTATTTCTCCTGTGCAGTGCCTTCCACTTGTCTTTTTAACAGCAGAGGATCAAAATAGCTTGTGAAATAAAATGCTTTAGAAATCACAGTACTTTGCCTCCTCATTATGTTTACTGTGATTGTCAGCTGTATTGTCTGATGGAAGGAAAAACCCAATATTATTGAGCAAAATGGTGAGTTCTGTAAATTATGTTTTCTGGCTATAACTTATATATTTTATTTTTACCCATTGTAATATTAGAGAATTTAGCACTAAGCAAGCTCTGTCTTCCGCTTGTTTTAATTAATAGGCAGACATTTTAACATTCAAGGATTTTGTGATGGTGGCAATTAAAGGTTTTAATATGTATTAATATTAAAAATGAGGTTTAGTTGATCCTACACCTGGGTTTAAAATAGCTCTCAAAAAAAAATAAACATTATTTTCTTTGGGGTTTTTTTGGTTTGAGAAAGGATTCTCTTTCTCTCACATTTTGTTATGTCCATGCTACTAAGAACACAACCCAACTGGAATGTTGCATATATTGAATGAGTATATTGTATATAGGGTGTATATAGTGTATAAGCATGTATATTTGCTTAGCAAAGAACAAAGTACCGGTAAGTGCTTTGTGATTATGTAGACTAGAGATGGACAGCGGATATTTTGGAATGCACCTTTATAGTTATGTGCAAATGGTGGATAACATAAATAAAAAATATTAATATGAAATGAGTTTATTATGCATACAAATTATTCTGAATCATTATTTTTATACATAATAATTATGAACCAGATCCAGACCTCTGTAACCACTGCAGTCGGAACTCCGAACGCAGAAGAGGTTCAATGCTGGATCGCTGCCTCATTAAGAAATTTGGATGGGCAAGGGAAGGCCACTCTTCTTGCTCGTAAGGATTTCCTCCATTCCCATGCAAAATGGAGAAATCTGGATAGTACAGTACTATTTGCATGCCTTCCCACAGAGTGACAGTGCTTCTGCTTCCTGCTCTGGCCTCTCCCCACTGTCAAATCATTAACCAGTATAGAATTCTGGATCCAGAGGATCCAAATCTGTCCTCGGTATGCAAGCGCCCATGCATACACCGCTTTCCAAAGGGAGCTGCTTTCCAATCCTAGTAATCATTAAAAGCCCCTTTTTGGAAGTCTGGATCTGGTTCTATGGGCTTGATCCAGACCTACGCTGGTGTGCGTAGCGTGTTATCGCTGAACGTACCACCGATGCACGGCAATAGGCACTCCCCTTGCTCGTACCTAGTTTAGCTTCCATACACTCGGCAAACCCTACCCTAACTTTTGTGTTCGTACGTTCATTGCGTATTAACGACGCTTAGCACACCAATACTGTACGATTTAAATGCCTCACCCTGCCCTCGGTGCGTGGTTACGGCTTTCGTATGGCAGGCACGCCCCCATGATCGGTAATATGAAACGGTTACGATTAAGGCCCATACGCAAAGATTTTCAGATCGTAACATGAGAGTATTATCTGCCTCACGCATGCGCAGTAAGTACAAATGGGAGTTTTTACGCTTACGATCAGCGTAAAACCACATCCGAGCGTAGGTCTGGATCAGGCCCTATGACCCTAAATATTTCATTTAAAGAAATAAGATTTAAAATGTTTATTTTAAAACTTCAGGATTAACTGCTAAATTATCAATATTTGTGATGCAACTGGTAACAATGGTCATACAGAGAAATAGAGAAATGATCGAGCAAGGAATCAATAATAAATAAATAAACACGGGAGTACTGTGTTTGATCAGACATCTCATATATCTACAGAATACCATTCTGCACTTGTTTCTGTTTGTAGCTATAAACATTTGATTTTTATGTAGCTATAAAGATTTGTATCATTAAAACTGTGTCATAACAGTTCTTAACAGTAAGCCGTAATCTGGGGCTATATGTTTCAGAGGGAAAGTAAAAGTCTGAGTTTAATGAGGAACCCAGAAAGTAGTAGGGGTAGTAACAATGATTTGGAAGTAAAGTTTATGAACTTTCATTAACATTTCATAAAAAATACTTTTTTTGAACAGTTAAGATTGCTAACCTATTGAGAATTGTTAACCTTAACGTGTTCTGTTATTTGCTATTTTTGAGTGGGGTGAATACCTGTCTATTGTCACACAAAATATTGACCACTATACTGTGAATATACACATTTATGCATCTTGATCACCTTCAGGCAAAATGGTTGCCATACAAAATGAAAACAGACTTGTGCAAAATATCGCTTGTCTTTCTATGAGACATTCACCTTCAATGCAGAATGACTAATGATTCCTTATGGCTGTTTTTCCAGTGAGCAGCACTTCACAAATCAAAGTATCTGTCTGTAGAGGGGAAATAACAGCAAGAAAGCCTCTAGTTTGCGTGTTGAATATTATATTCTCCTGGTCAATGAACTTTAAGGTGCCTCAATAAATGATCTCTAAAAAATGATCTGGTTTATGCAATAAAAAATGATAAACACTACATTCAAAATTATAGAATTGTTTAAAAAAATATATTTTGCTTCTGGAACATATTATGTAAAACTAATTTCAATGGCTTTTAAAAATATTTTCTACCTATAACTCATATAAGGCGTCTGTTTCATTTATTCCCAACTAGTGTTATGGATAATCCATTTACTACTGAATTCTTCTTATATGGCTCAGACATTTTACCACTTCATAAATCTTACGTCTGTTGTTTATACAAAAGCAGATCAGTTAACTAGAACATTTAGAACAAACATAGACAAAAAGAAAAAGGAAAACAAAACAGACAAGTATAGACTATATGTAATATAGCCAGGGTTGCTGTCTCTCCCAGAATATCTGGGAGACTCCCGAAATTTGGGCAGTTTTCCCGGTATTCCGGGAGAGCCGGCAAAGCTCCTGCAAGTCCCGACCACCTATCAATTACAAATGTAATCCCAAGAGTTACTAGGGATGGGATGACATCATCAAGCCCTGTCCATCCAATGTAACACTAGAGATTATTGGCAGGGGCTGGGCTTAATAACATAATTTGCATACATTGTGTCATTAAGCCCCACCCCCTTGCAGCAATCTATGGCTTCCCTCCGGGTTCTCCCGGAGGGAAGCTTTACGAAGTCTACAACCTTGAATATAGCAAATATTTTATGTTGAGTATTATAAAAAATAATGATATGTTTATACCTTATTAAGGGAGATAAGACAGTTCAATATTTATCCTTAATTTCAATTGAAAAACAAATAAAACCTAACAAAAAAAATAAATACACTTTGTATCTGAACATTGTATTTAAGTAAAATTTAGTAGAGTCAGCTTGAGCCCACCTTGACCAGCCTCACAGTGATTAATGTAATTCTATGCTGCCATGGCTACACACCCTGCTTCATCTTCAGACAATCAGGTTCTGCCTTTTGTCTCCCTGTACAGATAGTACAAACCTTTATCTATTCTTTGCTAGCCCAGCTGGGCCCATAATATATTTAAGGAAATCATTTTACAAAATCTGTGAAAAACCAGCTTCAGAAAAGGATAGATGTTAACAAAAGTTCAATGCTTTTTCCTTGTAACAATAAACAAATATCATCAGAAAGCAAATGTTGTATCATTGCGGTAATTATTAGTTTGCTGTGTATTTCTCCATTACTGTATAGTCTGGAAGCTTGTTCATTATTAACCATGAATACAACAAATTACTAACTCCAATTATTAATTAAGGGAGTTATCTAAACTAAAAGCAGTAGCAATGAGGTAACAAAACCATATATACTAAAAGGGAAACCTGTGTTCTGTAGATCAACAAGTAGCTGATTTAAAATTATGTCAATTACTCTATAAATACACACATAAATATATGAGTGGGAGACAAGTCATGACTTTTAATGTACAATATGTACTCCTGCATGTAATGCATTTTGTACATTTCTAAGCACTGGTCAAGCAGAATAAAAGCATGTTTATGTTATTGTTTCCATATCTAATGTTAGACACAGCTTCAAACAGGGCTTTCAGAAGGTGTATCCACTGCTGCTTCTCTTCTATTACGAGTTAAGGCAGTTATTAACCTTTTTCTGTTCACAAGGCAGTGAAGAGGTGGCATTTATGTACTGAGGAGAGGAGATAAGCTTGCTTAAGATGTAGCATTACATGTTATTTTATTGAAGTATAACAGAAAGTAATTTATGTTTAATTCTTAAATGGGTGTATGATTTGTAACATTTGTTTTTCAGTGCTTAATATACTTAGTATTAGTAATGTATTTTAATGTAATTCTTGATCTAAGAACAAAATAAATCAAATCCTTAAATTTAATTTGTCTGCTACATATAGTATGTCAGTTCCTATGACATCACACCATCAAAAGTATGCGCCTAATACATATCAAGTGTCACCTCTGATCACATCATATGAGCAACATATAGTGTGTGACTTTATAACATCACTCTTTCATAAGGGCCTGACAGTTAGACATAGCATGTCACTTCCAAAGACAACACACTATCATAGGCACCTGACTACTACATGCAGCATGCTTCTTCTAAGAACATCAACCAATCACAGGGATATGACAATGACATCTCATGGGGAACTGGCCACTATATACAGATTGGTCACTGTTAACTGGATATTATAAAATTAGAACAATGAGTCAAGTTTTAGAGTTAAAAGTAAATTCTAATTAAACCAAATAGTAAATGATTCCACTGTTCCTGGCTTTCTGGGAATTTTACATTTTTTCATGTTTAATATCAAAATAGTATGGAAAATGTGCTAATTTTTTTAGGCTAATAGATTATCTGCTATGTTCTCACAAATATGTTGTTATAAAGATATAAAAAAGATCCCATGCAATATACTCTAGTAAAAATTGTGAGCCCATACGCATCGTGATATGTCAGAATGCATCCCAATCATGGCAGCATGGGCGTGAGCACATATTGAGAGTGTTAGGGTTGTGGCCACAAGGAAAATAAGGTGGAAATATAAGCTCTAGATCTAGTCTTATACCCTTATAGCAGACACATATTATGTTACATGACCAAACAACACTTTTTTTTTTACAACAGGCAAAGGTAAGAAAGTGATAGATGGATCCCAAAAATTTGTTAATGCGAAGTGTTTTTTAAATGTTTTCACATTAAATATCTGGCAAAATGTTTAAATCTATCTCTTCTGTAATTAGAACACTAGTAATTGCCAGAAATGATCTAATAATGTTAGATGTCTAACATGTCTGTGCATGGATTTGTTTGGATCACGACGGCATGCAATTATTTTCCAAAGACAGGGCAATGAAAGCACAACGGGGTGGGGGTTTATCATTTCAGTTTTACAGTACATGCTATCAGAAGTCTTCCCATCAGAAATCTGAGAGAGGGAAGTGGGCTCCCATGTGCTTGATCTGATATTTCATCCCTGCTGGAGTTGTCTATATTGCTCCAAATGCAGCACCAGAATTAATCTGGATCTTGTCTATATTTTTATTTTTTTGGTTTTTGCATAGGACTCATGAGGGCAATGAATTTTGTCAACATAGGGAATAAATATTCTTAATTGACTTTTTAGTTGTTTTCCAAGTGAATAACAGATCCTTTCACTAGTAAGAAAGCCACATGTCAGCCTCCCGATTATCTCTACAGAGTTGTCATTGATGTCTGATGTCTTATGACCTTTCAACCCAACAGAATATGGTACTGGCAGCATACTAATGAATCACCTTGCTGTAGGCCTGCCACAAAGATATAGAAATAAATCAAAATATTATGAAACATACTGAGAAATGTCTTCCTTTCATCTTTGAAATAGATGTTTTAAATTGACAGCTCTAGTAACTGCAGATTAGTAAATTATGTCTTATACATATACGTGCGACTTTATACCATTACACTGCTGAAATTGTCTGGGAAAGATTTTAATTTATTGAAAATATTCAGCAAAATGATATTATTATATTCATCAACCTTGTTATATCAGAGAATAAACTGCAAAACTTAATATATAAACAGATAGTAATGCATGTTATTTCACTTTTATTAATGTATAGCCTTTGGTTTAAGTGTGTAACATATATTTAAATACTGTAGCATAACAATATGTAACACTGCTTTCCTGAAAGAAAAGAGAATTAATAATTACTGCCTTTCTGCATTAAGGGCCGTTCTCCGAACATGCAGGGGTTTGTCCGTATGAGAGAGAGAGAGAGAGAGAGGGGAGTGCATGCCCCCTTTCACTCCCAGGGCCAGATTAAGGATCACACAGGCCTGGGGCTGAAAATGATCAAGGGCCTATTGAAGTGGGAGTGACCATGACATATACTGTAGGTGTGGCCAGTGCTGTGCCCTCCTTCCATTACATTCTATGATTATTATTATATACGATTGTATGACCTTTTTCCCCGTAGGCAGTAACGTTACTTCCCACAAGGCATGTCCGGACTTCATAACGGTAAAGAGAAGATACAAAGTGACCTCAGAGCATAAGATAACAAAGGGAGGCAGAAAGGACCAGTGCTAGGTTGTTCTTCATCCCCTCTGCAAACTATGAATTTGTACCCTCCTGCTTTGTCCCCTTCTGACAGCCATACATTGCAGCATCCGGGGACAGCGCAATGCACCCCGCAGGGGGATGCGGTGCATTCAGGCACCATGCTGGATAGGTGCTGCCATTCATCCCCCCACTTCTCAGAGTTGACATTTAACCAGATCTAACTGTGACATCTGTGAGAGCTGGTGCCAGTCCCCTATACAGCGGCGCCAGCCTGGGCTGTAGGTAGATGCTAGATCCAAATGGGCTAAAGGACCTCTGCTGATGTCACGCCCATGTGACCAGTCACCTGATCAGGGAAGGAGTCAGTGTTTCCTCCGTTTTCCTGTCTGTGCAGCACATGGAAGCTGCTGCTGTGTCAGAGCCACCATAAAAAGGACCCCCCAAAAAAGAGATTAATGGCTTACAAGACTAAAACTATAAGAATATCCAGTTGGTAAGCATAAAAGTCTTTTTATTCATTTACTTCATATTTAATAATTTTTTTCTTTATTTATGCATAGCGGACAGGCAAATATGTTTTTTGGGGGTACTACATGTACTACAAGTGCCAGAATGTTCAAGCTTTTAATGGCAGCCTGGTCTTGATGCAACCTATTGTGCCATTACAGAAGGGGATATTTTTAAACTTTTATTATGTTTTTAACTTTATGATTTATGACATTAATCAAAACCACAACATTTAACATATTATACAAAAACTGCCAGCTTTTACACAAATAAGCCAGTGATTTGAAGGTTTAAAACTGCTATATATCATTGGTCTTATCATCAGGTAGTTTTGAAATTTCCAGCATCCAACTTACTGCTTTTATGCCGTCTTTATTATTAATATTATTAATAATTGCGTAAATTGAAGCGACATACACTGTACTGTCACTAAGGGCCTCATTTAAAAAAAAGATTTGATTGAAATCGCATGATTTGAGCCTCTGAAGTCACATCACGGTATTCAGAAAGGCTCAAATCGCGTGATTTGAGTTTGAAAAAGATTGCAATGGCAAACATCACCGGACAGAAATCGTCCAGATATTTGCCATTGAAAAAATATGAAAAAAAAATCGCGGTATTCACTAAAGGCGATTTGAAGAAATCACCTTTAGTGTGATTTAAAATCACCAAAAAAGAAATCGCAGCCAGAGAGGTGCGATTTCCAGCTGATGTGCCGTCCTGGACAAGCAAAAACACATCTCAATAGAGTTGACACGTGTTTTTGTGTGTGTAAAATATAAGTGCTGCATGCGTGGCTGCGTGTAGTGTGTGAAAAAAAAAGTTACATTAAACATACATTAAAGATTTACACAAAGTATGCATGTAAACAAGAATTATTCCCTAACTAACAATGTTCCCTACTGTGTGCACTTACCTCCGGTGGTCATCTCTCCTAATCTACATGTAATGTATGCAGTGTATCGTGTGTAAAAGAATAAAATCTTTGGGCACTTACAGTTTGCAGACATCTCTCAGAGGAAGCGCTTCTGGATGTGAAGAATGTTCATCTATTGATTGAAGTGTTCAGCTTCAGTGGAGTCTCTGCTGCAGGTGTCCGGGTCTCTTCTGATGTTGCCACGATGCTGGTAACCTTCTACTGGGCATCCGGGCTGCTGCTTATGAAGATGAGGTCACTAGGGGGCAGTGTTTTTATAGTAGAGATGACGTCAGAAACAGTAGAGGACCACTGTAACCATGCTGCCGCTGATATTATTACAAGGCTCATCAATCCTGAGCCTTGTAGTTCTATCAGTACAGCATGGCTAAGGCTTTAAAGAACTGAAGCTGATTGACACAGGATGACCAGCACGAGGATAATACACTCAAAACTCCTATACTTACTATTGTTATATAGCTATAATATTAGGTGTTCTTACTGTTTAAAATGAAAGTGTTTTGTGTAACATTATGCATAAAAGGTGTTTGTATAAAAAGTACTGATATTGAGATACGAGGTATGCACTTCACTCTGGCATTTTATAAACTAGAAAAAGCTAAGACGTTTGGTAGAAATTTACTTCTCTTTATCTTGCATTTTGTTTTACTAATAAAGCGTGACATAGCAAGGTTATTGCTAGTTCAACTTTTCTTGTTTTTATAGATGCAATTATTTAAAAATATTCAACTTCTAATTCCTGTGGTTTATTATTACATTTTTATTTGAATCTGTGAGGCTAATATTTAATATTTATTATATGCTCTCATGCTGTTTAGCTCTGTTTATTGCATTCTATTCTACTTTTGTACTCAGACATTTGGTTCTGGGAATTAATTACACAAAGCAGAGGAAAATGGGAACTGCTATTCTACCACAGTGAATGATGCTATGTGTTTTCATCTCATTTAAATGTTCTAATTTAGCAAAGCATAGTATAGTTAATAAGCGCTACATTGTTGTGTAAGCATTGTCTAGGGAGAATGAAGCACTTTGAAGTCACTACAGTATATTAAACAAGTGTGTACCACTAATAATGGTAAGAAGAATAAGTTATTCATAATCCTACATAATTATATACAACAAAAACACAGGTAGATTATTAACCTCAAGGGGCTGGATTCAGAATTAATAAAGTCTCAAGACTTCCGCACATTTGGCATGCACATGCCAGATTTTTTTGCGATGGATCTCTTAGTTACGTACTCCTGGAGATCCATTCGACAGGGCATCTTATCCTCTCTGTCCACCTAAACGCCATAATGTAGGGGAGGGAGAATTAAAATTTTAACACGAGGGTGGGTGTCAGGATATAGTCAAATATCTTGTGTATAAATTAATATCAGGATATAGAGTGACCTTCATTTGGCCAGGATCTGTTTTATTTTATGGCACTAGCTTGAAGGTAGTGGGGCAGAACAATTAATGGTTCTTGTCAGGTTATGGCTTCTGCCGTAAATGGATCAGGATATTGGGGGAGTCATAAAAGCCAGATCTCTGAGGAAGAGTCTCTCCAGAAACAAACCTGTGACTTTTCATAAAGGTGAGGGCCAGATACATAATTTTGTTTACTCCATGGGATCTTTGAATGAAGGAAGTTTTCTCTATTCCCAAGAATTCTGCTAATCCCAGACAGTGAAGATCTTTGCCTAAGACTTTTTGTGTTTACCCCTTTTTATTTTTATAAGAAACTGTTTTGCATGTTGTACATCCATTTTGTTACTCTTTTGTAAATAAGCATTGTGATTGTTATATTACTGTATATATCACTTAATAAGTTCATGTCTCTGTTCTTATGAATTCATGTGTCAGACCAGCTTGGTTATTAAATGCTAATTAATAGTAACAGAAGGGATCATTCTGAGTTGATGATAATTCTGATAAAGTATAATTGTGTTAGATTTGTGTAAAGGAGAATCTAAGACCTACTGGTAATAGTATTTGTGGTGGCAGTTCATTAGTAATAAGTCATATTTGGGGTGGTTAAGGGGTGTTAGTCATTGTAGAACAGACTAGGTGGCTGTTGTGATTAACCACTTGTGTCCAGATAACTCCCTAAAGCCTCAGGTGAGGTCAGGGTCATGAAAGTGGGGGTTCACTGTTTCTATGCAGATTAGCGGTTGTACAAAGAGCTGATCTAGATGGGTGAGTTAGGGCTGCCTTATGGCAGCGTAACTGACCTAAAGTCTACACAAGAAAGGGGTGTGACAGGGGAATTAACTCCTTTCTTCCATATGGACTGTCAGAACGGAGAACTGTGAGTACAAGTGACTGATCCAGAATTAGGTGCTATAACAAAAGTGTAAATCTGTAACTAGACAAAAAAAGCATTGCAATGTCAGGGGTTGACATTTTGTAATATACCAGAATCATTCTGCATATAGTTGATGCGTTTTCTGTTATACTACTTGGTGCATTTCTTGCTGGTTTACAGAGACTTCTGTTGAAGCATAATATGCTAATTAATTAAACTAAAACATCATATAAACCATTCCAACCAAATAAACACATTTTTCTTGCAGTGTAAAAAAGAGGAACACTTCTTCTGGTAGGAAAGTCTAGCTGATTGAAGCATCAATCACTATTATTGGAAGCATTTCACTTATCTTAGAATTTGTGCATTTTGTGTACTCTTTGTATTTGGGAATGACAGAATATTCCAACTTTTTTTTTTGTTTTTTTTATAATTGAGCTTTACAAATACTACAGAGCTAATTTGCCTATATTCTTAGCATGTGTGCATATAATGGTAAGCTGCAGTATCATTTGCTGTGCAATTAGAAGTTAGAGATATTAAAAGAAATGAAATACCTACAAAATTTGGGGCATGGAAATATCTATATACAAATGTTGAATGGTCTCCAGGGTGAGCTGGTCCCTTTCCCGTTAGCATTCACAAAGTATACTATGAATTATTTTGGTCAGTTACACCTGAGTATGGTCAAAGATGCTTCAATCATCCAATGTCATTTGGAATGACCAGGAGCATCTTCAGATTGCTGAATGGTGGATATCACTTTCTATCTACTAATCTGGGTGTCTGGAGTTTCTTATGAGGTTTACTGGGAGTGAGAGCCAAGGGACATCTGGTTTGAGTCACCACTAGAACTCTGCATTCAGTCACATTCATATTTTGTAACTATTTGGGCCAGATTTACTAAGCTGCGGGTTTGGAAAAGTGGAGATGTTGCCCATAGCAACCAATCAGATTTTAGCTGACATTCTCTAGTATGTAAAAAGAAACTGAGAGCTAGAATCTGATTGGTTGCTATAGGCAACATCTCCACTTTTCCAAACCTGCAGCTTAGTGAATCTGGCCCTTAATATTTGAGGTGTTTATAATAAAGCTGTCTTAGTTTCGGGGTAAGTATTATAAAAAAAGGTAAAAGATCTTTATAGTAAATCAGTTATAGATTCGGGGTCAGTAAAGCACAGATAGACAGATTTGCACTGAAACCAATAACACTGAATAGCACTTACAAGTCTATATTGTGTTTTGAGTAGTAACTATCTGAATTTTGTTTATGTTGTAAAGGTCACCTATAATGTTCTGTCTAGTACATTGTTTAGTATGATGTTTTGTATACTGTATATATAGGTAATTAAAATGGCCACTGTGTTGGTTAAAGGTCACTGTCAGGTACTGCACTGAACATTAGTGATTATCGATCTTCATATATTTCATCACTGCCACTTTAAACTAACCATAACCACACAATTTTCAACACTGGTAAAAAGAGCCTTTCTCACTTGTTTTTGCTTCTTCAGTTCATGAATAATGTCTGAAAAATGTCTTTTAAAGAAAAATAATTGCTCTCCATTGCAGTAAAAAAATACATGTTTTGCTCTCTTTAGATTTCTGAACACTCTCAGAATGTTACTGGTAATCGTATAGCACACATAGTATAACACCTCTTTCATGTATCCAGATTGGTTATTCAGTATTTTCTGAGCAGTTTGCATTTTATTTAGGGTAAATGTATATTACATTACTATTTCAGCACCTGAATCCCTGATAAAAGTAAAACATATACCCCTTTACACCAAGCTGTGGACCCGGGAATAACCCTGGTCGTGTGGCGATGTGAATGGGTCATCCCGGGTCTCTGGAGCCCTGGGTGCGCGACCCTGGTCAATAATGGGAAGGCTGGGTTGTTAACCAGCACTGTCATCAACGCTGGCATTTGGCATTTGCAAACTAAGGCTAATGGCACATGATCATATGCCACAGTCAACCTTAATAGTCATGTAAATTACTATATACCTTATATATACTGATACATTCAAATTTTTAAACATATTTCCAAATAATAATGAAATATTAAGCATAGAAAACTATAATAAAACTGATTCGGATACTGAGTTTATATGTTTTATGTTTTTTTGCACACTGTGTGTAGACTACTAGAGCACATCTGAGATGCTCATAGCTACTGTGTGAGGGAGTTGTCACATTGATGCCTCATTGTATTAGGTGCAGTGTGTAATCACTCCATATTTATGAGTAAAAAGGAAAGGATGTCACACAAGCACTTTAATTCCAGCAGCGTTTTGTACATGTTCCCAGCGCATGCACTATTATGATCCTAATGTAAATCAGTTTGCACACTGTAAAACCTTGACTTAAAATTCACATACTCTACATAAACATATACTATCATTTAAACATGGCTTGTCGTTGGTTGCATGTTAGTGTTGGTGAATGGGGATGGAGTCAAGTATAATACAAAACTACACCCTATTTACATGTATTTTTAAAATAAGCCATTTAGCAGATATAGTTTTCTGTTCTTCATAAATCTTGTGCATGGCTGACACACTTTTGCCTGTACTAATATTTTACAGTTTTATACTTCACACACAGATGGGCAGTATTTCAATGGGTGTATTTTAAAAGGGGTATCCCAATAACAACGAATCAAATTCTAGCTATAATTTTGTCAAATGTATTAGACAAATAGATTCTGATTGGCTGCTTTTTGAAAAACATGCACTAATTTATTGCATAGATTGTCAAGCATTCGTTATAAGCTGTAACTTACCCATGGTGTTTTAAAGGAGGGGTTTTCATGCAAGACTGATATTTCAACTGCTATTAATGAGCATTGTATGATTTCCAAAGTTCCCTGTTTGCAGATTCCATGTACGTAATTGGAAAATGTGTTTAGTTTTAATTTTTGCCGTATGTTTTGAAGTAAGTTTGAGGAAATTCTTCCCACACATTTTTCATATTGAGAAAAGAAGCCTGTGCCATAAAGTGCCACAACTCATTGCCTTCAACTACTGCACTGTATATTCGTTCCAAGGACATTACATTAAGTCACAGTGTTAGATAAATAAGCAAATAAAAACTTTAAAAACTTTCAGGCTGCACCCTTTCTATTTTAGATTGGAGTTGCGTTGTCTACTTGGGTTAACTGAACTCAAACATTAACGTGCTATTTGTACTTATGAGCATGACGATATTGGGGCTGAAATGAACACCGGGTAAAACCATGTTGAAACTTGTGCGTATGGGGAAGAGATAGGGATGCGCACAGAAATAGATTGGAGTGGTGAAGTTTCCTAACTCAATGTATTTTTCCTGTATTACTCCTAAAGCATCATTCTATTGACTGCTAATCGCTACATGCAGAAAAAGTAATAGCCCAGGGACAAAATATCTTTAGGCACTAAAGCAAAATATGCTCAGGGGTAAAGATGCCGCTAAGCCTCATGATTCCCAGTGTTGCTGCACCTGCTGTGGTACTATGCCTGGACAATGTGTTGGTTTTTTTCTTCATTTCAGTCAGCTAATCAACATTTGCTTTGATCGGCTACTGGTGAAGGGAAGGCCTGATTACCCACAGTTATTATCATTTTCCACTGCTTCATCTACTTTCTGATTACATGAGCAATATACTGTATTATAAATCTAAGAGAGCACTCTCTGCATGCATGTAGCAGGGCTGTATGCTTACCAGCGCAAAGAATAAACACAAATGGAGTGCTGAAGTGTATTTGGTGGTGATCTGGAAAGGTGTAAACATTGCCTATTGTAGTTATTAAAATTTTATATTGCTTCATTTTAGTTGTCCTAATGTAATATCAACTAATCATTAAAACCCATGGTGTAATATAAAATTAAATTATAGCTTCAAGCCTAATAGAGTTAATGAAACTATTTAAAATGTTAGCATTGTATGCAAATGCAATAGCAACCATTAAATAAAATTATTTATTTGTTTCCAATAAGATGATTTTACTGTTGTCACTTAACTATAACATGCTATTAGGAATATTGCGTAACATATAGAGCTGTTTTAATAAAAATGTATCTGAGTTATTAGTTACAGTATGTTGCCAGTAATGTTTGAGAATTACCAGCACTCAGAAATAGTCATAAAATGAACAAATCATTATAGTACACTGATGGGCCGCTACTTATTTCCTTCTTTCACAATTACAGGGGGTGAGGCTCCTCCCATTACTCGCAAGAATAACCTTCCTCACGCATCAAGACTATCCTCTACTCCAAACTTTCAAAAACTCCCTTTAAAAATAAATTAAAAATTAAAACCATCTTTTGTTAGTTACTAGTTCTGTTTTTCGAGTGCTTTTAGCACTCAATCAAGCTGTATGGAGACAATGAAACAATCACACATACAGAGGTTCCCCGTTGAATTCCCTTCAATTTATGTTCATGCCATCATGATCTGTTGCACCTCTTCCTTTGGGGGGTGTCGCACTCCTCTGGCCTGTGATGGCACTTGATATGTTTGATTGCAGCTTTCAAGTATGTGGAGGGTTGTGACTGGCTGGAGGAGGGTGGTGTTTTTCAGGGGAAGAGGTGTGGTGGAGCGCGATGGCATGAATATAAGCTGGACAGTGGTAGATGGAAATGTGCGGAAAAATGACTTGACTGAAAGAGTGGTTGAGGATAACACAGTAGAACAGTTTAAACATGCTTAGGATAAACAGAAAAATATGGGTCTAAGGCGCTAATAGGAGGCAAGCAGCTGTTTTAGGGGGTTTGCCACCACCTATAAATGTAAAATATATGGAAAAAAGAGGAAACAGCGCTGAGAACTACTAAAATAAACTACTAAAATAAATTACTGCTGGTTCTGTTGAAGAAGCAACAAACGGCAACCTAAGATCAAACAAATAATATTTATTCACTATACAATCAACATTCTAAAATCATGCTGAAGCTGAAATAAAATATTTTCACATACGAGCTCATGTGCATGTAAGGGAATCAATTCCACAGGCTCACATCCCATGCAAGTTCCACCATGGGAAAAACACAAAAGGCAAGGCAATTGGAGATGATAAGATATTTAAAAAGTTCACAAATTTCAATATTCAATAGTAGGCTACATAGGGGTGGGTATTACCCGTTTTCCGGGAGTTGTAAGTTGGAGCACCCAGTCCTTCTTTACCAGCCGTATGGGATTTCACTGCAGCATAAATGATGTATCCGGTGGCCACCTTCAATTATATACAGGCAGAGAGGCTTCTCTCGTGTGATCCAAACGGCACCGCTCCGTCCCCTAAGCCCGGGGATTGAATTTCTCCACTGCCGTATTTGCTCACAGTGTTAATACAATCCACTGTTCAGTCAAAGTGCAAGAGTGCAATGTGCAGAGCTCGTACAGATAAACACTGTATAAAAGGCTGGACACATATAAACATAAGGGGGCAATAATAAAGGCTGGACATACAGATATTTTTGCACCAAGCACTTTATTTTGGGAAAGAATTGTTATGGAATATTTCCAATATTCACTTTATGTTAATGTATAAGGGGTTCCACCATGGAGGCAGCCGTAAAACAAAGGATGGTGGTTCAGCCTCCTAAAACCGCGTGTACGCAATCTACGTTGCAAGAAGTAACGTAGATTACGTTCCAAAATTACTGCGCATGCGCAGTAACACTTCGCAGAACTCCGGCCACAATTGCATTGCGGCCGGAGCTCTGAATCCGGCCCTGAATCACCATAGAAATATTGTTTACCCTAAAGACAAGTTATTAACTCATGGGCCGCCACTGTGGGCTTGCCCCCCAGGTTAAAGTTTGCCAGCCAGCCCCTGTTCTCTAAGCCCGGGGATTGAATTTCTCCACTGACGTATTTGCTCACAGTGTTAATACAATCCACTGTTCAGTCAAAGTGCAAGAGTGCAATGTGCAGAGCTCGTACAGATAAACAGCTGCACGTGTATCCTCCGCTTACGCGTTTCGTCTGCCCAGCAGACTTTATCAAAGCATGCTTGAAATTCCCACAAGAGATTTAAAACGTCTGTACTGTCCTCATGTAAAATGGAGATGCTGCATAAATATGCACCGAATGGGCGCGCTTAGCACACCCTGACATCATTTGTATATTTCCGCCTCCCACATAGTGGAATTGCTTTCCACTTCCCACCCCACCATCAGAGCATTGCCCCATAAAAGTGATATTCTATCTGCAAGCATGCACCTGCCATTAATGACCCTGTTCAGTTTTGTTTTTGGGTAAAACCTATTCCCTAAATTCCCATAATTTTGAACATTTAAATTAAGAAAAAAAAGGCAAATGGGGAGTATTAACCCTACTACATTTTTAGCTCTTCAGTTGGACATGTGCAGGCTGAGTGCCATTAATCCTTAGTACTAAGGGGTTAAATTGCTGTGTTACATTTCTCTTTTAAACACAAGCTGTAAATGATTGCTGTGGAAATATAAAGAAATAATGGTCAGTTACATTTAATTTATGACCATGGTTTAGACCTTGTTTGCACTGAATTGCTGACACAAGAGTGCTTTCAAAATCGGTCCTCCGACAACAGCATCAGCTTGATACAAGAAACACATTGTTGCAGTATGTTAGAAATAGTTTAGACATCTCTTTTGAAACGTCTGTTTAAATGTGTTTTAAGTGGTGCCCTTGGAGTTTGTCCTAGAATAGCTTCTACATCTTAGCAACGATGACAGAAGAAAAATTAGTTCCAAAAATAACATTGCACTTCCCTGCTGTACCTTTCTGCATACAAATAAATGCAATTTAAAAGAATTAGGCTGTTGCTAGACTGGAATACTCTCCTAAAATAATATTACTCAGAGTAACGACTAAGCTGTCACTGTGCACAGCCAAATGAGTAAAATGATAGGATATTGAAAAGGTAAAAGTACTTTGTAAATGTTAACATGGTATAAGTTTTTGATTTACAGTGTAAAACTCCATACAAATCCATTATGCCATTTACGTGGCTATTTTAATGATCAAGGTATTTTCTGGTTAATTTCCTTTAGTGCTGCGGTATTTAATAAACCATTACCTGAAAAGTTCATGAAATAATATAAAATACATGTGGGAAATATAAAGAAGCACTGTACCAGTAACAGCTAATGTACAAAATTAGACTAAAATATACTAATATAGCATATTACTCTCCTGTTCCCATTACACAAAATATTCTTCAATACAAGACCTTTAAAATGTGGCCATATATTCACTTATCATATGAATTTGCAAGACTTAATATTCTAATATTTTCCAGGTGTAACAACCTTTTAACATCTTTGTAAAACAAAGTCCGTCACTCAAATTTGGGATTTGCTTTCAGTTTAACTGGTTAAATTAGATCATTCACTGAAACAATCAACAATATTAAACCAACCATAATATTCCAATTTAGATGTTATTACAAAACAGAAAAAGTAGATTTATACATCTTCTTGCAGGACCATCTAAGCATATTTCTTCCTCTTTTCAGTAGTATACAAAGATCTGCCCAGTATTTATGAGCTACATTAAAAAGTGTGTTGTGTTTTCAATGCATACACCCCATGAATTGCAACATGTTTTATCCAGGTGCAAATCAGTAAATAAAGCCTGAGGAGAACAAAGTGTTTCTAAACTGTATCCAGCAATGATATATATTTTTACTTTAAAAGCCATTATCCACAGCTCCTTTTAGCTGTAGATGCTACATTCAGCACCCCTGTAGATGGCTCAATTCTATATGCATACTTCATGCTTGTCACATAATGTAATATATTTAAAAGGACATATTTCAACGCAAAAATTTATTCACACTTCAGGCCTTAAACTTAACTTAAGAAATTACCTGAATAACATTGGTATAATGGAAAAAGTCAATAAATATTTTTATATGGATATATCTTTTTCTTATTTCTTGGACCAGGTCTTTGAGCACATCAATGACATTCTAAACCATCAAGAATACCCAGTAGTACCCGAAAAACTTTATTTACACACACAACAACTAATGTATAATCTGTCAACAGACCAGCCCCCACATAAAATGAAAACACCCCACGCACGTTGCCTTTGATTGGTTTTACCGCTGTCAGAAAATGAGCTATCTGGTTGGTCACTGATATTTTGCATCATTGACCAATGAGGTGCCTTAAGCATTGGCAGCAGAGAGGAGTGATCTTAGAAGTTACCGTCTCTCATAAGGATGAATTGCCACCATGAGACTGAAGGCAAATCTCCAAAAGCATTATTCTTTTCTAAATTTGAACAAAGCTGTGACCCAATGAGTAATATGTATAATAGATACAATATATATTTCTGATATATTCCTATTATCCAATTCTGTAGCAGGGACAAAATAAAAGAGGCCTATGGAGTGGACCCATAATCATGTAAAGCACAAAACAAAACACAATAAAAAGAAATGCATATGAACGTCTTAAGTGACTACAACAAAAATAGCACATTGAAAATACACATAATCCTTCAAACCTTAGGGAGGTTTAACAAATGTGGAGTATTTTTTTGTGTCGTGTTCTGTCATTGAATATGGATGATACTACAATCTGAAATGAATTAATTGATGCTGCTGCTGCGTTAAACCTATCACATTGGGGTGACAATAACCTATACTAAGACTCCTAGAAATAATTACCTTTAATAAAAACAATGTATTAACAGAGGCATAACAAAGAAAAAAGCTACTAGATTTCTTTCTTATGCTAAATATACGCTGGCAGAAATAAATAAAAATTAAACGTGCAGTTGACTATCGCCAAAAATGTATATTACCCTAAAACCTCCATAGTATTTCCTCAATAAGAAAAGAGTTTGCCCCAATGGTTTGTGCAGGGAATGAGGAAAAAAGTCACAAGCAGGACTTTTAGCCTTAAGTCACATCCTTTGAGAGATGGTTTTATTATTAAAACGTGAGGCAAGTGAGCACCATAACTGGGAAGAAGTCATGCAGGAAATTGATTATGGTGACTAAAATAGAGGATGCTGAAGAGTTTCCCAAGTAAAATGACCCTGTGACCAGGGCTCTTGGTAAGCCTAAAATGTGTTGTTTTCTTGACCCACAATATCTTATTTATTAGAGTTTTCAGAACACTTTTAATGTTATAGTTTTATATTTTTAATAAAAGTCGTTCCAGGTATGTTAATAGAATAGACTTTGCAGGCTACCATCACGCTAGGAAAGTGGGATAGGAATTAATACATAATAGTGACAATCTGTTGCAGCGTGACTTGTTAAATACAAAGAGCTGGGTGAGGGTGGTTAGATATCAATTATATATGTAAATTATTTTATTCAAATATTTTTATTTTTTGGGAGGGTGGGTGGTCATTTTAGCCTCTAAATCATATATATGACACCTTATTTAATGTGCCTCGCAATTCACATAGTTATGCCACACAGTTATGTCTCCCATGTACATGTTAATGCCACACACACTAGAGACCCGACTTCACATGATTAAAATGATTTCTCTGCACACACATCCTCTGCAGTGTAGCGCCTCTCTCATATATTTTACTGGTAGGGGGTAGACTCACCTGTGCCAACAGCTTAAATATATAATAATATAGGGCTGGATTCCGAATAAAAAAAAAGAGGTGACTTTTGTATGCCTTTTGTATGCTACTTGAGTCAGCTCTGGACAGGAAGTACACATGCGCATTACCTATTCTTTTACACCTTCTACACCCAATGCTGTGTTCCATATAAAAATCAGCCTCCGCAAGGGGGGGGGGGTAGATACGCATATTGTGTGGCCTTTAGCATTTGAATCATACAGTAAGGGCTGGCTTTAGCCCTTATGTACAATACTCTATTCGGCACACATAGAGATGAGAGATGCATGTCGAATATTTAAGGTTGCCCCCTGGCCATGATTTTACAACCTGCATGTAGAAGAGCAATGGGAGTGCCCTGCTCCCCTGTGTGCGGTACAGCAAATCAGAAATATTGTGCCTTAGCCTCTGTTGCGCAGGCTACGCACAAAATTTCGTAGTAAATCTGGATCAGGCCCATAGTGGTTATATTAGCACCACCCCCAATGACTGTACTAGCTTCTTTATTAGTTAAACACCATGTTCAACTAACAAATATAAGCAAAATGCAAAAAATGGAAGTTGCACAGATAAATTTATAGGTAAATGCAAACAGGTGCATGAAAGGCACAGGGGTAATCGCTTGCAACAGAAACACAGGAAAGGAAATGCCCCAGCAACACTGCCATTACCCAGTAACAGACTATACCATTCTATCTGTAATATAAAAAGCAAAAACGTCTGTTACACATATTTGTGCAAACATATGATAAGCCACCAGCCACCGTCAAGGCCTTTCTGCATATGGTGGTCCTAACTCTAACAATGAGAGTCCCAATGTTGGGTCATATTTATATGTTTTTAAATTGAGATCCCACTTACCTCAGGAGACACCCCTTAAAGCCTACAAAATAGCTTCTGTGGAACAACTCCCCCTTTCAGCTGCTGCACCCAGACAAGCTCCCAAACATAATACACACAAAAGGGAAGTTGCTCAATCAATTTATAGGTAAATGCAAACAGGTGCATGAAAGGCAGGGGGTAATCTGCTAGCAACAAAGGAAAGAAAATGCCACAGTAACACTGCCATTAACCAATAACAGACTATACCATTCTATTTGTAAAATAAAATGCAAAATTATTCGTTACACATATTTGCAAATATATGATAAGCCACCAGCCACCATCAAGGCCTTTCTGCATATAGTGGTCCTATCTCTAAAAATAAGAGTCCTAATGTTGGGTCATATATATGTTTTTAAATCGATAGATCAGAACTGGCTGGGAGCGAACGGTCCTATCGAAACAGGGACACACACCCCTTCTCTACAAATATTAAACAACAAACACTGTGGCACACAGTGAAAGTATAAAAAACACAGTCATACTATTTGGTTACAGAATAACTAGGATCACGCATAGAGTAATTAGAACAGTCTTTGGGTCTTGAGGAATATAATAAATATAGGGGTTCTCCAGATAATAGATATGAAATATATGTACTGTAAGCTGTTCCTAAGGACAACAATTGTTAAATTGTTGTTGTTGTTTTTTTATATATGTCACTGTTTTTGGAGAGTTTCCCTTAGTCTTGACTCTTGCATGCATATCCTTAATTGTATTTTAGATATGTACCCTAAAAAATTATTACCATAAAAAATTATTAGTTAGCTTTATTTAAAATACTGTTTACCCATTTTAGTTACTTTATCAATTTTTAATATGGATCCTTTTAAAAAGAAATAAATAAATAAATAAACCTTGTAGTAAGTGGGATTGCTTATAAGAAAAGAAAAATCTGGAAACATTTATTTGTGTATTTTTTAAAACAGATGTAAAGTATTTTGTTCATTGGAAAATGGGTGAAAATTGTATTGTTCTGTTCTCATTAAAAGACACAAAATTCTGGGAACTATTTAGTGCTGTTTTTAATTCACAATAATCAAAATGACACTTTAATGTGCTGAGAACTTTATTTATGAGACAATGCCATCACTGAGTCATTCTCTGCTTCTCTGCTTAGTTAAAAGACTATTTTATTTTGACTTTGGTTTGAAACTCCGTAGATCCCATAACACATGTATAAATGTATAATACTTGTCACACAGTTCTTCTGTTAAACTGTATTCTTAAATTAAAATTGCAGGAATACATACGTTTGGATAGATGTGCTACATTTGTTATACATCTTCAGTTTAGTTATCTTGTTAAAGCACTCCCTTTTGTGCTCCATTTTTTAAGTTTAGAAGAAAGTGGTACTTTATTAATTGAGCTGCTTTAAGGTACAATTTTATCAGTTTAAATTAATATAATAATATAATAATTTTTAAGACATATTTGATTGCATATTTTGATTTTCCTGCCTCCCTAAATATTATTTTATATTTTGAATAGTAAAATGACCCATTTTATGAATGTTTTATCACCCAATTCATTGTTTTTCTTAAAGTATTGCTAAATGTAATTGGGAAACATTCTGAGATGCATTTCTTCGGTATTCATATCCCAGAGTAATATCCACCTATTAGTTTGTTTGTAAAGTGCAAAGGTGTTCCAAAGGTGTTTCAATCAGGTGTGCATGTATAGAACAAAAAGACATGATCTAAAAATGCACCAAAAAAGGTGAAACCGGACCTCAGGATCTGAACTGTTATTGTTATGTAAGAGATCTTAAACTTCAGAATTTAGTAAATAATATTTCTATATTATATTAAGGTAATAACCGTAGTATGGACCCTCATGGTTCATTTTGATGCCCCAGCCCAGAATTCCATTTAAGGATTTATGAACAGAATGAATGATTCCACAGAGACTGAGATCCTATAACAAAAGAAGAAAGATGTGGTTAGTTTGGTGCTGTCCTCTTGATGCTCTTAGTGATACAAACATGTGACATCTGCACTTTGATACTGTGTTTGTCGCTGAATATAACAGGTAGAAAGCTCTAGATAGGAGCCCTGTTTATTAATGCTATCAGCACCTGTGTACAATGATGTCATGAAAAGCAGAAAGTTGCAACCAGGTTTTGAAATGCCAAAGCTCTGGCTCAGCAATGTTCCTGAAAATGATTGCCCTATAGAAATAGAAATGTGCTTTGAAGGAAAATAAGGTCTTCTCAGAAACTGGTTATAGTTTTCCATATATATGGCAGTTTAGAAAATAAAAAATATAAAACCTGTAAGTTTTTCCTACATTGAAAATGCATTCAATAATTTCATTGAATGTAAAGATAAAAAATAAATCTTAAATGGCTTTTAACAGATTTGCTTTAATAATTATTTTTTTTGCTGCACAGTTTTAAAACATGCCAAAGTTACTTTTTATTTTCAGTATACAAACTCAAATTAGTATTCTACTATATCGCTTAATTAACAAAATTGAGACATTGAGTATGTAGCTAGGGATAAAATCACATGGTGTATTCTCTAATGTCAAATTTAATTTCCTATAGCTAAATAAAATCACTTCTGTAACTTATGGCAAAACAAGAACTTTTCAGCTGGCATTTAACCTGGAAAATGTAAGTTGTCATAGGAACACTGAAACTGAAAGAATTTATCAACTGTTGTCGCTTAATTTAAAATTACATTGTTGTGAAAAATTGCCTCTTTTGACGTTAGTGTATCTTTTGTTTGTCTTGTCTTACTAAATATAACAAATCTGCTTCCCGTGCATTTGATGCAATATTTATGGCTTAGGTCCCAATGGCTTGAAATTACAATGCACGGGAAATGCATGTCTAATAACATGTTGAACATCTGATTGTAAATTAACATGCTGTTTGTTTAGGAAAACTCACTCAGCAAACCTCACACTGATGCATTAAGTTTCATAAAAAGGATTCCAAAATCCGCAATATTAAATACCTTCAAAGCACCTATATTCAAGTCAAAAGCCAGTGGGTATGCTGGCCAGTGAATTGATATTATTGCATCGGGTAAAAGATCCAATATCACCTAGTGCAGATTTAGGCACTAGTCAATGCTGTTTTGGTAAAGGCCTAGGGAAATGTCCTGTTATTGGTGCCATACACCTCTCCTGCTGGGACCAATAATCCAGGCATAAGAGGGAGGCTCCTGTTTAGTTCTGTTAGTGGATTGGCTCTGCTCAAAATATCGGGAGTTGGGAGCTAGCGCCTGATATATTTCAAGCATGCCATAAGATCAAGTAATCATATTAAAGCATTTTTGGTCCATTTACTGCCCATTTGAAAAATCCATCCTGACCAGTCACTACAGCGATTAGTGTCCTGAACTCTTAATAAATGTATGTTTGGCCAGCTTTATGGGCAACAGCAATTAAAGGAGCTAAAATAGGCACCTACATGCTAGATTGAATAAAACTTCCAAAATGTTTTGTTAAATTGCTGCCATCTCTTCACACTGTTCTAGCTTAGAGGTGCATGATAATCCATGCTAATAGATCAGGGTTGCTGACTTTTAAAAGCTTCCCTCCAGGAGATCCAGTAGGGAAGCCATACTTGCATGCAAGGGGCGGAGCTAAACTACTCAATTTATGCAAATCGTGTTATTAAGCCCCCCCTCTGACTGTTAATTACTCGTTTTGGGTTTAATATTGATGGGGGGGCATGGCTTCATGACACAATTTGCATAATCAATTCCCTCCCTGTCCTTAGCAACAGCAGGGGGTTAGGACTTGAGGCCGTGGTTTCATGGAAACCATGAGCCTCAAGTCCATTGCGGGAGATTTGCAGGTTCTCCTGGGATACCAGGAGAACTGCCTGAATTTCTGGAGTCTCCCGGGCATTTTTCAGGAGAGTCGGTAACCCTGTAACAGATCAGTGTACATTGCAACCTATCCAGATTAATTACACCTCTGACGAAGTCTTGATTGAATTCTCACTTCAACTATCAATTTACAATACAGGGATCTTAAACACTGTCTGCATACTCATTCAGCCTTCTGTACTTCCAAGAATCTCTGTACAACTAAGATGGATAACCTAAGAAAGGCCATGGCTACCAGAAGTCACCACATGTGAGAGGGAGTGACTACAAAATGAACCCTCAGACGTCTGGGTAGTGAGGACCATTGCTTGCGGATCTAACCACATCTTCTGCTCAAGGAGTTAATCTCAAACAGGGGCAGATTGGGATCCTAAAGAGGCCCTGGATGCCCATGTTGGCATGACCAAATAATTGGCAGGTGGTGCCAACACAAATGTGGGCAGGGTTAGAGCATCATTAGCTAAGTCTAATAATACATGCAATGGATTTTGAACAATAACAGGACAAATTAATACCCTCAATAAAAGACATAGCACTGTTACATTAATCAATTAAATAAATTGAAAATTTGATTGCAGCAGAAATTTACAGGCAGCATACTAGGCACTGACACTTAGAACAGACCGTATCCTAGTTCTCACCATATATTACAGCATCCTAGTGACTGTCATCTAATAGAGACAGTACCCCAGTACCCGCCACACATTACAGACAACATCCTAGTGACAGCAACTCAATACAGATAGATTCCTAATGAGCAAAATACAATAGAGAGGAGAACCACAGACTGTGACCCACATTGCATATACAGCACACAGAGCCAAACATATCCTGATCTATATAATATACGTTATGCTATGCAGAATAGAAGTGCAGAGCATGACACACACATGTAACCTTATTCACACTTAAGAAGCTGCGGGGAAATAAGAAATGAGATACCATGCATGCGTATTAGCTCATTTATGCAATATACATAATATTTAGGTACATAGATTGAGCATGTTTCAGACCGCACATATTTTAGGAAATGGAAAGAGGCGTGCAACGGCAGCTTCTGGGTTGATTAAAGAAGAATGGGAGGGGGGAGGTATGTTAAGGAAGTGGGAGGGTGGGGTAGGGATTAAGAACAGAAGATAGGACAGGAAGAGAGCGGTGGTAGGGGACAGGACAGAGCAGAGAAACAGCAGACAGGTACAGGATGGGAGAGAAGAAAAGATGACAGAACAGAGGGAGCTAACAAGACGAAGCAGAGAAAGAGTAGATGGAAGGATAGGAGCGGAGAAAAGAGAAGAGAGTTGAGGAAGCAAACAGGACAAAGGAGAGGGACAGACAGAGCATAGCAGTGGGGAGAGACATAGTAGCAGGAACGGAGACAATGTAACAAATATATATAAATATTTTTAAATAGATTACTCATTTTTTTTGTCTGCATTATAAAAGGACATTATGTTAGCAGAGGTACCAACAGCTTTATGTTTGACATGAATAAATATGATGAAATAATCGTACCGCAGATATAATTGTGTTGGCTGTGTTATTGTTAATATTATGACCGCCACACTGGTGATCGGAACAGCTAAGGAATTTACTCTAGAAAGCCAGTACGTTCTTAGAGAGACATAAATAAATAAATACATAATTTTGGCCTGTTTCTGCCACTTTGTGGAATATAATGATTTTTATAGCCTTTACATTTTGCTGGGGGAAACATTGAACAGAAATGTGTTCTGGCTATGTTTGTAATGGAACCAGTCTCATGATATTTGCAGTGGATATTTCTTTATTAAACAGCTGGCGATCTTAAAGGTTACCAATACAAAATGTCATCATATTTCCAAATGTGCTGATGTTTACTATAGAACTATTAAAAAAATAAAATAATTACTAGAGGGTACATTTTTGGGTCTTTAGTAAAATGTTTAATTAGCTCCATGTTTTTATTGTTAAACATAAATATTTTTAAGCAATATTTATTTATTTCAACTTAAATTTTTGTTGTGTAATATTCTTTGTTTACAAATATATAAGACATGCAGCATGAAATGGATGATCTTCTAACTGTTCAATGTTTTGTGCTATAAAATATATAGCTTTAATAATAATCTGTTTTTAATTATATAGTCTACATTTTTTTTCGTACTGTAGCATCACTCATCATAATCTTAAGTAGTAGTTAAAGGATTTGTTATTATAAACAGAGATGTCTTATTTGATCAGTGCCATGACATTCCATATGCTTATGCATGTTAGGGGCAACTATAATTGGGATAACTTTTGCTGAGGTGGCAGAGACATGGTTTTTTAAGAAACTTGCACCTCTGGCTCCATACATGTCTCATCACAGTAGCAGTGTTATAGTAGAAGGACTAATTTTATTATTTTATTTATTAACAGGTTTATATATAGTGCCCACAGATTACTTAGCGCTTTACAATTTAACAATCTTTATAACAACCCTGGGTAATAACAGACAGATTGGGTGGGTAAGAGGCCCTGCTCGCAAGCTTACACTCTATAGGACAGTGGGTTTGATACATAAGGACAAGTGCTATATATAACACAATGGACCAAGTGCTATATATCACACAATGGACCAGCCAGGGTGTATGGTAAAAGTGCTCTCAGTGCTCTGTATGATCCAGCCACACAGCAGTGTTAGTAACAGAGATGAGGGAATTGTAGAATAGAAAGAGAGTGTGCAGGGTTTGTGTTAATAATGTGTTAAATGGCAGAAGTGGTTGTTAATATTGTACTTAATGCTAATGGATTATCTCTACCTCTATTTATGATAGGGAGTTAATACCTTTCATTTTTAGACTAATTAGAAATCTAATTGTCTACTTCAGTCAAAGAGAAATAGTAAACCAGTCCTTAATGTATAGCCTGCTTTTTTATGAATATTAGTTCACTGCGCAAAACACCCGCCTCTGATTTATGTAGATGATCAGTAAACTTTGAGTCATGCATTAAGTCTCCTGCGTGCATTTCTTGTATTCCCTTTCAGTAGTTCCATTAAAATAAATGTCGATGTTTAATATTACCTCAGAGATTAAAATATGTGTTACTCAAAGACAGTGAAGCCTTTATTCACTTTATATATTAACCCTTTAACCTTTTTTGCTTTTAACATCCCCTTATATTGTAAGAACTTCACAATGAGTTATTACTTTGTCACAGAAATGGAGCACTTCCTCTGAGATTGTTACATTGTACAGCAATTATGAAAAAGATAATGAAAGGGATTGATATTTGCATGCGTGAAGTGAAAGATTCCAAGTATAAATACAGCTTAGGGAGTGGATAATGTCCTTGCTATTTATATCTGTACTGTAGACTTGTCTACGGTTTGCTTAACACTCATTTTCCAGCAATTTCCACAGAGTTATCATACTTTTATGTACTAGACTTCTCGGGAACTAGGTAAATGCCACATAATGGTAATTCATATTTCTAGATTGCTTGGGATGTAGAATGTGTGAGCCGCTGCCCTTTCCATCTATGATTATTCCATTCTTAGTATGTTACAAACTGTGGGCCTGATTCACACTTAAGAATCTGCGTTAGGTGCGTATATTTAAGAACGGATAGACTGCGCATGCGTAGTAACTTTTATACGCTGTTTACGTTGGACTAACGCATGCAAATGACGTCCTTATACACTACGCACCTAAAGTCTCTAGGTTCGTAGTAACATACGCAAAAATGGGCGTTCTGTGAATAAGTAACTAGGCAGATACGCAGATTTGGGTGGAGAGAGGCATTTAAATGACCAAATGAAGGCGCGGTTATGCAGTTAAGTTCCTAAGTACTATCCCTACACATTCAAATGCGAACCTACAGTTAAGGGAGCCCTATGGCACTCGTAAGTCACATAAGAACCTAAAAACCAAGGGCGTGCTGAGGGAGTTGCCTTGCTAATAGGTGCGTATATTTAGGAACCTATCGCGTTCTTAAGTGTGAATCAGGCCCTGTATGTCTGCCTCCATAGTACTATTATACATACTTTTTTCCCAGGCATTGCTTTTTTGGAAATGTAAGGCTTGGAAGTTTACTTAAATGTTACTTAAAAACCATATATTATGAGACAAGATGTAGACTTAGGCAGGGTACACACTGGGGCTTTTCATCAGATAATCTTCCCAATCACACAATCAATAGACCGTTTCACCAGATTTCTTACCAGTGTTTACTGTCTGGAGATCTCCTAATAGACAAAATACACACTTGCAAAAAGCAAAAGATATCTTTCCATCTATGATCTGGCCTATTAGAAGCTCCGAAAGATCAAATCAAAACATCACAGACAGTTTCAAAAGATTTATGAGCATCTTTGGACAGTACACACTGGTAAGATATCTGGAGAAATGGTCTTGTGTGATTGGAAAGATTATCTTTCTAAAAGCCCCAGTGTGTAACCAGCCTTAGAGGTCTATGGATATGTCCCTTCTCAGCTCAGTGGGCATGATGTGTGATAGGGGCAGGCTTGACCTGTATCTCCATTATATATGCATTTTATTGAAAAATGAAAATATTTATTGCCACTGAAACTGCAAACAGGATGTAGCCTCTGTCAGCAGTGAAAATATTCAGTTAGTTGTATATGCAATGAATGAACCAGCTTGGTGAAAATATGCCAATTCTGCCTTGTCAGCTAAGCAGAGTGAGCACTGTATTAGAGATACAACTAATGGACCAAATCCAGACTGCCGCATGCTTTCCGTACATGCAGGAGTCTGCCCGTCCGACAGAGAGAGGGGAGTGAACTCCCCCTGTCACTCTCTTCTCTTGTGCAGGCTTTATGGCAGCTTACACTGCCATAAGCCTGCCTTAACTAAGGGGATACCCCTCCCACACTGCACAATTACCATGGTTCCAGGGCCGGCGGAACCCGGTAAGCAGGGTAAGCATGGCAGGGGGGCACCAAGCCAGAGAGAGACGCTCCCCTCCGCCTGCTATTCCCCCCCGGAATATGATGGGCCGGTGACTGGGGTGAAATTGTGCGGAACCCTTGTAAGCGGGGTGGGGAGGTGGGGGTTTGTGGCGCAGACATCCCCCCCCCACTCTGGAGACCGGCAGGCAGCTGTTCCTGCATGAGCTGCCGTGGCAGTTACATAGACTCAGGTAAGCTTAAAAAAAAAATCATGATGGACGAGGGGGGGGTAGACTATTCTTTTATAATTTTCATGGCTTTGTATTCCAAGGAAGAGATCAGTTTGCACATTATTTATTTTTTAATAACACTAGTTTGATTGTAACTTGGCTTGATTATAACTTCCTTCTGCCCTAGGCTAAAAAACTTGAACCTTTCCTGCAGCTTTTCTAGCAGCTTAGCAAATTTGGCCCATAATCTTTTATATTTTGTTCAAAGATTACTTCAGCTATTAATTGGTGATGTTTTAACTTTGGCTACCGCTGTTGACAAAGAGAAGATTATTTTAAAACAAAAGAATGTGGTTATTATGCAATAATTCCAAGACGGAAGCTGTCTGTTAACATAGTGACAAAAGTATTTTTAAGAGTTTCACATACAGTACTAGAGACTTTACTTACATTACGATAAATGTTTCTCAGCTAAGATACATTCAATCGCTTCAGGATTCCAGGCAAATGTCTTGTATTTTTGCAATTTTCCAAACTGACCTCCTTGTGCTTTAATGCATGCCTGTTTTACATGACCAAGAATAACTATTTTATTGCTTATCTTATTGCAAAAAATGAATTTAATTTAATACTGCTATTTAGGTTATATTATTTTTTATTGTTATATGAGTTATTACTACTATTATTACTATATGACACCACAGATGTTGGAGGAGGTGAGTGGCCCTTCTTAGGGGTACTGGGGGGGGCTGGTGGCACATGATGGGAGTACTGGAGGGGCTGGTGGCACATTATGGGAGTACTGGGGGGCACTGGTGGCATATAATATAAGTACTGTGGGACTGGTATAAAGGAGAAGGGCGCAAATTTATTTTTTGCAGGGGGGCACCAGACATGCTAGCACCGGCCATGCGCATGGTTTCCCCCGCCCTCTTTATCGGGTGGAGGGGAAGCAAAGCCTATTTCTTTGGAAATGGCATTGTACGGAACTAACTTCTGTATGTTGCTAGGTACGCTAGTGTTACTAACGTACTGACATTACTAGCGTAACAATAGCGTAACATTGGACCACTTATGCACTTTGCGTGTGTAAGGGGCCTGACGGCCATAAGTCTGTATCCAGCCCAATGATACAATTCTGTATAGTTTAGAAATAATTGGATTGTAACTAGTACAGTGGCCATGAATTAGTTTGTATCTTGACCCTATAATTTTATTGTCAGTTAGATAGGTATCCAAGCAAAACATTTCCATTCTAGCAGCTAGCTTTCAGCTTCAGTGCCAATTGCATTGTCCACCCGGGCTTCAGGTATTGATGGATAGTAATTTAGTAATAACCCAAAAGTGTCTCAAGGCTCAAAATTCTTTTAAGGTATATTTGGTAGGGGTGTGGGTCACTGCTGCAAGCGGTCCTTTTTCGAAAAGGCTCCCTGGAGAGTGTTACTTACCTCTCCGGTCAGTGCGGCTGGTCTGCAGCAAGTGAGGCGGGTCTGTAGCGGCATTTCCAAAAACTTAATGGGTAAGTATGCTGATAAATGTGTTTTGAAAATGGTGGCCTTTTCGAAAAATAGAGACAGTCGAAAATTAGCTTTTGGCTGTTTCTACTTTTAAAAGACCCCATTTGCGTTGGCGACTCCCTCTGATTTGGCAGACTCCTATTCACACAAGTAAGAAGAGTCCCAAAACAACAATCATTAAAAAATAACTAGGGGAGACACAAGGCAGTAAAGGGTGTATTATTATGATTTTAGAATGTCTTCAATGTCAACATTGACCAATGTCAACTCTAATTTAACAGAGCACTGCCACTACATAGACACTGAAATCAAACAATCTAACACTTTAAAAAAAACTAAATTGCTTTAAAACTAGCGTGCCATTCTATGAAGCCAGCTGTTTATGTAGTTTTATGCATGTTATATAAACCCAACATAAAACTAAGATTAATGTATTTATTTGCATGCAAAGAAAAAACCTAAGTAAACCTAGCCAGACAAATTTCCTGAATTACAAATAGATTTCTATTATTTATAGACCCAGTCTCATCCCAGACATAGGTTGTATATGCAATATGGCAGAAGTCAGAGAGAGGGCAGGAACATTGAGGATCATTTGTGGCCCAGTGAAGTAACCAGTCTCCATCCCATACTGACCTCAGACACCCCCTTCCTAAGTACACATAAGTAGGCTTTATTTTCTATATATTTGTCTTCTTTTGGCTGCATGGGCTGGATCCAGACCTTGTTAAGTGCATGAACTTAGTTACTCAAGGGCTAAACCATGGTGATTGCAGGGGAGTCATATTTCATTTGCTGCAAACAGTATTAGTGTTGAGAGGGGATGTTTCCTATCCAAAGTCTAAATAACAGTGTGATAGTAATGCTGGTCAGTATCTGTGTGCAGTAAGCAATTCAAACATATATCCCTGCATGCAAAGTATACAATTAACTTGGCTCCCCCTAAAATCAATATGGTTTAGCCCAGGAGTAACTAAGTTCATGCACTTAACAAGGTCTGGATTCAGCCCCATGTGCTAATAGCTTTAACAATAATAGCAATGATATCTAGCAATTCTTTACATCAGTCATGTGCAGGTGGTATTATTTGTAGAAGTAGTACATACAATTGAATGTCGTTATTCTTTATGCTACAGAAGCTATATTTTAGAAAATCAACCAAATGAGCCAAATGTTTTGGGATATACTCCCCCCACTACCTATATCTAGCCAATCCCATTATATTTATGGTGTATATAAGGGTCTGTATGTGAGCCAAGTCAATGGTGCGTAATCTGAGGTTAGTAAAATTGGATCTTGCTGCTTTTATGCGCTTGCTTCCGGGTTTAAATTTAGCAGGATCATCTGCTTTCTATTTCTCAGCTCTTTGCCAACTCCACAAAAGCTAAAAGAAAAGAATTGTTGTTTCCAGATCTAAGAAGCTTCCATGCCTTCAAAGCGGCATCAGTTAGTATTTACAAGGAAACAGGACTCTAAAGGAAACAAGAAAAAACATTTCAGGCTCACCCACGCACATTATGTGAGCTGTACAAAAGTAGACAACAAAGGTCATAAAAAGAGCGTTTGCATATTTTACTTCTTTGATAGTTGTCAGAAGCAAGTGAAGTGTTGAGTATGAATGGTAAACAATGATCCATCATCAGTGCCTGACAAGAGGCAGTAGCACAAGGCTTGCAACAGCAGTGAGGCTTAGTTAATGTTGTTTCTTTCCACAAGTTATGAAAACAAATGTAAGCTTTAAGCAGGGATTTGTTTCCATTTTGTTTTTGCTGTGCTACTTGTGTAGTGCAATGTAAAGCAGAACACTCATTTTCTGCATGAGATGTACAGCTTTGCTGAGCTAATGTGTTCCTCCAGCAAACAGCAAGCATTCATTTCACACAACTCAGGGATGTGTTTGTTGCTTACACTGTCACAATATAGAATAAGCATATTTCAGTAAGGGTGGTTGTGTATTTATCAGAGCGGTTAAATTTGATCCAGGGAGTAAGAGGAAGGAAGGCCATTGTAATCTGTCTTATTTTATAGACTATAAGATATACAATATGAGCTGGATCCAGACTTAAGAAGGAGCTTGAAATTAAGGACCTGATTCACACTTAAGAAAGTTCTAAAAATAAGAACTTAAAGTTACGCCTGGGCAATATCATGTTGTTTTTGGGGGGAGTCAAGTTAATAGCATTCTTTGCATGCAGGAATACATCTTCGAATAGCTTGCTGCACATAGATACTGACCAGCTTTAGTATTACACTGTTATTTAGACATGGTCTGACTATAAGATATATGAGCTGGATCCAGACTTAAGAAGGAGCTTGAAATTAAGGACCTGATTCACACTTAAGAAAGTTCTAAAAATAAGAACTTAAAGTTACGCCTGGGCAATATCATGTTGTTTTTGGGGGGAGTCGAGTCGAGTTCATTCTTTGCATGCAGGAATACATCTTCGAATAGCTTGCTGCACATAGATACTGACCAGCTTTAGTATTACACTGTTATTTAGACATGGTCTGGAAATTATCACCTCTCAACACTAGTGCTGTTTGCAACAGATGAAATATGACTCCCCTGCAATCAACATGGTTTAGCCCAGGAACTTAAAGTCACTCCTGGGCATGGTGATTGCAGGGGAGTCATATTTCATCTGTTGCAAACAGCACTAGT
>WWET01000961.1:343038-355190 GCA_011038615.1 Limnodynastes dumerilii
CCCCTCCTCCCCAGTACTGCGTCATGCGCTACCAGCCTTGTTGTTGTTTTTTTTTACTTACGTTATCGCTTCTTCCACGGCACGCTCTCTCCTCCTCAGGCCCAGCAGACAGCTCATACACAGGAAGTTCCTGTATGAACGTCTGAGATAGTTACACAGAGCAGCTGAAATCAGCTGCTCTATGTAACTTCCGTGGCAGCTCATAGAGGAATCTCCTGTATGAGCTGCCTGCCTGCCGGTCTCTGCCGCGTCCCCCCGTTCTGACGCTTATGTCCCTTAGCCACAGGTGGCATCGCCAGGCGGAGCCCCCCTTTGGCTGTCGCCCCTGGCAGGTGCCATCCTAGCCAAGGGGTAGATACGCCTCTGGGCATTATAGATGCCAGGGATGTTTGAAAATTGCACCATAAAATGTCTGATACATTCAGAATTTATTTGCATGTGCCACATGAATGCACCGGCTATAATGCTGCACCATTGTAAATATTAACCCCTGGAACATACCATAAGCTGTGCAGATCCTACCACTGCTTACCTTAAAATTTTCTCCAGTGATTTATGTTTATTTTACATACATGTTAATAAACACAACAGCTCCTGTTTACCAATGCTCTAAATACTTACCCCGTGGTTGTGACACTGTTCTCTGGTGCCCTGAACTTGTGCCCTGTTTAGGATTCACTAATTCCAGCTTACATGGGTTGCACCTGCAATGCTGCCTCTACAGCAGCTCGATTGTTAATAAAAATTGGAGAAATTCAGGGAGTTGTCTTCATCATATGATAGTAATTATAACAAATACAGGAAAGAGATGGGGAAACAGAGGGCTGCATATCTTCCCTGTATGACCAGACGGTCATACCAGACCAGTGCCTCAAAAACTGCACTTTGAGGGTCTCTCCAAAAGAGAGCTAAAGGCACAATGTTGGAGACCTTCCTGAAGAATTGGCTTACATAAAGCTTTGGCAGGGATGCCTTTCAGCCTACTTCACCATAGAAATGGCACATTGTTTACCTACTCAGTCACCCCCACCTGGATCTCCATCATCCATGGTAGATTCAGAGGAAATGTGCATAAAAATGACTTCACTGAAAGGGTGATAGATAAGTAGAATAGCCTCCCATCTGAGGTGGTTGAGGCTAACACAGTAGAACAGTTTAAACATGCTTGGGATAAATATAAGGATATCCTAATTCTTAAACTAAATTGAGGGTAAATAGGGTCAATAAAGTTTTAAATAAACAACAACAGGGCAGACTTGATGGGCCATGTGGCTCTTATCTGCCATCACTTTCTATGTTGTATACACCCTCATTGCAGAGCATCTATACTTTAAGGATTGTAATGCTGTTCTTTATCTGGATTTCACTCAGATCACTCAAGTGTAGAGAAAGCTCTAGGATTTACAATTACCCTATGCAATGCTTTATCTGGCATGTCTATATGTTGTGACTATGGAACTACACATTTCTTTGCAAGTCCACAGGAGGTTAAGGACAAGCTTGAGCGGCACCCCTTCTGTGCCTAGCAACAAACCCAATAAGTACTTTGCTTGTGTCTTTTTTCCTTCTTTTTTGCAGGCAGGCTTTACTCATACACGTTTATGGCTGTAACACACTGGCTCTGCTGGTAGTTATGTGGGTCAGATTTTTGTAGTCAGCTCCAGCAAAAGGCTTTGTCATTGGCAATACCACTGCCCCCTTTCTACTGGAAAGGGGTACTCAGCAATGCTGTCCGCAGTTGCTGACTCTGAACGATATTACCATTGAACCTCTGGAGTGCCTTATACGCTCCCATTCCCATATCACTGGTCTATCGGCCTGCCAGTCATACTGATACCATGGCATTATAAAGAGTTTTAAATATCACTCATTTTGTCAGATATCACTTTTGTGGTTAAAGATTTGATGTGAGGTGACAGTGCTTTTATATAACAATACACCTTTCTGGGTAACCTTGGATAATTGAAATCCTGAACTTTGGATTGTGAAGAAATTTGCAAGTCCTCTTTATGTATCTATACCTGTATTAGTAGTTTTAGATGCAATAATTATCTATGAGTACATAAGTATGTAAGACTTTGCTTAGCAGATATATAGTTTAGTTATTTCTGACATATAAAAAAAGAAATAGTGATAAACAGAATTTATTTATAATCTTCTTTAATCACACATCTCCTTCTTCTATAAGGTTTCTAACTATTTCCCAGAAGTTATACGGAGGTAGCTTGAATCTCAGTTATAATATAATCTTGGTAAAAAAGTTTTAATCAACTTTACCCAATGTGCTGATGATTCAGTGTCTAATAACCCATTCACATCACTCCAAAAATACAGATTATTCCTGGGACAAGCCGCAACAACCTGGGTTGAGGTGTAGTGTGAAAGGTCCTGGGGGCCTTGACCTGGGTCTAACGACCCGGGAATTGGACCCGGATGAAAAGAAGGGTTATTCCAGGATCCGACCCAGGTAGGCAATCAGCGTGAAAGGTGTGACCTGGGTCGCACACAAAAAACCTGATTATAAGGATTTGTTTATGGCAATAGTAAACAAATCTCTCACTGGCAGCCACACGCCACCCATAACACTGTCAGGGCAGACCAAGGACCCAGAATTTCCCTGGTCAACCCTGCAGTGTGAAACGAATCATCCCAGAGTTTGTGACCCTGAGATGATCTGTTTGACACGGCAATATCCCAAGTTGTAAGACCAGAGATATTTCCAGGCGCAGATATTAAAGCAGTATAATTTTGATCATGGACGACCTTATCACACTTGGGGCCAGATTTACAAAGCTGTGGTAAAGGAAGAGTGGAGATGTTGCCCATAGCAACCAATCAGATTAAAGCTTTCACGTTCCTATTACATACTCCAAACTAATGTCAGCTAGAATCTGATTGGTTGCTATAGGCAAAATTTTTTCTTTCCCGCAGCTTAGTAAATCTGGCTCTTGGAGAGTGGACATGCAGTAATATTTCTTTAGTTACCAGCTACCTGAGGATTAATGTTTACATTTCCAAATATTTATACCATTTTATAGATTTATATTTATGAAATTTTAGAAATGTTTACAAATATATATAAAGATATTAAAATATAAATGATGGACATTTTTTAGTCCATTGTGATGAATGGTGTGATGCAAGGCAACCCCCTTCTTTTCACCCATTAGCTAGGCATTTATTAATTTGATTTGTGCTGGGTTAGTGGGGCATTTGTTTTTTTTTAGGCTGATGCCTACTCAGTGTTCCATGGAATGAAATGGGTAACACTCTTCACATTTCAAAAATGGCACAGGCATAATGAGAATGACTTTATGTCCCAGCATTCTCCATTGCACCAAGACATGTTAAGCTGAAAGTGCTATTGCATAATAAAATTAAAGCCAGTTAAAACTAAATTGTAGTGAAGAAATCAGTAGTCGGGTTCAATAACAGTGTCTTTAATCTTGCTATGTATTTTCCTCTAGATTTGATTTTCTTGGAAGCATTAAAAGGAAATATGTTGTACTGTCTAAATGCCTAGCATAAAAAAATATAATTTGTTGCCGTACCTGTGAATGTCATTTCCTATAGTTAAAGGGTGGAAAGCCAGTCAACCTGAAACTAATTAAAATTTACACATACATACATATAAATATGAATACATTTGTCATGGAAAATGAGTATTCAATTCCCAGTTTTGGTTTTCAATTAGTTTAAGGTCCACTGGGTTTTTCTTTCTGGGCATAGTAATCTGTATAATAAAGTTATTAAATGAACAGCAAGAAATATTATGCATGTAACAGGTTGTAACCAACAGGATTCATGTCAGTCACTTCAGAACTCTAGGAGACCAGGCTTGCAAGAAGACTTTAAATACTTGAATGAAGTTGTCACATAAAAAATCAGGACCATGCTAATTGGTAATTAAGTGTTCTTAAAAAGCTCTTTAAAAGGTTTAAATGGTTACCCTTAATAAGAGAAAAATAAAGTACACATTAACAGAAGATTTTCTGGTCCTTCTATCTTTCTGACTGCACCTTCTCTGTTTCTGTCCCTAACTCATCCTTCCCCTTTCTCCACTCCCTGTTGATGTCCCCCAGGGCTCTGTCCTTAGCCCTCTCCTCTTCTCCCTCTACACTTCCTCACTGGGTAACCTTATCAGCAGCTTTGGTTTCAACTACCACTTCTACGCTGATGACACCCTAAATTGCCTAAACTCCCCTGACCTCAACCCCTCTTCTCTGTCTATGTTAATATAGAGCAGGTGCTGCAAGGAATGAGGAATTTAAACATATACAAAAACAAACTCCAGCACTCTTGCCACCAGTAACAAACCATAACATTCTATCTTTAAAATAAAAGTCAGAGAATACATTACATACATTTGCAAATATATGATAAGCCACCAGTCACTTACAAGGCTTCTCTGTTTTGGTGGTCCTAACTCTAAAACTATAAGAGTCCCAAGGAGACCACCAAATCAGAGAAGCCTTGTAAGTGGCTGGTAGCTTATCATATATATGCAAATGTCTTTATTGAATTCTCTGACATTTATTTTACAAAAGAAAGAGAAGAGTAGGACTGATACAAAGGAAGTAATTAAAGTCAGTTCACTAAGAAGCAGGTCTTAGCAAAACTCAAAGCTGAAACTGGAAAAATCAGTGGGGTCAGACTAATTCCAAAAGACTAGAAAATAGTAAATGTAGTCTCTCTGCATAAAAGTGGAAGTAGGCAAGAAGTTAGCAACTACCAACCAGTAAGCTTGTGAAACACAGGAATAAAGGAACAAATTATCTTAAAATATCTTAAATCCAGGAATTTACAGGATACCAAGCAGCATGGATTTACTAGGGAGAACACGTCAAACAAATCTTATTGGCTCTTTTGACTTGGTCAATAATGTTACAGATCAAGGGGGATCTGTAGCTTATCGAAACTTCAGTAATGCTTTTGATACTATGCCATATCGCAATCTGTTAAATAGCTGGAAAATGTGAGACTGGATTCAGAGATATTTGTGTGGACACAATCTTGGTTGAAGAATAGACTAGAGGGTTGTTGTAAATGGAATCCATTCTGTGCATGTAAAGGTTACCAGTAAAGTTCCCTAAGCACCTGTACTTGAGTGCTATTTAATATATTTTTTGTCAATATTACTCATGGTGTCTAGAGGAATAGTCATGAATCTGGCAACAACAGTTTAATGTAAAAAAATGAAAATTCATGTATTTGGGATTCAAAATCCCAAATGCTTAATATGCTAACTAAAATAGTGCACAATATGTGTTACATAATATACAATGAAAAACTAGATGAGCTAATCATGAATAGCATTGAGCAGAGTATGGACACGGGGATACGATAGCAGCTTTCAAATATATCAAGGGGTTTAATCAGATACAGGAGGGTGGCAGAGATGTATTAGAACATAAGGGAATAGGCATAAACTGGAGGGTGGTATGTTTAGAAGAAATGTGTCTAAATCACACTCAAAGGGTAGTCAGTAAGTGGAATAGTTTCCTATCTGAGGTTGTAGAATCTAACGTACTGGAGCAATTGGGAAGATTGGATAGTGCAAGTTGGCTGTCAAATTCATAGTTTTCTAAAGCCATCGTCTTGCGTCTTTTCCTGAAACATACAACAAGCATAATTACTTCAGGCTGATCTGCTTTCTTTAATTGCAATAGGTAACAAATATATCCCTGGCCTGTGATCTTAAACTCTAAAACCTAGAACACACTATACAAATATTAGGACAATCAGTCAATAAATGCTGATCTGCAGGGTAATTGTGTAATGTGGATGCTGAGATGATTTCTCTATATTCTGTATCAGCATACAGTCTATCATATACAGCATTTGTGCATACCATAATGTCCTATACCATAATATAGTATGCAGTCATGTTGCCTACTTACCCAATTTACATGGGGAGCAGCAGGGGGTCCATGGATGCTCATAGTGGTACAGTTGTTGAAGAAAAGACACTGTATAGTTGTCCGGTCTGTTCCAAACGTAAACAGTCTAACCATTTATTTTATTCAGGTTTTTATATAGCGCTATCAAATTATGTAGGGCTTTACAGAAAATATTTCACATTCACATCAGTCCCTGCCCCATTGGAGCTACATACTAAGGTCCCTAACACACATACACAAACACACACACAGCAGGGTTAATTTATTCAGCAGCCAATTAACCTACCAGCATGATTCTGGAGTGTGTGAGGAAACCAGAGCACCCAGAGAAAACCCACGCAGACATGGGGAGAACATACAAACTCCATACATTTAAGGCCTTGTCCAGGAATTGAACCTGTGAGACGCAAGTGCTACTATTATCTACACAGCTACACCTGCAGTACAATCACACAGTACATGCACTGGGGAGGGGGAATACCCCACCTCCTCCCATCTAAAAGCCTTTCAGGGCTAATGACCCTACAACCTATTATTATTATTTTTTTAATCATCAAAATTCATGTATTTCCCATATAAGTATACATGTGAATGTGTGTATTGACAGAATGTTAAATTAACTTTAAAGACAATTTTTCTCTAAAATCTCTAACCCTATGTCTTCTTATAAACACTCTATGGGTGCAATCTTTATCCTCCTCCTACATCATAAATAGAAAATGTTCTATGATATAAAGTACGTAATGACAGTGTCCCTGTACATTTTATATATTCCTTAAATACCGACCATAAATTGGAAATAATGTTTTTATATCGTTATTCTGTGAATGAGAGTAACAAGGTCTAGCTCAATCAAATACATCAGTTTTATGGTATCTTCACTATCTTCTTTTTGAAAAATGATGATGGATAGAAGGGCACGAGTTTCACAGTACTAATGTGGAAATAAAACTTCTCCTTGGCATGATTGAGCAATACAATCTTCTCTGCTCCCAGAATGTCACCTTGTGGCTGGCAAAAATAGCGATGCAGAAATGTAATGGTACATTTGTATTTTCTGCTTAGAAACCTGAATATAATATAAGCAGTTCTATTGAGCCTTTGGTCTGAGCTCCTCAGGAAATTATTTAGGTGGATGTGTGAATTTTCAAAATTGGCAACATTGTAGCAGAATTGACAGTGATACAGACATGTAAATAGCACAATTATTTTGTTCTGTCTCTCTCATCACACACTTTCAGTAATACATTCAGTATGTATATCAGTTATACATCTAAGACTACTGTGTATGTGTAAAATCTAATAAAGTATGGTGTTTAAGAGCACTGCATTTTAAGTTACATGTGCAGATATTAGTAAAGGAGGCTAAAGGTTATACAGTATACTACAGTATAATAGGAACAGATTCCACAATAAATTACGTAGAATTCAATCATAGCCATCTCTCAGTGATTTAATAAAAACTTCTGTTTTGGGGAACCCTTATCTCCCTTTGGAGGTGAGTGTCTATAGTAGTCCTTAGCATCAAACAGGAGATGTCATTTTAAGAGGTTAGTGGCACCGCATCAGCATGTAGATTTTTTTTATTTCTTCCACTATAGAAATATCAGTACCATACTACAATAAATTCAAGGAAAATCTTTGTATCACCAACAGAATTTACTGAGTTTAAAGCAAGTGATCACACAATACTATTATAATCTCAAAAGAAGAGCTGACAGGTCTGATATGAATGTTGACAGATCAAAATGTTGACAGTTGAGTATTATGTTAGTATTTGTTTGTAACATCTGTAAACTTAATGTAATGCAGGCGGCTTGTAAAAAACAATCAGAAATGTAATAATATATATGTAAAACTAACATTACTCAACTGTCAACGTTCTGACCTGTCGATATTGTGACATAACAACCAGCAAGGGAGCCGACGGCATTCAGTTATCTAATTATTTTGGAGCAACCTGGTTCTCAAAATATTCTGGTGATGCCCCCAGTCGGGGCATATCATTTTTACGTTTTCAAGGTAAAGATACAGTCTGTGCAACATTGGTACCATCTATCAGAAAATCACAAAGTGGAAAATTTTATTGAACAACAATGTTCAACTTTATGACCAGGGAATTCTGGGCCAATTGTAAAACCATTATAAAAATGGCAAGTTTGAATTGGACTGGGGAACATATCATAACACTGCCTATGTTTCTGAACCTACTTGACAGTAACTGACTCCATATCCCATGCAGAAAAATTGGGGCTGACATACAAAACCGAATGATATTACTTCCACAGCAAGTTTATAGTATTAAAGATGTTACCTGACAATAGGGGACATAAATGTATGACAAAACTGTGATAATGAGTTGTCAGCATCACTCAAGAGAGCACGGGAGACAACTGTCTGTCTGCAGAAGTGAGTTCCTGAGAGAGAAGTGGGGCAATTCTACATAATTGCCCTGTATTTCTACACTCAAATTCTGAAACTGATTTCATGTAAATCAAAGGTTAATCCCAGAGGTCAAAATGATAAACCATAATCTGGTCCATGAAGTCCAGTCAACAATGTTGAAATTGTAAAATGTTCAAAGAAAATTTAGAACAGTCTTTAATGCGCCAAAAGGAGTTCTGCAGCCAGGCACCAGCAATAAGGACCAGACCACCACTGGACAAAACTTGTGTAGGAAAAATGTAGATGATTACGATTCCCCACGGCGCTCCTACTTTCACAGGATAAGTAGCAATAGTAGTTGATAAACCTCAATTTCTCAAGCCAAATACCATAAAAGAAATCAGAGAGAGGAGGAGTATTAATAAAAACTAAATATTCAATTTAATTGCAACATATAAAAACTTGTGTACAAAATACAGATAAAAACAATAACAGTACAAAGTGTCAGTTTTTGATTGAGCAAAAAACACCAGGGCATACCAGAGTGAAGGAGGGGTGAGAAGATGGAAATACAGCGCTGTAGAAATCACCCTTCTCCAAAAACAACGGTCAGCTCCTTAGTGCATACTCAAACTCCTCGCATCGACGCGTTTCAGCTGGTATCTCCAGCCTTTATCAAGATCCTGTTGAAATTGTAGTTCACAAATATTGGGTTAGAGGAGTCAGATATCCTTTAGTGGTAATAATATCAAATTGCTCTTAGATGTGACACCTATGGAACAAAAGTTTGGAGTAGTCACAAAGCATTTTCATAGGTTTAGTTAGCTTTAACAGACCTCATAAAAGTATATACACCACAAATATATACTGAAATATCGAAAAAAATAAAATAATTTAATTTTAATATAATACAATTTGAACCTGTAATACTTTCTATTATAATGGAATATTTTTTGCAGCATAGAAAATTTTAAATCTGTCTGCAACCACAGATCAATACAATAGTTTTTAGATGATAGCATTATTCTTATATTTAAGAACACTAGCAATACCTTAAAGATATTTTCAAGCAACTGGTTTAGAAGTGAAGCCAATAAAATACCATGTGTTAAAACCAAAAAATAGCTATCCAGGGCATGGCAGGAGTAACTTCTGGTCCTCCTAATATTAAAGCAGCAAGAGACGGGTCTTCTCCTGGCAACAATGAAAGAGATCACACATTTTTTGAATTTGTTAGCTATTACACAAAGATTTTTCCAGTGTATAATGACGTTATTAAGTAAAATATGAAGTCTGTCCTAGTACAAGGAGAACATAGGCGAGTTAAAACCTTGAAAAGTTGAGGTCTTTGAAAGGGGTGAGAATGTAAAAATTACAGTATCATCAATTTCAGTTCCTGGGCCAAGATCCAGACCCCTGCAGGCTTTAAGTGCGTGCGGAGGTCCGTAGGTACACGCATGTAACAGGTAGTGTATGCCCCTTGCACTCCCCGCTGGCGGTAGTAAATCAGGATACTTACATGTCCAGATTCCTACCTTAACTTTTATGACTAGGTCTGTGACCATGCAACCGTAAGCCCTATCATTTACATGACTCTCCCTGCCTACGGTTGCAATCTCCAGTTAGAAAGTATGGCTTCCGAAAAAAGGGAAATTCAAAAGTTACTTTTTGAATGTCCCTTTTTTCCGAAGCTCACCCATTCACTTTCGGAAAGAACAGATCACTCTGCCGCACCTCTGCCGCTGCTCGCTGGACCGAGGGGACAGGTGAGTAAAGTCTTTCTGTGGGGTTAAGGTCAGGCTGCAGGGGAGAGAGGGTTAGGGTCAGGCTGCAGGGGAGGGAGGGTTAGGGTCAGGCTGCGGGAGATGTTGGGTTAGGGTCAGGCTGTGGCAGATGGAGGGTTAGGGTCAGGCTGCAGGGGAGGGAGGGTTAGGGTCAGGCTGCGGGAGATGTTGCGTTAGGGTCAGGCTGCAAGTTAGGGAGGCTTTAGCCTATTTAACAAAGCACTTTGCATTTCTTTACTGTTGGATTATGAACAGACCCTTCAACATGACACATTCCATTATGTACAATTTAATCTGCTCCTAAGCTTCCAACTGTCACACTCACCTGGTTTAAATGAATGACCTGATATTTTAAAAACAATTTGCCTCTTCTACAATGGTGGTGACTATAGTAACTGACAGATGTAAACTGAGGAGCAGAGTATTTTTGTACCTATTGGAATGTGTTATGTTGGAGGGTATGTCTGAAATTACATCTGTGCCTTGCTTTAGTTTGTTACTGCACCTGCCTTTTTTCCTTGTGGAATCCAGTTCTGGTTCTTGACCTGTTTATTCTGTATCAGTACCTGGATCCAGCTTATCCTGTCTCAAGTACATGAAACCTTTTACTTGCATCTGTATCTTTTTACCTAAAACCTGTTCCTTACATTTGTAGTCTATCTCAAGTACTTGCAATCTCTTCTCAGTATCCATGACTTGTTCCTGCTACCTGCAACCAACTCCTGGCATCTGCTACCTGTTCCCAGTATCACTATCCTGTGCGCAATTCCTGCATCCAGTATTTAGGTCCTGCTATCTCACTCCTCTGCCAGTCCTATGTGTGTGCATCTTTGTGAGGGCTGAGAACTGCAGAGCTACATAAAAGTCCATACTCACTAGCAGGATCCCTGGTAATCACATATACTATGTTAGATTTTCCTCTTCCTACAAGGTCACACTGGTGACTAGGGCTGCTTCATTTTCTGACCTAGAAATGTAACATTCTTATATACTTTTTATCACTGCAGCTGTTACTGATGCCTGACTGACTATCACTGCTATGTTCTTTGCTCCACCTACACCTTTTGTGTATTTATTTCATTGTCTTTATCTTCTCTTCTAAATGTCTTTCCACACTTCTCCTCTATTGTCCTCTAGATGATAATTTATAACTATCTGTCATACTTGGCTCAACCTATTTTGTCACCATGGTAACTTAAACAGTTAACAGGCTCCGTCACCTTAAAGTTAAACAAAAAACTTTATTCAAAATGACACTGTCTTCTGTACATTACACCTTACAAAAATTACTTCATCTATTTTTCATGTAACAAGTACAATTATTATGATGTAGCTGTGATTTGTTTTAACATACTAGTCTGTTTATAGTTGATTCAAATAGATTGCATTTATTTACTGTTGGTAAGGACTGACTGCATGCTTTCTCTTCCAAGAAGTCAGAGTGCTGGTTTTCTAAACTGTATTAGCTGTATAAAAACTTATTAGGTAAGAAATAGAACATCATTAAAACATAATTGGAGGAAAAATTTTACCTTAGGTATTTTTTTTAATTATAGCAGCCTTATGAAAACCTTAGGTGCAAGATAATCTGATTATGTCTGTGCAGCAGTAAGACATTATACTGCTCTTTTATTTAGTACAGTTATTGTGTTTATGATTTTACTATATGTAGATTTACAAGCTAAATGCTTGTTCACATTGACAAAGAACAACAATTTTATTTTAGGTGTGTAAATCTACTTTGGCAATAACATAATTTTCAATTCATATTGAAAAATTGTTCAGAGTGAATTTGTTAACATATTTGAAAGTTTTCACATAAACAAAGGGTTTTCAACAAAATATAATATGTATGCCCTATAACCTAATGTCTCAGGTAACTTTTTCATGCCCAGAACAGAAGTATACACAACTGAAGATTAAAAACTAGACACAAATCACTGATGCGACTTCCTGTGTTTGGAGATGTATGAATCCAGATGTGAACAATATGAACAATAGCATAAGTAAGCAGAGTTATACATATACATAAGGGGCTGTATATATATATATATATATATATATATATATATATATGTATGTG
>WWET01000961.1:357175-389146 GCA_011038615.1 Limnodynastes dumerilii
CGTCCCCCAGCGTTACTACATTCAGGTTAGTGTAGGTGGGCGGGGGGAGTTAGTTTAATGAGGGAGGGAGGGAGGGGTTTGCGGGCATACGCTCCTGTGTGAGCATATTTTCCCTTGCTAAGGCCAGCTGAAGTTAGGGTAGCTTTCAGCCGGCGTAAGCGAGGGAAAATACGCTCGCACAGGGGGAGTGTCGGGTAGAGTGCACGCCGATACATCGGCGTAAGTCTGGATCAGGCCCTAAATCTGGAAATTAATAAGGACAAGACACAGGGGTGATGAAAGGAGGGAAGAGGGCCCTGCTCATAAGAGCTAGCATGCTAAGAGGAAGGGGGTGAAGAAACAGGAGACACAGGGATGAAGTTGGGGAGGTCAAGTAAGCGTAGTTGGAGAAAGAGGGTTTTGAAGGATTGAAGGTCACTCACACCACAAAAAATACTGATTATTGATTTAGAAAATGGTATGTTCCGTATATGAATAAAACAGAGCTAATTATATTCAGTTCCTAATTGTCGGTGTATTAATATGACTTAATATAAAGTAATAGGATGTACTTGGTCAAAATAAATAAAAGGGTTTATAAGGAAGACTTTTGTAATGTATATAATAAATCAAAGAAATATTGCCATTATTTTAGTATAGAATAAATGTCTTTATTCCAAGTAAAAATGAATGCAGCTCTTCTTCTACCTTTGAAATAATATCAAAATAATGGAGAAAGTAATGACCTAGTACAGCGAGCTACTATTTAAATTACTATGCTTGAAGAGCACATTACAAACCATATACAACATTTCAATAGAGTCATCAAGGAAAATGGATTTGCTTTGTATCATTACAATACCATTATGTTAATAATAGGAGCTTAGCGTGCATTGTTTTAGAATTGGATGGACTGCTATGTCTTATCACAATAAACCATAATGGGTGAAGAAAGTGCATTTACTGGGGCTTTGCCATACGGGCTTTTTCTATTTTTTCCTTGCAAATGGAATTTAAGGTTCTGAAAAGTCCTTATTCTTGGACCTTTAAATAGATTGCAGTTTATCATCCATTTTTAGTGATTCTTTAAATAGCATTTCTAGGCTTATTTCAGTTCATATGATTCATCAGACTATTAAAAATACAAAACAAATACATGCAAAATGTACAGTCTCTCTTATATTACACAGATTTGCAATGAAAAACTTGTCGACAATTAGTTGATTTTACACTACAAAACAATCATTTAATTTAAGCCCTTTGGACTGTATCCAGATCACATTATGCACAAGAGATGGGAGTGAACTCCCCCTGTCACTTCCCTCTCTTGTGCAGGCTTTATAGCAGTTACGCTGCCATAAGCCTTCATTAAGTTAAACACATGGATCAGGGGTCTGTACAACCACTGATCCATGCATATCCTCTAAACCCAGCCCCTACTGTACATTTTGAATCCCCCTTTCCCTCATAATATGTGCGGACGGAGGAACGAAGTTCCATATGATAGAAGTTACTATCGAAAAACAGTAGTAACATCTGGAGAGCATATGCACCCTCCAGTCAAAACACGCCACTTACACACTTTGCTTGTGTAAGTGACAATGGACAAACATGTGGATTCGGTCCTTTAAGAGCGTTTTTATATTATAAAAATATGTATTTAAATAATTCCCCAGACAGCGAGATACAGTGATGAGAAGTTGTAAAGAAACTTCTAAGGAAGAATAACATAATAGCGTCAGGATTTTTCCGAATGTCAGGTACAGAAATAACCTGTCATTTTGCACCGCGTATGCACAGTACCAAAAAAAACTTGCAGTCACCCAATGCTGCGCCCCATACGGAGTTCATTCTAAACATGGAAGACAATTCAATCTTGCATGCGTGGTGGGCAGGAATAGCTATCGAAATATAAGGGCCATGTATTTTACCTCCGTACATAGCAGAGCAGGGGGAAGGCCCTCTTCTCCTACATTAGGAGTTTAGGATCACAATATCTGTACATTTGCCTCCACAACGGAGGCAAATGTACAAATTTCACTGTAAACTCTGGATAAGGCCCCCTAAAAGGACTTAGGTTGCTTGAAGAGTTTAAAGGTGAAATTCCTTTCCCCAAAAAAATATTGGAGCTGTAATTGAAAGATTTAATCAAAATCAAGGAGATGGAACACAGCTACCAGGGTTGGTGGAACATCAGCATGATTGCACACTACTTTCAGGTGTGCACAGTAGAGCAACAGTATACATTTATATCTATCATTTCATGCATAAAACTTAAATTTTTCAGGCAGAACATGTAATATTATACTATTTCCCCATATTTCTGCATCCACTTTCCGAAAAAACCCTGCGTAATAAAGAAATTTAGTGGTCATATTAGATATCAGCATACAAAACCAGAAAGTTCAGCAATCACTTGCAGATAGTTTTCAGTGACCCTAATTTTGCAGGCCTGTGTTATGTTTTTTTATTTTTTTTTACTCTTAGAAACAGATTAATATTTTGGGGTGGAAGTGCTAACATTATAGACGCACTTGAATGAATGTGACTCAGATTTTAACATAGTTAAGAAAATGTTTTCTGCTTCTGTTTCTGTGTCATGTTCACTGACACACTGATTTATTATGTTTTTATGTTTTTTTTTGTGTTTTTTACATATAAATTACCATCCAAACAAGACAGTTTCAAAGACAATTTTTCTAAGAATTATATTCAGCTATTCCCTACTTATCCCACTGAGTTGCAAACTGCAATTTGTAGAAACCTTTCATTTGCAGAAATTATTTGCTTATTGTTCCTCATTACATTCATAGTATTCGCAACTAGACAGCGCTAGGCTTCATAATGTCCCAAGTTAATGTTGCCACCCTCCTTAAGTGGCTTTTAGCATAAAAAGCTTGGGACAATAAGGGGATTTTATGAGTTACATCAGTTGCTTTGCAATTCACCAATTACATCTTCTGTCTCTGTTTTGGTTGCTTTAAAATAGCTGATCATGTGTAAAATAGCAAAACAGCTATATTGAAATACAGACCTGTCATGTTCTTTTAAGACCAAAGAATTCAAAGTAAGATACATTGTGTAATTGATATTACATGCATTCATTGTACAACCCCCAGACACATCCATATTAGGTACAAATACGTGCATTATGCAGCACATACAATATTTATCTAGTGCTCATTGGCACATTATTTATTGACGTGGTAAACATGTGTCTAGCTCCTCTTACTTTCCGTGTATAGAATAATAGCTCTCTCATGATAGGCAATTCCTATAGCATGTATTTATTTCATATCCTGACAACTCAGGGGAGCACAGCTGACATGACTGCAGTCTGCAAATTAAATAGGATATTGCCCTAGAGCCTCATTCCTGTTATCAGTTTTATAGACAACTCTAACCTATCTCATGCACAATACCTCAGTTCTTTGTGTTGCACTGCAGCAACTGTGAATCACTAACTTACAATGAGAATATTCAGCTGAGAAACGGCATTCATATTCAAAAGAAATATTACATACTATTGCAACAGGAAACAAGCTTTGTTCTGGGATACTGATGCCAGTTTGGATACTGATAAAAATCATATTCATATACTTTTCCCTTTACTGTATGGATTTTCAGGTAAAAATCTGTAATTACCCACAGGGGCAAATTAAAGATTTATAAAGGAAAGAAGAAGGGGGTCAATGCCATGCCCAAAAGCAAGACCAGCATGCAGTATGTGCTCACTTCTCTTCACACATAATATGTGTAATATGTATGTATGTATGTATGTATGTGTAATATGGGGTGCACAGCTGCCATGCACATGCAGCAGCAGTGTAGAGCAGAAACAATCTGTCCTTGAAGTTGACACGACATCCTGACAGATTGTGACAGTCACTTACTAGCTGGACTGTTCCTGCAAGGAAAATATACACGAGGTTAGTTGATCACAATAGAGGGACCATCCACCATCAAGTATATTGACCTCTTTCCCAGTCAATATTCCTGTACTGCCTATACAAGTGAAACTTATACGTTTCTGATTGATTACTCTCAGTTAGTATTAGTCTAGGGTTATGTGTTTAAGTATGTGTTTATTAAGGCGTGATCTTCAAGCGCTCATCCAAAATGCACCTGTTCAGGCTAGCCTACCCCTCCTCCACTTTACATCCTCACTGCATCCTACATCTATCCCTTCTTTTCCGTTGCCCCCCCGAGTTTCATACATGTCCTTCCTTTCCCCTGTACTCTGTTCACACCAGCAGTCCAATTCCTTCTTCATCTTTATGTCTTCTGTAAGTTCATCCCTCCCACTTAGTGTGTTAACTCATGTGAGCAGGGCCCTCCATCCTAGCGTTGTTCCCTCCTCCACCCCCCCCCCTTACTTCTTACCTTCTTAACCTCTCACTGTGCTCTATCCCTTCCTCCTTGATCTGCCAAGCTTGACACCTCGCATTTTGCCTCGAGTTATGTACTATGCTGTCCATCTCTACCGTGTATGTCTGTACTGTATTTGTTGTTGTATTTTGTACAGTGCAACGGACACCTTGTGGCGCCTTATAATAAACGATAATAATAATAGTTTATGATCAGTTAAATGGATTTGATCTTAATAACCCTGATAGCTTTTTACAAGTATGATTATAAACTAAAGTTAAAAGAAGATACCTCTAAAATAATCATAATCAGTTGTATTCCAAAGTACCAGTTCTTTTGTCACAAGGCAATTTCCATCTAGTCTATAGAACGTTTGCTATTGCCTGTGCCTATTTTTCTTCTAAATAAGTCCCAGAATGTTTAATAAAGTATCTTTTAACAAGTATGAAACCTACTTTTTTCAGTTTGATTATGTTCTGTTTTTTTTTATTAAAATAAATTTATTTACAAAACTTAAATACATAACTACATAGAAAAACACTGAACCAAGCTCAATGTATTATTTATTATACAGATCACAGTTTAACCATTGATTTAGTGGTCCTTATGGGTATTCTTCTGATTTCCATGTATTGTTTGTCTGTTAATATCAGAACCATGATTATTACATCATGTTTAACCACTATGGGCTTGATCCAGAAATAAGTAAGTCAAAGGATTTACGCAAATCTCTTGCACAAGTTACCCACATGAGTGTACCAGTTGTTATGCTACCATAACTTCCAGCATACGGAACTGAGTTACAAATTCCCATCACACAGACGAGGATAGGCATGCTAATGAAGGGCCAGTGGAAAAGAACAGAAGGTCCACATGGATCTACGTCTGGATAGACACAGATCCATGCGGAGGAGTTAAGGTAGGGTTCTGGACACTTACATGCATATTGAATATAGACTTAAAATATGGGGATTTTTTAACCCATATTGAATAGTGATATATTAGGGGTATATATGGGTATGTGAATAAATACATACACAATTAAATAAATGTGTGACATAATTATTAAGGATCAATAATCTGATAATATATTATGTGATAATAAAAATGTGAAAATGTGTGGAAAACTATAAGTGATATATATGTATAAGAGGACTATTCTTATCATAGAGAGTTCTTATGTACCATCACTTACGGTACTTGGTATTCCCAGGAGGTCCCCCTATCCAGTACTGGGACAGCCAATTAGTCCATGTTAATAAATAAAATAAAAAAATTAACTATTATTTTTTTAAATAATGACAAAATAAATAATAAAAAAATAATTCTATACATATATATTTTTCCCACTGGAATCCCAACGGTGATCTTTATTCATATATATGAACAAGGTATTCTGGTGGGCAAAAGAAAAAAAAAAAGAGTTAACTCACCTGCTCGTTAAAGTTAATTGTGGTGCATGCACAGTGGTTTATAGTTTAGGGACTTGAAATTTTAAAAGTCGCAAAAGATAGCCACTGTGCATGCATCGAGTCTTGTCATCCGAGGACACTGAACGTCTCCGGCGAAAGTCCCACAGACCATCACGGGACTTCGCCGGAGGAGTAAGCAATAGTAAATTTGGGGGATGATATTTCCAGGCTTGTTGCAAGGCACAGTGAGTCTAGATTACTTAAATAGCGCTTGCTGTGCTATTATAACGTGTATCTACACAGCGCTAGAGGACTTTTTTTTTTTTTGGTATACTTATGTTGTTGTACCTACAATTGTAGGTAGAATAGTTTTGAGAAAAAAAAGAACACAACCACCAATTTATGGCACTTTAAACTTCTTACCACCTCTACAATAATAGATGCTGCTGGATCATGGGCTTGTGAAGCCCTAATATACACTACATGCAATGAAACAAGAAGAAAGAACCAGCACTGTAACAAAGAAAAAAGAACCAGCGCTGTAACAAAGTGAAAAGAACCAGCACTGTAACAAAGAAAAAAGAACCAGCACTGTAACAAAGAAAAAAGAACCAACACTGTAACAAAGAAAAAAGAACCAACACTGTAACAAAGAAAAAAGAACCAACACTGTAACAAAGAAAAAAGAAAAATGAAGCAGTGCTGTAACAAAGAAAAAAGAACCAGCACTGTGACAAAGAAAAAAGAACCAGTACTGTAACAAAGAAAAAAGAACCAGCACTGTAACAAAGAAAAAAGAAAAATGAAGCAGCGCTGTAACAAAGAAAAAAGAACCAGCACTGTGACAAAGAAAAAAGAACCAGCACTGTAACAAAGAAAAAAGAACCAGCACTGTAACAAAGAAAAAAGAAAAAAGAACCAGCACTGTAACAAAGAAAAAAGAACCAGCACTGTAACAAAGAAAAAAAGAACCAGCACTGTTACAAAGAAAAAAGAACCAGCGCTGTAACAAAGAAAAAAGAAAAAAGAGCCTACACTGTAACAAAGAAAAGAGAATCAGCACTGTAACAAAGAAAAGAGAACCAGCGCTGTAACAAAGAAAAAAGAACCAACCCTATAACAAAGAAAAAAGAACCAGCATTGTAACAAAGAAAAAAGAACCAGCGCTGTAACAAAGAAAAGAGAACCAGCACTATAACAAAGAAAAGAGAACCAGCACTGTAACAAAGAAAAAAGAACCAGTACTGTAACAAAGAAAAAAGAACCAGCACTGTAATAAAGAAAAAAGAACCAGTACTGTAACAAAGAAAAGAGAACCAGCACTGTAACAAAGAAAAAAGAAAAATGAAGCAGTGCTGTAACAATGAAAAAGAACCAGCACTGTGACAAAGAAAAAAAAAAACAGTACTGTAACAAAGAAAAAAGAACCAGCACTGTAACAAAGAAAAAATAACCAGCACCGTAACAAAGAAAAAAGAACCAATACTGTAACAAATAAAAAGGAACCAGCACTGTAATAAAGAAAAAATAACCAGCACCGTAACAAAGAAAAAAGAACCAATACTGTAACAAAGAAAAAGGAACCAGCACTGTAACAAAGAAAAAATAAGCAGCACTGTAACAAAGAAAAAAGAAAAATGAAGCAGTGCTGTAACAAAGAAAAAAGAACCAGCACTGTAACAAAGAAAAAAAATGAACCAGCACTGTAACAAAGAAAAAAAAATAGCGCTGTACAGTGAAACACCACTTACTGTCCTAGCTGCAGTGTAGGAGGAGCGCAGACTTGTATTTACATTTGTCTTGTTCCCACCGCTAGGATTGTTTACTGCTTCAAAGGCATGGGGATCAGCTGAGCCATATCTCCTGCATAACACAGCCCCTGTGGCTGTGCTTATTTTACCTGCTCAGCTGCTCAGTTCTCATGTTCCTGACAGCTGATTGGATAAGCAGTACAAGTAATCACCGCTGCAAGGGATCAGCTGAGCCTCGACCCCTGAATACACAAGTCACAACTGCTGAGCTAAAACACTGCTGCAGCACTTACTTGTACTGCTTAACCAATCAGCTGTCAGGGACATGACAGTAATGACATGATAGCAATACAAGCAAGCGCCGCTGCAGGGGATTAGCTGAGCAGCGGCTTGTGTGTTCCACAGCAGCTGCCAGCATTAGGGTCCCTGAGCATTCTGTGATGTTGCCATAGACAACTGCCTAAACCTGCATAGTGGTAGCACCGAGTCTGACCTCAGCATCACTTACCAATCTCATTATTGGTAATGTTAACATAAATCTTTTTAGAAAAATTATGATTAAACAATGTAATTATAATCTTTTGTCGTCTAATAATCTGGTAATTAAAAAGCAACACATTGTGGGTCTTCCTATTTACAATAAAAATAAAGAAAATTCCAAAATGCAGAAAAGCGTATTGAAATTTTGCTACGTTATGCAGCCATTAATGGACAAGAAATTTTTGTGGACATTTTTAAAGCAAAAGTTTAAAATCGCAGTTCAGTGCTATTCTCTACAGTGCAGCACATTTGATTAAAGGACTTGTGTTCATATGAATGCTTCTACTGTGCATTATTCATTCTGAGCACATATTGTTTCCTGGGGTTTGTTGAGATTTGGCTCAGCAGCTTTTATAGCCAAATAAATGTAAAAAAATGGAAATGAAAAGAAGTTATGGCAGTTTTTTTTTCTTTGTAAAAGACTAGCAGTATGGAATTAAAGTGCAAACGAAAAATGTGATAGAAGACGATCCAGAGTCAAAGTCTGCATGTACAATATTCATCAAGTAGATGCATATATAATCTTTTCTAAAGGGTCAGCCTTCACAAACAGCATAGTAATATAAAATAAAGGTGCTCCCTGGATGCTCATGTTGTAGGTTTACTGACAGCACAAACAATCTTTTGTAAAGTAAAACAGAGTTTTATTTCATTGGAAAGAATGAGAACATTATTCATGTACAGGAAAGCAAAGCTTGAAGAGAGTTATTTACTCACATTGATGTATGGTGTAAAGGACTAAATCTATTGCATAACATAAAGACATTTGCTTTCATTGTCTGACATGCAGTAGACAAATTAAAGCTCCATATTACTCAAGGTTCTTTCAATTCAATGACATCAGTGCAAGGTCACTTTAATTTTTCCTTTTAAGCTACTGTAAAAAATATCCAGACCCCCGTACATTAGGCTACTTACTCTTGTGTAAGAAATCCTAACTGTAACATCTGCGCATGTTCATGCCAGATGTTATGACAGGGATCTTCTAGCATACCAAATGTGACAGGGGAGTTCAATCCCCTCTTCCATGCAGGCTTCCAGTCCTTTGTGGGTGAGGAACATGCACAGGGGTCTGGGTCCAGCTCTATATGACCATTTAGCAAAATTGCAAAGAAAGAGATTTTGGGGATAGAAAGAGAAAAAGGTACATGGAGATACCTGTGCTAAAACAACCTCCTGCAGCTTTTACATGTACCCAGGGCAAATATATTTCCTATGGAGTAATACTTTCAAATTTACGAAGTACAATAAAGAAATATTGCTCAGATCCTGCCAGAAGGTGTTTTGAGTTTGTAACGATCTGTTACATCTATCCAGCTCTCCCAGATCCTGCATTACAGCTTTGTATTCAAATGATATATCTAATTACAAACCACCTTGGTAACCTAGTAAAGGAAAAAGAATAGGAACCATTTTTGAATGAATATACAGCAATCTGGACTATTAAGAGACTTCTAAAGGGGCACTACAAGGACTTTTACTATTGGATTGGATTTATGTCTGTTGGTCTTATTTACAGACCTAGTCAGGTCAGATGGCCGACTTGATATTAAATATTGTGCAGTTTGAGCTATATTCCAGGTATAAATATATTTCTCATTTCCGTTTTGCAAGCTGTAGATCCTCCTCTTTGTTTGGAAAGACAGCAGCAGGTGTTTGGAGCACAGCGCCTTTATGGAATTCCTTATTTTACCACCAGCGCTCTTTACATGAACCCATCACCTCAATCTCTGCATATCAGTCATTCCCATGCATTGTTTTTATGGGGAAAACTATACATCAAATGCTAAAATTATACTGCATTAGAATTCAGTATTCTCAAACATGTGGTACAAAATATACAGCCTTATGGAAGGACCATACTTATTAAGTATTTTGGCATCTCACCTAATCATTATTTCTGCCCTCATAAATGGTATAGCCACACAGGACCAGATCCAGACGTAGTAGATGTGTGCATTTTCCGCTCTTTGGGTGGGAACCCTTATTTAAGGCATAATTGCCGACTGGAATGTCTGGGGGGCTCCCAAAATTCGGGCAGTTATCCCGGTATCCCGAGAGAGCCAGCAAATCTCCTGCAAGGGACTTGAGGTTCGTGGTTTCCATGAAACCACGGCCTCAAGTCCTGCCCCCCTGCCTGGCAACACTAGTTTACTAGTGTTGCTAGGGACAGGGAGGGACTTGATGACGCAAATTGCGTCCTCAAGACCCACCCCCATCCCTATGAAACCATGAAAGGGGTAGATGATAGGGCTTAATTACGCGATTTGCATAAATCGTGTTGTTAAGCCCCGCACCCTGCATGCATCTATGGCTTCCCTCCGGGACATCCCTTTAAAAGGCGCAACCCTGATTTAAGGAGCACACATGTGCACTTATACGGATTCAGGGGGAGCTCTGAATCCTCATGATCCAGGATTCCGGTCTGGAATTCTTTCCATCAGTGGGGCAGGAAGGAGTGGGTTGTGCGCTGTGGGGGTAGGGATGCATATTGTATATATTGTACATATTGTATTGTTCGGACTTGATGACGCAAATTGCGTCCTCAAGATCCACCCCCATCCCTATGAAACCATGAAAGGGGATGATAGCAGAGGGGTGGGACTTAATTACGCGATTTGCATAAATCGTGTCGTTAAGCCCCGCACCCTGCATGCATCTATGGCTTCCCTCCGGGACATCCCTTTAAAAGGCGCAACCCTGATTTAAGGAGCACACATGTGCACTTATACGGGTTCCAGCACAGCTCTGAATCCTCATGATCCAGGATTCCGGTCTGGAATTCTTTCCATCAGTGGGGCAGGAAGGAGTGGGTTGTGCGCTGTGGGGGTAGGGATGCATATTGTATATATTGTACATATTGTATTGTTCTGGAACTGACCCACATTAATTGTTTCATAATACAGGTCTGCTCACATTTTATACTGTACATCTTTACTGCTTTAATGTCAGATTAACTTTTATCTGTGGTCAAATACCAATCTTAGACTGTATACTAAGTATTTTAATTTGGACACAAAATTCCAAACGCTGCCAAAACAGAAAACCAATCAAAATACTGATGCTGCTTCATAAAACCTGCTCTATATACTGTAAGAAATATAAGATTTAATTCACTTTTTGGACCATGAAACAAACAAACTAATAATAAGACTTGGAAAGCCATTGCCTCCCTGGTAGAGAAAGTGTTAAATATAATACTTATAAGAATTGGAATTTTACGAACACTACAAAAAACAGTTGAACAAATAACTTTGAGGGTTGATGTAAATTAGATAATATATGTCCTAGAAGTGATTTCCTATACTTCAGTCAGTAGCTCTAAGAAGGAAATCCATTTAAAACTCTCCCTGATTCTAAATCAAGTCACTTGCTGCTGGTCTGAGTAGAAAAATAGATTTGTTATTGTGGGTTTGAATGTAACAACATGAGTGCAAGGTAATTATACATACTACTTGTATTAAATGAATTTATCAATATGGAATTGAAGAGTACAAGCTGTTGATTTACAGTGAACACTCCGCAAGATATCCATTCATTCTGTTTTTGGGGTAGGTCTGGGTAACCTAGTTTGTCAGGCTGGAAAAGATATTGCCATGGCAAAGTACATAAGGCTTCCAATACAAAATGCTTGGAACATACAGTATACTGTTTATTGTTCTAAGACCAATTTGGTATTCTATTCCATTGTGATAATAGCAAAACACAGCAAAGACTAGATGTTTACTAGAAGAACTAATCTGACACTCTCATCTCATACATACATAATGGAATAACAGTGTATCAAATCTCTCCGATTTGGGTTTCTCGTAAGTCAATCTAGCCACAGCTTCACATGTTGCTAGGCAACAGAAAAAATAAGCACATGGTTTTTGAGGTTAAACAACATCAGTCCACTGACATAGTTGAAGCTATCTCACTTTGTAATTACAGCTGATTGCAGCTGGAGAATAAATCAAAGGCACAGCTACATCACAAGTACATCAAGGCTTTTCAGAAAGTGTTTTTATAAGAAATTCAACTGTTCTTTGACTTTCTTGTCTGATTTTTGTTTTAAGATTGAAGGGCAGTGGAGTTTATGACATGATATAGATTATTAAAAAATTTAAGAGTTCAATTCATATATGGAAGGAAAATGGCAGTAGCAGTATCTATCTATATAATAACATGTTGTTCATTTAGATTGTGTTTTATTTCAAACACATAACAAAATGTATTAAAAGACAGAAGTAAGTACACAGGTGCTGTTCCAAAGTTGTGCTTTTGTCTGTTTTAAAGGCAGAAACGTAGCAGGGATTCATACTGTGCATGCCCAGAATGGGAGCCACCACAGAAAGGTGGGCACACTGCTGCCCATCCGCCTGTGTTCACATCTGTGTGATCTGCACTAGTAGTCAATCTTTGTTTATTAAGAGGAAGAGTACAAACACAAACATTGGTCACATGAACAAAAAAAGGGAGAACAGAATGCAGGTATCTGGAGACCATACAGAAATCTGTTAAATTAAGCTTTCTTATAGTCAGTAATGCAAGTTAACATTATCCTCTACAGTATATTGGGGCAAGTATTGATAAAACCAATTAGAACACATCAAGAAAAGAGAAGAAAGAAAAAAAAAAGAGAACGAGGGAGGACAAAGGGGGGAATTGGAAATGATGGTGGAAGATCGAGATGGGGGGAAGCCAAGGCCGCCTTGTTAGTTCAGGACCTAGGTTACTAGGGGTGGAGGAGCGTTGGGTGAGTTAGAAGAATGCTTGGAGTCCATATAAGAGGCCCATGTGGATAGATAATCATGAAATGTATCAGTTGCTGAGAGGATGACATCATCCATTGAGCAGTAAAAATCTACTCTTATACCATTCCTCTATCATGAGGACTACGGTCAACTGCCAATGGACTGGGATAAGTGCCCTAGCGGCGTTACCCAGGTGCATTAGGAGAGTGTTCCGGAAAGGCGTTTGGTGAACCTGGGGGTAGGGAATGGATCCAGAATTTCGGTCTGTCGGCGTGTCCAGGCCTACAGTTTTCTGGGTGATCTGGATCAACTGTCCCAAAACTGAGGCCTAATTGCACCGCCAACATGAGGAAGGTACCTGGGGTAAGAAAGAGTGCAGAAGTTGGAGAGTTCTGTACCATCGAGTACCATTCATTTATTCGGTAACACCACAGCAGACCCGCCACAATGACCGGACAGGTTAATTGGACTCTATGAGGGGTTTTAGGGCCAGGTTGCAGGGAGGGAGGTCTTAGGGTAAGGCTGCAGGTAGGGGACTCTTAGGGTAAGGCTGCAGGGTGGAGAGGGTTAGGGTTAGGATAAGGATTAGTGTAGGATAAATACTTACATTCAGCATGGAGACTTCAGTCTTCATTGGATCGATTGCTTCTCATCCTGAAGGCAGAAGCAATTGATTAGGCAGCACTTTACAAATGCAAAGTATGTTCGTGTTGCTGACCTACTTCCCTGTGTAAGGTACCTGCACTTCCATGAAAACCTTATACCATGTCAGGGGATGGTGTAAGTCATGGACACAGGGGATGGTGTAAGTAAAAACACAGGTCATATTCAAGGGAGAAATGGCCATATTTATTTAAAAAACCTTGATGTACACATTGAACATATTTTGAATTGAAATGTATGAATGATTTCATTGTTACGAGTATTTTTCTGCAGAAAAAGCACAATTTTTTTTTTAATTACAGAATAGCAGCGGAATACCACTACTGTGCTCTGGCATTCTGGGCATAATATATATAAATCATTTTTACTGGTGTTTTCATAGTGTTAAATTAAAAAAAAAAAAAAAAAAAACCCTCATTCCAAAGTCAGTAAACTGACAGCGGCCTCATAAATACTAAGCGCAGCCTCTGCCCATATGGCTCTGTCTCAGGGATTACATGCCTACACTTTATCCTATGTCCTATAGAGAGTTTCAGCAAAAACACACAACTCTGGATAGGACCTAAAGCGCATCCACATTCCTCAACTGTAGAAACTCTGCATCAGGTCTACAGTTTGTTGCTTCCCAATATTCAAGGGAAAGGATCCAGAATTTCGGTCTGTCGGCGTGTCCAGGCCTACAGTTTTCTGGGTGATCTGGATCAACTGTCCCAAAACTGAGTTAATTTTGAGCATCCCCACCATATATGCACCATTGAGCCTGTGGCCTAATTGCACCGCCAACATGAGGAAGGTACCTGGGGTAAGAAAGAGTGCAGAAGTTGGAGAGTTCTGTACCATCAAGTACCATTCATTTATTCGGTAACACCACAGCAGACCCGCCACAATGACCGGACAGGTGAATTGGACTCTATGAGGGGTTTTAGGGTCAGGCTGCAGGGAGGGAAGTCTTAGGGTAAGGCTGCGGGAAGGGGAGTCTTAGGGTAAGGCTGCGGGGTGGAGAGTGTTAGGGTTAGGATAAGGATTAGTGTAGGATAAATACCTACATTCAGCATGGAGACTTAAGTCTTCATTGGATCGATTGCTTCTCATCCTGAAGACAGAAGCAATTGATTAGGCAGCACTTTACAAATGCAGGGTATGTTCGTGTTGCTGACCTACTTCCCTGTGTAAGGTGCCTGCACTTCCATGAAAACCTTACACCATGCCAGGGGATGGTGTAAGTCATGGACACAGGGGATGGTGTAAGTAAAAACACAGGTCATATTCAAGGGAGAAATGGCCATATTTATTTTAAAAAAACCTTGATGTATACATTGAACATATTTTGAATTGAAATGTATGAATGATTTCATTGTTACAAGTATTTTTCTGCAGAAAAAGCACTATTTATTTTTTTTTATTACAGAATAGCAGCGGAATACCACTACTGTGCTCTGGCATTCTGGACATTATATATATAAATCATTTTTACTGGTGTTTTCATAGTGTTAAATTAAAAAAACAAAACAAAAACAAACCCTACTAAGCACAGCCTCTGCCCATATGGCTCTGTCTGAGGGATTACATGCCTACACTTTATCCTATGTCCTATAGAGAGTTTCAGCAAAAACACACAACTCTGGATAGGACCTAAAGCGCATCCACATTCCTCAACTGTAGAAACTCTGCATCAGGTCTACAGTTTGTTGCTTCCCAATATTCAATTTAAAGTTCATTACTTCTTAATTTCTTTTCTTCAAGAAAGTTAAATAATATTTTTTTTAAATCTACTTTTTTCATACAGATTTTTAGCCATTTAGCAGCCATTACATAGAGATGCGATCGCTATTAATTGGATCTTTGAATCCAGATGAAGATGATTTAAATCATGTCAGTATATTTTCTAATACATTATATTGGAAATATAGGGGCTGATCCAGAGCTACGGCCACCGCACTAGTTACGGCGGCCGTATGCACAGAAATGCCGTTCTTTAAAGACCACATCTACGCAATCTACATAACAAAACGATACGTAGAGTACGTAAAATAGTTACTATGCATGCGTAGTAGCTACTGTCGGTATTTTAAGACCGTATAATAAACACGTATGGTGTTGAGAATCTAGGCTTTAATTGTTATCTTAATTATTCCAAAAATTTATATTTGGACTTTATCGGTAAAAAAATATTATAAATAGTAAAAAAAAAAGGAACAAAAGACAGGTCCGGCACTCCAAACAAACATTATATAAGACTATGTGCTAGCACATACCTACAAAGGAGGTTTAGTTTACAATGTAGTTATATTGGGTTAAGCTCACCTGCCCAGCATCAAGGTACCACCTGTAGGTGAGTCCCTATACGTTTGCTATATGTGTACTCAGGAGGAATAAATTACTAAATTGTTATCTTAATTATTCAAAAAATTTAAATTTGGACTTTGTAGATAAAAAAAAAGTATTATAAATAGTGAATGCTGAAATGTTATATATGTGTCAGCAGTAATAATGTCAATTTTAGGTATTATCATTATTGTTCAACAATAATTATTGTTCAATGGGTAACAATATCCCTGCATCTGAATCCAGTGCAGATATTTTCACATCTTTGTGTACTTACCGATTCATTAAACCATTGTGACAGGTTTTTGAACTTGCATAAAAGTGCAGACACAAAATAACACTATTCACATTATGACTTTCATGGATTGGATCCAGATATTGAGAATACAAAAGGAAAACTGGTGGAAAGTTACACATAGGCAAAACCATGTAAGATTTCAGAGACTTCGATTCTTGACATGCAGGAAGAACACTTTGCTTTTTCTTATTGCACAGAGATACGGATTAGTTTTCCATTTAAACTGTTTTTAAGACTTGGGCAAGGACACATCACCTCTCAATACTGTTTGCTGCTGGTAAAATTCGCCTTCCCTGCAAATCAGCATGGTTTATGTCCGGGTGCACATATCCACCTGTTACTATTTTTTTATTTTTTTTTCTGAATCCTGTCAAATGTTTTTAACTCCAAAGCCACATTCCATGGTTGTGGTTGATTGATGTACTCAAGCAGAAGCCATAAAGGACTTCCTAAGACTCAGGAGTCTCTGATCTACATTCTTATGGCCAACTCTTTTAGTATGCCAAAGAGACACAGATGGCATCACCCTTGGACTGCCAGGAGTAAGGGGCACCCTCCTACATGTGGTTTGATAATAAGTGTGGTATTGACGTCTGCCCCGTTGTGATTATAGGTATTACATCATTATGAATCAAGGAGGTAGGGCTTGATTATGCTTTTTAATGAAAATTGCTCTGCCATCTGCTTAACATTGCTACGATTTACTGTATTGCACAGTGACAACACGATTCATGTTGCCTGCCAGATGTACTTCCACTCTCAGATAAGAAGAGAGTAGAAAAAATGTTAGTAAGTGTGCTCTGAACTTTTAGGACCTTATTCGGAGCTGCACTTCCACGTATTTATTAGGTGGAAGTGCAGCAGGATACTTCCGAGTACTCCGTGCTATTGGAACGTGAAGTTTCAGTGTTACTACGAGCGCTGTAGCCGGCCCGATTCCCTGCACATCCACGTAACAAGTAACACCCACTCAGGGGCTGGTGTAAGTGTTAAACACAGCCCTACACATGCTAAAAATATTAGCACGTTAAACTTAAACATCAATTTTTGTTTAGACACATTTCAGTTCATACACTACATGATAGTGATTTTTTTTTTGAAAGCCAGAATAGCAACTATTGATTCTGCTCTGGCATTATTTAAAGGATTGTGGTAAATTTATTAGGGGTTAAATTTGATCGTAAATTAAAAAAAAAAAAGTGAGACATGCAAACTTCTATAGCCTTCTAAAATCAAACCTTGCAGCCTCTGCTTATATACATTCATGTATGTCACAAACAGATGCACCTTTTCTGTGCTTCCTATACAGAGTTCCAAAGGTCACTGCTCTGAATAGGAGGTATGCAGCTTGAGTAGCAGATTTATGCATCCACTGCTCAAAAACTCTGAATCAGGTCCCAGGCGTGTGTGGATTATATAGATCGTTTCAAAATTTTATGAAGTGAGCGAGTGTGATCTTGCTTTTTATGTCATCTCACTGATCCACTTTCCACACACCCTTCTGCTGATGGTTTTTCTGTGTAAGGACAGTTGCAATGGTTAGCTACTCTTTGATGAGAAAACTTTCTTGGCAGCACTGAAATAATTGCTGACACATTCACTTGTCAATCAATAGAGAACCAGCACCGATCACACCAATCACATGCTGTTTACTGACTGAGTTTTATTAATGAAGAATGGCTATACCTGTTACAGCTGAGGACAGAAACATGGGGGGAAAAAAAGCTGAATTTGCTGTCATTTTATTTCTATACACGTACAGTGTTTTGTATCAGGCAGCAGTATCACTGACTGTGGATCACAGTGGACATTAAAAGAAAAAAAGAACAAGATCTAAGAGTTATCACAGAACTATGTGTTTAATCGATTCCTCCAACATGTAACAGTTTCCTGTGTATGAATGGATATATTATACATGGTGCTTTAAAAACCAATATTAACAACTTTACACGCAGTGAAAGTAAACATTCTAATTTAATATGGACTATTCAGGTAGGAATTATATGTACATAGTACACCTCATTCATTCCTTTTTCTAAAACCAAATATGAAAATAGTTAACATACAGAAATAGAACTGTGAGGTTGGGAAAACATGAACTTATTTCTTTGCCCTTGTCGACGCACAGAATCATCTGGATTATAACAAATATAATTGCGACTGACAAGATAATCTAGAAGTTTTATCTCTGAATAATGAATGAGTTATGGAATAAGTCATGAAAAGTGAAGGGACATAATGCCAGACAGACTGTTCTCGTTTATTAAAATAATTGTTATTAAAGTTTCATACTAGCGGTATATGATTAAATATTGCTGGGCTGTTGTAATCAAGGCAATGGATTATTTTTGCACACACACTGATGTGTCACTCAGTGCACATAGAAGTTTTCAAATGTAATTACAGAGGTATAGCTCCCGCATAACCATTGCAGTTTAAATGACACCTCTGTACCTGATCTAAAGTTTTAGAGCAGCGAATACACATGTAAAGCACAAAAAATATGCACGCCTAATTCAGATTTATGGGCGCAAGAACTCCAGGTAGGTCTTATGCATTTAAAACATGCAAACAGACATCTGTAGGAAAAATAGATTGAGGTATAAAGCAGCTTATACAAATCGCATGTTTCTAAATATCTTTTTGTTAATGCATTCACAATAATAAATGTTTTCAACATAATTAAAGCCAATTATGTTTACTGTATCTTTTTTTTAAAACTAAAAACCCAAACATCTAAAAATGTTAAAACATATATATAGTAATATATAAAAAATGTCCGTATATTCCGTATACTATAGTATAAGCAGTGTGTGTTTGTGTTTGAAAACTTGTTTTAGGGCCAGATTCATTAAAGTCGATTTTGTTTAAATCACCTCAAATCGCGTGATTTGGGGCAAAAAAATCGCAAAAACCATATTCATTAAACTCCAAATCACGCGATTTGAGTGTGATTTGGAATCGCGTGTGTTTAAATCGCGGTCCCGATTTTTTTAAATGTTAAAGATAGAAATTTTGATATTCATTAAGGACGATTTCACCGAATCGCAGTGAAATCGCCTAGAAATCACCAAAAATAAAATCGCAGCCAGAGAGGTGCGATTCTATTGTGATTTCCTCTCGGGACTGACAAAAACACATGTCTGTATAACAGACATGTTGTTTTGTCTGTGTAAAACCTAAGTACTAAAGAAACCTAACTGCATGGCTGAAAGCCTTAGCCAAGCTGTACTGATTGAACTACAAGGATCAGCAAAGCTGACCCTTGTAATTCTATCAGCACAACATGGTTAGACTTCTAACTATGCAGCGCTGCGTGTAGTGTGTGAAAAAACCCCCCCCACAAAGCACAATGGTGATATTGCTGTGGGTATTTGTGGGACACATGACCATGGAACCGATGATGCCCCCATCAGCTGGGCATTATCGGAACCCAGGGCACATGCCCTATGAAACCCACGCTAGTTATTCCACTGCCTGCAAGCCTGGGTTGCAACTGTATTAGGCTATTAGCAGCAGCTGTTTACAAACTGCGCTCAGAAGTGTTGTTTATAAATCAGGGTTGACAAAATTACAGGGTTTCCCTCCGGGAGATCCCAGAGAGAAGAGATAGATGTATTTATACAATTGCACTCATAAGCCCCACCCCCTGGCCTTAAATTATATTTTTTATATAATTACTAGGAATGGGGGTGGGGATTCATGACACGGATTATGTTATCAAGCCTCGCCCAGTACCACCAGTCCCTAGTAACACTTGGAATAAAAGTCTTTCTTAAATCCACAGCCTCAATCCCACTGTGGGAGATTTACACACTCTCCTTGGATACCGGGAGTACTGCCTGAATTTTGTGAGTCTCCCGGATATTCAGGGAGAGTCGGCAACCCGTTTATAACAAGTAAATTGCAGCAGTTCAACAGTTAACCAGACCATCCCCACGCAGTTCAGTCTTAGACAGCGGGCGACCTGTGCATGTACCGAATGAAGGAGGGAGGCTCCAAGTATGCTTTTGCCTTGGACCTCTTAACTGATAAATATAGCAATATTAGTGCTCAGCACATTGTGATCACAATCAGGTACTATGGGCCATTATAACTGAAAAGGTAGAGAATTGAAAATAATCATTCATTTTTATATTAACCATTAAAATCTGTATCTCCATTTGTAGCTACTTTTTTATTTTTATTTCTACACAACATTAGACCATATTCACATAATTAAATGAGTTGGGTGCGGACAGATCCACACCTAACTCCCGTCCTGCTCCTATCCCACACCCCCTTTTTAGGTACCTTATGGCACTTACGAGTACATAGAGCTACCTTAACTATCCGTGCAATGTCCGCATGGACTTTGCCTATTCCCCGCCTCCCCCCCTCCCTCCCCGGCTAATCAAAATCTCTCCCCCCTCCTATTTCTACCTAAGGCGGCATTATGCTGCCTCCGTCTACTTAAAATGCTTCTACCTAAATGGTACATAGATTGCATAAAGGACCTACTACGCATGCATAGTAGGTCCTTTACTAAGGATACGCGCCTAAGAAATGTCTGCTTCTTAGGTGTGAATATGGGCCATTGTGGACTAAAGGTGGCCATCCACTAGAGCGATTACCGGCCCGATCGTGCAATTATCGTGGAATTGAAGGAAATATCGATGTAGTGGATGGTGACGATTTTTGCACCGACCTTTCGATAATCGTTCCCAAGCTGCTTTTGTCCGATGTTTTCATCGGGTGAAATGTTTGAAAATGGTCGAGCTAAACCATGCGATAATCTGGAAAATCGCACAGTGGATGGTCACGACGTTCGCAATAAAGTGACGTGACTTCTGGGCGTGATTATGGGACATGATCTGACAGCTTAATGCTTAATGTGTACGTGCGTCCTGTGCTGTACTATTTCCTGTCAAACCAATGTTAGCGCTGGCCTCTTCATCTGGACACAAAAAGATGTGTATTGCAAAACAATACTTGGCACATGATAATCTAATAAACGAAATATTGTTTACATTTACTACATGACTGTAACTGAAAAAAGGATATAACGAAAAACCTTCAGATGTTCAAAAATATTGTGCACCTGTCAGTATTTTTCTTTTAATGCATAAGACAGAGTTGAAACTGTGAACGTGTGTTACACCTGTGACTTTGCTGTGACACCCCATAGTACACAGTCGCTGGCCTGTAGTGTTTAGCCAATAATTGAAAGTAAACAATTGCTTTATAGTAGATGATTCAAAGTTATAGGTTGTATAAGTTTATTCATACTGCTGCCTGACAGGGCTATTGATATGGTGTTTTTCTAATACCCTATACAAACAATACAGAACATGGTATTTTTTTTAAAGTAATATTATGCTGTTTTCTCTTTCTACTAACAATGTATATGTGAAAAAAAAGCTGTGACACCCTGTGTGACAAGTCACAGTACACATGCAGCACAATTTTTCTTAAGGAGCGCAAATAAATTGTCATTTGGACAAAACAGTAAATAAATTGGCTTTGTTGCTTATTACATTTTTTTAAATGACTATTAATTTTGTGAAACTTGAATATAATAGTACATTAATATAAACCATACTAATCTTTCTTTAATTATAATGCCACTTTTCTTGTCATCATTGTCATGTGCAACAGACTATAAACAATTCTTCCCTTAAGTGTCTTATTTTATCTATTAGAAAACCACTGAAAGACAGATGAGGTTTTTGTTTTATTCAGAATATTGATTTTTCCCAAAAGCATCAGTAAACTCTTTTCTGTGCAGGCAAGTTAATGACTGCTTACTGTTTTTCTACAGAGATAAGCGCAGTAAATTAATGAATAGGGAATGTTTGTAAATCACATTTTAAGGTAGATAAAGCTAATAATGTAAGAGATAGGACCTATGCCCTGGCTATATTTACCATCTGTCTAACTTTATCAATAATCTGATGTCTCTATTAATAAGATTATGCTCTGTTATCCAAAGACACTGCTGTCTTACTAGTATACCAACAAAACAAAGAGAATATGACCACATTATTTAACGGTTGTGGGTCTCTGGTTCATATGGCTCTTTTTCAAAAGGTCCGTTCTCTCACAGCTATTTGCGAAGTGCCTGCAAAATCGATTGCTTCTGCCTTGCCAAGGCAAAGGAATCGATCTTCTCCAGGATGAACAGGCAGCAGCGAATGGTATATATGAATCTAAATCCAACCCTTCTAATCCTTACCCTAACCTTCCGCTTACATTACCCTAATCCTTTCTTCCCGACAGCCTGACGCTGACCTTCCCTTCTCCACAGCCTGACCCTAAGACTCCCTTCCCTGCAAAATTTAATTGTAAACACGCCACGTTACATAGGGACACAGTTCCAAAACCTTTGTCCTATGCCACCCCTGTCAGGTAATACTACCTGACTACAAAGAAGCAGCCCAGAAGGTCAATTCATATTTCTTATACACTGGTTTATATACAAGATATTGACTCATATCATGGCAAGGTTGTCTGCAACTTTGGCTCTGGGATGATGCAGACATTGTCAGCCATGGATTTACTGAGGTATGCAGACTTGTCCATATGGTAGCACCTGGCATAAACAACTTCAGGTTGGTTTAAACTCAAACATAAAAAAAACATCCCATCATGTATTTGGCAAAACACAATACGAACAGTGGATCTTATGAGTGATCTAGGTATATAGATGATGGTGAGCAGGTATATAAGATGTGAATATAGCCATGTTTATAATTACTATTAAATAAAACTAAATGATTTATTTTTAATTAACAATTGAGCAGACCATTAGCAATGTTAAATTTAGGGTTGCTGACTCTCCCAGAATATCCAGGAGAGCTGATTTTTATGCACGTCTATGAGATGCAAATAAAAATCAGGAAAATTTTTTTTGCACAATTAGCTTTGCACTGCAAAATAAGCGGGTGCGAGGCTAATTGAATCAGACCCTTTGTGTCAGTGCACTTAGTGTTAGTAAGGGGAACGAAGAGAGACCTAAAAAATAAAATAAACAAATAAAAAAAATCACAAAATATAAAGAAAACAAAAAAAATCATTAAAACTAAAACAAATTTTTTTAAAAAGATCATAAAAAACATAAAAAATCATAGAAATTAAACATAAAAATCACTGAGGTGCTGTGTGTGCCCTCTGTTATTTCTTATTTGTTGAAAAAAAAGCTATTTTTGTTCTATTCAATTTAAATTGTGCAGAGTTTATTTGACTGCATTGTTCACAAAAAAATCACTGATGTTCTGTATGTGCCGTCTGTTATTTGCATTTTTTTCCTAATTCATATAACCTGTGAAGTGGTCAGAATTGACTGGAAATTACTGGAAATTATTGTTATTAAGCTTAATAATAATGTAGGGTAAAAAACAAACCAAATTATGTGATTTTAGCATTTTGTAGCAAATTTTGCAAAAAAAATACAGATAGAAAACAAAAATGTGATAGTGGTTATGGCAAAACCAAAATACAAAGTTAATACAGATCCAAAACCAAAACATGGGGATCAGTGAACAGTGAACGGGGCATCACGTTGGCTCAGTGAGTAGCACTTGGGCCTCACCGTGCTGAGGTCATGAGTTTGAATGCCAGACTAGGCATTATTTGTGTGAAGTTGTATGTTCTCTCTGTGTCTGCATGAGTTTCCTCCGAGTGCTCCGGTTTCCTACCACATGCCAAAATCATACTGGTAGGTTAATTGGCTGCTGACTAAATTAACCCTAGTCAAATCTCCCATGCCTGTTCTCATAGCCTCTCTGTGATCAAGCTGCTCTAAACTCTCCCCTTTCTGGGATCAGGTATTTGAAATAACCAGCAAGGTGGTTGGCCCAGATATTCTAACCAACCCAAAATTCAGGATACTGTCGCTTCCTCCTGGCCCCATTTTCTCCCTGAAACACTCCCTTCTACATCTCAGCAACGTCTATCAAAACCCCCACAGTCTCTGAATGGCTGGAGAGTGAGGTTCCACAGTCCTATGGAGGAACTGATCCTATCTGCCATCGACAAGTTTACAGAATACACAGCCACGTATCATGTATCTTAATGCCTCTCCTCTTGCCATCTCATCGTAAAGTCTCACAATCCCACTACACACACTCTGTCCTGCGATAACGTAAACTATTCAAAACCAGCACCTGGCTATTTCCCCCCTACTCTCTTCCCTGTCTTCCCATTTTCTCTTTCCACCTTCTCTCTCTCTCTCCTTTCTCTCTTCTAATAATGATGCCTTAATTGTCTCTCAGGCAGCTTGTTTTCTGATGTTATTTACACAAATCTCTGCCTGCCTAAGTTAGGTATTTTTGTAACTATTTGATATATGCTAATGTTCAAAGCACTTAACTTGTACCGACTGTACATTTACTGCTTGCATTGACCCCTTATAAATAAAGAATTTATAGTAAGTTAACACTAGTCTGTGTAAATGTATGCGCTAAGGACCTTAGTATGTAGCTCTATTGGGGAAGAGGCTGATGTGAATATCTAATGTTTTCTGTAAAGCGCTGCAGACAATTTGTGATGATATATTAAACGTTAATAATAATAATAATAATAATAATAATAATAATAAATAAATATCCCTACTTAGAAGTAAGGATGGTTGCATAGCAGCTGATTATTCTCTACTATAAGAAACTAGCTATATTGAAATGACAGTTATTTATTTTGCATCCACTGAATGGTGGAGATCAAGAGCAATCAGGATTTTTTTTATATATAAAAAAGAACAATGGACCAGATCCAGAGCTATGTTTCCATTACATTATTTTCAAAATATTTCCTTTTTAGTGTGAATTGTGTACATTTATGATCATTGCATTACATATTTGCATATACTGGGTGCAGTCTCACAGTTTAGAAAAAATGTATGAGGAACGGAGAGTTAAGAATTTAACATGAGTACAGTTAAACTCCCTTTGTGTGGAGGGCTTTAGTCACATCACTCTCCTCATTCTGTTGGATTGGCTGCTTAGCAAGTGCTGGGATGAGTTGCTGCTGGGTTGTCTATTTAAGCCAGCTGGAACAAGAAATCACCCTTTTTCTACTTGGATTTACCCATCCTCCCTTCCCTGTTGTGATTAGTTTTGGTTTCTTAGTGAACTTGTCTACGTTGCAGAAAGCATTTTTGATTATTGAATATAAGTTGGCGCAAATGGTGGTAAGCCGAGGTCAAGCAATTGGCTAATTTACGTGGATGCTGATTATGTATGGACTAAGGTTGAGGCACGTCTCAGCAGGTGGTCTCCCATAGCACCTAGTCAAGGTGTTTAGCCGAAGGCAGAAGGGAGCGCCTGGATTGTGATTTGTTGATTTACTGTTCAGTATTGTCAGTGGCGCACCCAGGAGGGATTTATGGTAGCCCAGAAACCCACCCACATTGATATTTTTAAAAATGGAAAAAAATCCCCCAAAATGGAAAACTCAAAAAGGGGGTGTGGCTTTGCGGGTGCTGCGAAAAGGGGCATGGCCTTGCAGCCATGTGGGGCAGACTGACAGAGGCATGGTGAAGATGGTCCTGGCCTGCACTGCAATAGGGAAGCAAGCAGGGATGGTGAATAGGTCACAACGAACATGCATTGACATCAGCCCTGGTCTATTGTGTAATGTGCTCTTCTCATATGTGTCATATATTATGGGTCTTGAGAATGGCACACTAATTTATAGTACATGAGGGGTATATTTTAGATCTGATAATGGCACATACTATAATATAAATAGCATATATTTGGGGTCTGGGAAGGACACATCTATAATAGAACGGAATATATTAGGAGTCTCGGAATGGCATATACTGTAATATAAATGGGATGTATTAGGGATCTGGATGCGCCCTCCAGATGTTACGCTAATGTTACGATAGTAACACTAGCATATCAAGCATCACACAGAACATTGTTGTGGGTGGGAGGGGAGCATGCTAAATGTACAGTGTGAGAGGAGTATCCCACACTTATGCGGATGAGCGATTTACTTAAGGCAGGCTTATGGCAATGTAATCTGCCATAAAGCCTGCATGAGAGAGGGGAGTGACAGGGGGAGTTCGCTCTCCTCTCTGTGTTGGACAGACTCCCGCACGTATGGAAAGCATTTGGGGTCTGGATCCAGTCCTTAGAGTCTGTTTGGTATTGAATAAAATTTTTGTGATTTGTATTGACCTATTCTACCTTTAAAACCCATCTCTGTGGGTAAGGTACAGTAAGCACAATTGCCCCGTTTAATATAAACATGCATAAATGACTGCACAATGTCACTGAAGGGGTAAAAGGTATTTGCACTGTGTGTTCACAATGACTTGAATGTCATTAATACAATGAAAATGTTTTGGATGTATCACCTGCACATAATTCATTTCTGCCCTAAAAGGGGGCATTTCTCTTAGCCTGAGATACTGGGGAAAGAGAGAAAGTACATGCTTTAAGTATCCACCTTTCCTCTGACTCTTTTTTAATGCATTATAATCCTTATTAGAATAATCTGCTTCTACAGTTAAATTAACCTTATGCACAGAACAATAATTTATGTTAAAAGAATTGGTATAAGAAATAAGTTAAGGGAAAAATATACCTAAGCATGATAGATTAGGTTTCCACGCTTTGGAGCATTAGCTATGATTTATCTCCATGGAAAAGATTGAAACAATAGATAGCTGACATTGTTGACAGCTTAAAATAAACGGCCAGTACCTGTAGAATTATAGAGGAGAGATAAGTCCATTCAGTGTGCAGTTTGTGTGCATGGTACGGCAGCCCCACGGAAGCATTGTGCTCTCCTTTGTGCAGTTATCAAGGAACACGACATTTTTATGTGATTGATTGAAGTGGGGATTGAAAAGCATGATTGATTGACAAGAGGGATATTGAATTTTTCAATGAGCCTGTCACATCCAACAAGTTCACGGGTTTTTATGTGCTGTTCAAAGGGCTCATGATATGAATGTACCTTGCTTCCAAGGAGTGCACCACAGAGGGCGTTTGTTTGGCTTTGAACACATCTGACAGTAGCTTTACCCAAATGTGTAATTTATAGAAAAGGCAGCTTAGATACAGAAATAGTGCTAATGTGAATTAATTTTCTGCTAGGGCTCTATTCTATCACAGTTCAATGGAAGCACACCTACACAGTACGGGAAAAGATTGCGTTAACACTGCTTTATTTGCTAAAACAACATTCCAACTACTTTAATTTATTCTGATGGGATGTTGTCATTATTTGATGTTGTTGTTATTGTAGTGTGATAGAAGTCTTTCCAATGGGTGAATGAATCATGGCAACAAACATTTTCCTATTAATGTCACTGCAGCTTGTATGCTGTTTGATTTCCTTTTCTTTAACCTACTGAGTTTGTTACCCAGGTCTTTCATTTACCTTTACCTCCTATAGTCATTCTGAAACCTAACCTTTTCCTAGTTTTAAATGCTATTATTTTAGTAAAAGGCATTTTACATTTACTTAACAAAACATTGATGGATGCTTATTTAAATGGAACAGCACTACCTATAAATGTTATTAGGACTGAACGTATGTGCATTTGTAATGTATAAACTTCTGTTATGAAAATATGACTGCACAATGATTTGGAGAGAGTCACAAATTTTGAACTTTAGGCAAACAGGATATGCAGAACATATAATTTGTTTTCTGCCTTTTAACATAGTACTATTAAAATGGAAGGCAACCTTGGTATTTAAATGCAGAATAAAGCCAAAGGGCACCAGAACATCCAGACCTCACAACAGAGAAAATGATTCCCCTAAATGCTTGATGCTCAGTACACACCTCTTTGCCATGTAAATGGGTCATGAAGTTATTCATCACATGACTCAGCTTAAAATAAAACAAAAATATATATTTTCCTTCTCCATTGTGCTGAAATTTTCACCAAAATAGGGCTCTACAATATATCCTCTGTTTTTGTATCATTGTATAATTTAATTAGTATAATTGTATAATTTAACACAATTAATGAGAAATAAAGAGCTTTTAGTTACTATATATTCTATACGTCCCATAATAAAGCTCTTTATTCCTCCTATTACAGCAATAACTTGAACACAAAGGGGTAGATCCAGAACTAAGTACACTAGCATTTTCACAGTAGCCAGAGACATAAAAACGCTATTTTGCATGTACTGCGCATGAGCGCGGCAGATGTTGAGACACTTAACTCTGAACGTACGTACTAGACTACTATCAACAGCCTAACTACAAACGAAGGGGCATGCCAGCCACTTGTAGCCATTACGGCCAACAGGAGTTACGCTCGGAAAAGTTCAGGTAGAGTTTGGAAAGCTTAACACGGCTAAACTAAGTACGACTGAGGGAAGCGCATAGTAAATACGCTAGCGTTAGTAGGAAACATAATGGAAACATAGCTCTGGATATGGCCCAAAGTGTGTTACAATAAAGGAAGGGTCATAATTTATGTAGCGCTGACCCCTAGATTTTGAATCTGACAAGCAGCTAGAGGGATATACTGTGCTACATGTATAGAATGTTGGCCAAAAGCCCTGTTGTAAAATAAAAAAACCCTTGGAACACTGGTGCAAAACTTGCTCTGCTCGGGAAAGTCTGATCTTTAAATTCAGTCCTGACATCTGCCCTACCTAAATTGAACAATATTGAAATTTGGTAATATAGCACGAAGGTAGTCACACATTCACAAATTTCACAAGATGTAATACATATGTAATATTTAAATATCAATTTTAGATAAAAACTGTTCCATCAAATTTTACATAAAAATTACAGGAAACTAGTTATCTATTGTAGGTAATGTTTAAACTATACTCACTTTACTCCCTTCATGACCATTTATTCTCTAACAAGCTCAACCTTCTTCTAGTGCCAGAAACATGACTCCCTGAATCAGAATGCCTCACCCATTGTACTTTCACATGGTGGACACCACTTTACTTATGCCTCCAAGCCTGGAGATAAACAGGGAGGTGGGGTTGGGCTGTGTCTTCTCAATGTTGCATATTCACAGTTCTAACCAATGTCCCTTAACTTACTTTTACTTCCTCTGAAATCCATGCTGAATGGATTGTCAGTCCCCTCATTTGGTATCCAATGACATCACAACTATAACCCTGGGTGATTTTAACATGCACATTAAAAATCCATCTTCTCCTGATGTTTATGAACTTTATCTAACATCATCTCTTGACCTCTCCCAGTGGAGTGGTTCCATTACTCACCAGGAAGGCAACTGCAGCAATCTTGTATTCTCTGAACTGTGTTAGATATCTGATCTTAATAACTCTCTTCTTCTCCTCTCGCACTATAATCTTATCACATTCAAATTTTTTATTCTACCTCAATGCTGTATCATTCTCATACACGTAGAGTTCTGACTGACAAATTAGCCAACTTTCTAAATCTGTGCAACATCTTCTGTCTTCGGGCTATAATTGCTATTCTCCTGATATGGCAGTATCTCAGTTCTAATTCTGTTTTTACAAATTAGCCTCTCCTTGCAGTTCAACATGGCTTTTCTCAGGACTATACTAGCACCTGTAAGCTGTAAGTGCATGTCTGGATCAGCCTTCGAGGGGAAGCACCGCCTTGTCGGTTGGACCTTCATTCGTACAGAACTAAGTTCCATACAGATGGAGATCCATGGCAGAACATCTGGCATGAGCATGCACATTGCCAGAAAAACATCTGAATTCCGCATTTAGCTCACAAAAGTCAGCTGTTGTGCGACAATAGGGATTAGCCTCTCTGTGGTCTAGTCTTTTTGATGGCTGTTTAAGAGTGCAATGTACTTTGAAATATCTACTACATTATATACTATGTACAATATAAAGCCTGTTGATAAATGAATGAAGGATTTAATGAATTAATTAATGAGCGAGTGAGTGAGTAAATATTAAAAAAAAAAAATTATTTGCCATTATTTACTGTTTTATGCATGCCAACAAATTTAGAGGAAGCAAGTAGTTGTATTAGTTAAATAAACTGTTCCATTGTTATTAACTGATAACATTTGTAGAGGTGTAAACTGTCAGAGAAACACATATTTTTAGGAAACTGCAAACTGAGTGTGAGTTAAAAACTTTAATTAGACAAGTTGTGAGGCGCCAGATTCTGAATCTTTGTTTCATATACTGTGCCTTCATAATAAGACAGCAGTTCTGTGTTTCCATGCAAGTCTCACTGCAGACAATAATAAGTTTGTAATGCTTGTAGCTGTAATTCTCAACCAGGAGACGCTCACATTTTTGTAGAAAAGTCAATGAGCTAATTAGTATTTCTTCCAATTTGAAGAAACAAATTTGTACGTTTCCTGGGAGAATTAGGTAGCGAGGATCAGTTTTGGCTGATGTGCAATCTCTTAGGATATCTTATTATAAAAGCACACATAATTTATATTCAAAATGAGTTGATCTTTTCGCCCACATTGATTCCCTCTAATAGTGGGAACCATGTCTAGGCAGAGTTCCAGATGGTAGAGGTTTGGGTGTCAGAAGGCTTACCTCCTAATGGCCTAACTTTAACGATGATGACTATCAACAGCTCTATTTAACTGCTTTGGATTGACTTATTGCAGATTGGAGGATGACCTAAGGCATATAGTACTTAACTCAGTTTCTTTAGTGACTGTCGTTTCACATACAGGCTGTTGCAGGAAAATATTAATATTTTCTCGAATTAATTAGAGAGCCCATTACATTAGGGTGTGTACAAATACATTGGTGTAAGAGTAAAATGGAGGAGGAGGGCGGAGTGGGAAGCACAGCTCCTTTGATCATAAAAGCCATTGTAAGTTCTGCACAATGGTTGCTACGTCAATTAAAATGAACCTATGCGCCCTCAAGTCCATTCAGCCCCCTTACGCACCTTGGGCCTGGCTCATGTGCGTAGTGTATTTAGGCCCATACGCACATATTTTCTGAGCATAACATCTGCCGTAAGTACAAATACCCGTTGTTACGCTTACACCTGTCATAAGAACGCACACGAGCATAGTCTGAATCAGGCCCCTTGCGTGTGTTAAGTGGGCAATCGTACCCATCTCTGGAGCCAGTCCTATTTCTTTCCTTTTTTTCCCCTGTCCTAATTAGTTATTTTCAGCTGTTATAGAACTAATATTTATCAGAGATTTTATAATCCATTATATTGTAGTTTGTCAGTTGATCCAGACTTCCAAGTATTGCTGATCTTCCAGTCATTTTAGCAACCAGTAACTAGCTATACCATTTTGGACCTGATCCAGAGCTGCGCTTCCATGTTTTTCATACAGAAGTACATCGGTAATGAGCTCTGAGCAGGGGCGCAACTACCATTGGTGCAACAGGTGCAGTAGCATCAGGGCCAATGCTAATACAAGGGCGCACAGCCGTTATCACCGCACTGCCGAAGCTTCACACCGGGTTACCTGGGATATTATCAGGGCCAAAGCATTTTTTTGCACCTGGGCCCATAACTTGCTAGTTCCACCGGGTTGGTGTGGGTGATTTTAATGATATTTTATGCACTAAGCACAGGTTGGTGTGGGTGATTTTGATGATATTTTATGCTCTAAGCACAGTGGCGCACCCAGGGGGGGTTTCTGGTTGCCCAGAAACCCCCCCAGATTGAAAAATTGCAGGGCCAAAGCTTTGCACCTGGGCCCATAACTTGCTAGTTCCACCGGGTTGGTGTGGGTGATTTTAATGATATTTTATGCACTAAGCACAGGTTGGTGTGGGTGATTTTAATGATATTTTATTTTATAAGCACAGGTTGGTGTGGGTGATTTTAATGATATTTTATGCACTAAGCACAGGTTGGTGTGGTTGATTTTGATGATATTTTATGCACTAAGCACAGGTTGGTATGGTTGATTTTTTTTCTTAATAAAACACTACAATTTCATTTAATATTTCAATAGCTGTCTCTTGATAGCT